>LPNX010785328.1:448352-453352 GCA_001517045.1 Pseudotsuga menziesii
ACCTCATCCCCCTCCTCCATATTCCCCCACCACCCTCGCTTCCTCTTCCAGGGTGGCCCGTTCCATTCTATAGCCAGTTGGAATTTATCGTCATACATCACCACTTCGCCCACTCCAATCCACACCCTCTCCCACCATGCCCCACTAGTGTTGTAGCCAACATAGATGTGGCTAGATCCTCCTCTATGCCATCCAACCTAGCATCAGAGCAGGTTGTACAGCCCACTGCTCCACTTGCCACCCCCGAGGAGTAGTCAATTGCTCCACCTACCAGCCCCCAGGACCAGCCTGGCGTGTTCACGATGAGATTGATTAGTTTATGAAAATCGCATTCAATATTAATGAAAATTAACATAGCAGTAGATTGTATGAGTTATCTTACTGTTTAAATGTTGCGGGGTGGAATTGTTGAGAGACTTGGATCACAAAGGAGGGTATCCTGCTCACCACTTACGGTCTCGTCTCAGGTGATCTATTTAAAATTTGAAAATGTAATTTTGATATTTAAATTGTGTTTTATACTTGTATAATTGCTTGTAGGATTTGACATTTAATTTTTTTCATTTCAGAGCCCAAGGGGAGGTGGTCGAAGCAGTCGGGTGAACCGAGCTTCCTCTAGCTCAAAGAAGAGAAAGATTGATTTTGGAGTTGGACCTGGGAGCTCCGAGGGTGGGCAGGAGGATTGAGAGAGCCTCTTATGTACACTAGCCATGATGTGGCATTTTGGCAAGAGTTTCCATATTTTGTATAGGGAACGAGTTTCGATATTTTGTATAGGACACAAGTTGCCATATTTTGAATATGACTAGATATTTTTGTATATTAATATATCATTTTGTACTTCTTTACAGTAGTATTTTACAATTGATGTTCTTGCAATACTTATTGTTGAAGAAGCAATAAATTCCGTAATTTCATAATAAAATGCATAAAAAAATTAACACTGTAGGTTAGTTAACAAAAAAATACACAATTGCATAAAAATACAGTCTTATTCATTGTCCAAATTGCAATAGAAAGAACTTGTCTGCATTTGGTATTTACATATTAATTCTAACCTTTGGCCTTCTACTCCATTTTCTATCCTTGACTAACCCTAGGACTGTCTATCAAACCAGACTGTAATACTATCTATTAGGCAGCCATAAGACACACCTAAACCATTCTATTCTAGCCTAACCCTTGCTAAAACCCTTGCCCTAGACTCCTACCTTTCCCTCTCTCTAAAGCATGGCTTATTCTTTTCATTTCCACATTACTTAAACCCCCATTAATCTCCCTATATCTCTGACTATAATATCCATTTTGGATAGCCCTAGAACACCAAACCCTATTCCTTTCACTTCCATGAATGCAACGGTTCAAAATAGCAAACCCACTACACCTGGAACAATTCCCATATAGACATGACTTTACATAGTATTTTTTTCCTTCATGCCTTGGACACATGATGCTGGCGATAAAATCTCTCGATGCATTCGGTGGTAGTACGGATTCATTGCAGCCTTGCTCAAGGTTAGTATGCAAATCACAAAATATATGTTTATACGTGTCAAAAAAATATTCATATTCTACATGGTATCTACAACAACATGTGTTTCGATCAATGCATATATGAACGTACCATGGTTTACATTTCTCAAATGACCTTTGGCCCGGGTTCAATTGTGTGTGTTCATTCTCGAATCTCTCATAGAGTTCAGTCTGTGTTGTGTCAAGGAAGTGTTTGACGTGGGGTTCACGTTCAGTAGAACCTTTTCTCAGCTTCAGCACATCTCTTTGATTAGATGAAGGTCTACTATGATCATGCCAGAACGTTTGTACAAATTCCTTGACAAAATCAATTAGCTTCATATCTTGACGAGGCAACCTGCCGACAAAAGCCCAACAATATTTTCCACTTGGAGTCTGTAGATTTTCTCTTATAATAGAGTACTTTTGAACAGTTTTTCTATTTAATTTAAGTATCTGAGAAGTGTGTGAAAGGAGGTGACGTTGCTGTGTGGACTTTCTTACAACTGATTCTGATAACACACGACGAGCTGCACAAATATATTTAGTACAGGATGTCTTCCCAATCGCATTAAAAGCAAATTGGAGATTTCTAACAATATGATTGTTAGCATCTGAACTTATAATCATCTTTATGCCCAGAATTCTCCTAACAACAACTAAACAATTTGACTTTAACAAACATAGTAATAATTGACATTTACCTGCATCGCCTTTGGATTCAAAATATTCCTTCATTAATTTGTTACATTGCCAATCGATAGTGCGTTTGGGAAACTTACCTTCAAGGCTTGACAGACAACTTTCATTCACATGGATACGTTTAAGAGTCCTTTTTCTTGCAGTAGACAGTCGAGGTAGGGAAGGTGGACATGAGCTATGGATCCCAGGGCTTCTTTGTTGTCATGAATCATTCACATGTCAGTCCATATTGGGAGTGTGCTCGACATGGTTGTGGTCTTCTAGAAGATATTGCAAATTAATCATTGCTCCTAGGTCCAACACTTCATACTCAGCATCTCTCAATATACCTATGTCTTCAAGAGGTTCAACATGGCTCATTGATGGATTGTTGGTTGGAGACTGTGTTGATGTTGGAAATTTAGTTGGGTCCGTTGGACACAACCGTTTCACCGGTGGTTCTGAAGTAGAGGTTGTTATGTCATCAGCTCTATTAGGATCAGACGCAGTATTAGTAGAAATTTCTGGACCATGTCTCACTCTCTCCATTTCCAACCTGTCCCTTTCTCTTACCTCATTTTCCTTTTCAATGGGCATATTCCTTCTAGTTTTTCTTACTCTATTACGTGAGTTTCCCATATCCAAAATTTTCTTTTTCAAAACTATGAGGTCTACCCCTGCATAAGAAGCAACAAATAAGGTATTAGTTCCATTATACATGATACATGACGCGTTCCACCATAAATAACTAAATTACATATATGTTAGTATGCTAATTATTGGCATTGATACATAATTGTTGATTAAAGGTTTCTCTTTATGTTTGGACCAAATTTTCATTTCTATACTCTATTTGAGTCAAGTAAAGATAGTCAAGTTTGTAGGTATTACAGCTATAGGATTTTGACTTCCTTTGTGTTCAAAAAGTACTGGAAGTCAAAAGAAGATGAGTGAAATGAGGAGGTTGCAAATCCCTCGAAAAAAGGAGAAATCATTGAGGTAGAGGCATCCTTGTCAAGTTCAAAGGAATGATATGATAAATCTAGCATGAAGAGGAGAGCATGGACAAGTTGGTGAATTGTTCAATATGGACCCTCTCCCATGATTGCTTCCAAAGTTTTTATACAAACTGAAGAGTCTCAATAGAGAACCTCATCTATGCCATCCTTGTGGGAAATCAAAATATATTCATGTGCAAATGGTTATTGGTCTACATTGCACACTTCATCTTGTATAGAGAATATGGACAACTTGGTGAACTATTCAATATGGACCCTCTCCCATGATTACTTTAAATGTTTTTTTTTTAAATTGAAGAGTCTCAAGATATAACTTCATCTATGCCATCATTGTGTAAAATGAAAATATATTCATGTGCAAATCTAAATTAGTTAACATGGCATACTTCATCTTGTATGGATAATATGAGACTTGTTTAGATGTGAAGTTGGGATTTATTCTTGTGAAATTAAATGGTTTCTATGAGAGGGATATTGTTGTAGGAATATCATAAAACATGAATCAATGAAATGATCTGAAAACTTGTGAATTAAAACAATTATTTACAATTCACCATACCTATTCAAAATGACCTATTTTTCCAATGAAAACTTGTAGTGTGAATATTTCCACTAACTTCGAGGACCACTGAATATGTTTGATAGATTCTAAGAGTGAGCTTCCATCCAATATATCAAATAGTGGTGATGGATTGTGAGCCAAATTGGACAAGTGAGGAGCACAAAATGTGCGAACAACAAAAGATAACCTGTGAAAATAGGTAGCAATCCCAGGAATTCAGAACTCTATTTTTTTTACCTACTAACAGGTACGTGCATGTGCCTTTAAGCATGCACACACACGTATAAGACCACGTGCACGCAAACTAAAATGCACGTATGCCCCTGTTTAATATTTAGAGCATTTACTCACTAACGTTTATTTCATTTAATGACTAACGTTCTTCAACAACAACTTCGTATTCATGATTATTTCAAGTATTTTTACAATATAGTCTAAAAACTATCATCATCATCACCACTAAAATACAGTCTAAACCTATCATCATCATTGTCATCCTCATCCTCATCATCATCATCATCATCACCATCATTGTTCATCATCATTGTCATCGTCATCATCATCATCCTCATCCTCATCATCATAGTCATCATCCTCATCACCATCATTTTCATCATCCTCCTCATCATCAGTAGCAACATTTTTCATCATCATCATCACCATCATCCTCCTCGTCATCATCATCATCATCATCACCAACATAGTTCATCACCATCCTTATCATCATCATCATCATCATCCCCATCTTCATCATCATCCTCATCATCACTATCATTGTTCACCATCATCATCATCATTGTCATCATCATCATCATTCCATTGCAAATGCTTGGACATAAAATCAAAGCAAAGTTTCAACTAAACCTATCATCATCATCATCATTGTTCCTCATCGTCATCGTCATCATCATCATCCTCATCCTCATCCTCATCATCATCATCATCATCACCACCATAATTGTTCGTCATCATTGTCATCGTCATCGTCATCCTCATCCTAATCCTCATCATCATAGTCATCATCCTCATCATCATCATTGAAATCATCCTTATCATCATCATCACAATCATCATCATCATTGCTACTCGTCGTCATCATCACCATCATCATCGCCATTATTGTTCATCCTCATAGTCATCTTCATAGTCATCATCATCCTCATCATCATCATCGTCTTCGTCATCAATATCATCATCCTCATCATCGCAATCATCATCATCCTCAT
>LPNX010785328.1:458352-493244 GCA_001517045.1 Pseudotsuga menziesii
TCATCATAATCATAGTCATCATCCCCATCATCATCATCGTCATCCTCCTCCTCCTCCTCATCATCATTATATTGGAAATGCTTGGAAATAAAATCAAAGCAAAGTTTCAACTAAACCTATCATCATCATCATCATTGTTCCTCATCATCGTCGTCATCATCATCATCCTCGTCCTCATCCTCATCATCACCATCATTGTTCGTCATCATTGTCATTGTCATCATCATCCTCAGCCTAATCCTCATCATCATAGTCATGATCCTCATCATCATCATCATTGAAATCATCCTTATCATCATCATCACAATCATCATCATCATCATCATCATCATCATTGTTCCTCATCATCATCAACATCGTCATCATCACCGTCATTGTTCATCCTCATAGTCGTCTTCATAGTAATCATCATCATCCTCATCATCATCGTCTTCGTCATCAACATCATCATCCTCATCATCGCAATCATCATCATCATCATCATCATAATCACTGTCATCATAGTAATAGTCATCGTGATCATCATCCTCATCCTCATCATCATCATCATCATTGTTCCTCATCATAGTCATTATAATCCTCCTCATCATCATCGTCGTCGTCATCAACATCATCATCATTGTCATCAACATCATCATCCTCATCATCGTCATCATCCTTCCTCTTCATCATCATAGTCATCATCATCTTCATCATCATTGTCATAGTCATCATCCTCATCCTCTTCATCATCATAGTCATCATCATCATCATCATCATCATCATCATCATCATTGTTATAGTCATCATCATCATCATCCTCATTTTCATCATCATCCTCATCATCATCATAGTCCTCCTCCTCCTCATCATCATAGTCATCATCCTCATCATCATCATTGTCATCCTCCTCCTCCTCATCATCATCATCCTCCTCCTCATCATCATCATAGTCATCATCTTCATTTGATCATCATTGTCATCATCCTCCTCCTCCTCCTCATTATTCCATTGCAAATGCTTGAAAATACAATCAAAACAAAGTGTTTACTTAGCAAATGCGCGCACATGTCTTTAATGTGCGCGCACAAAGTAGCGTGCATGCATTTTTAGTGCACGCGCACCCAGAGAGCGTGATTGTGCTTCTAGTTCGTGCACACGATTTAAATTTAGAATTTGGTGGCACCTTTTTTCCAACCAACGTGGTGGATGACTTGGCTGTTTTGGTTTTAGTTTCGTGTTTCCCAACCAAGTGGTTTGGACTGTCTTATGACATAAAAACTTGTTTTGTACCACTACTGTTATTTCGTGCATGATTTTCCATATACCACGCTTGTCCATTGTTAATGAAAATTCACACACTTGTGTAACTCTGTCTGTAGATTCTGAATATGTAATTTTTATTTAAATTTATTATCTCTTTCTATTTTTTATTTAATTTTAAATGGACTAACGTCAATCTAACACAAAAGGTAGGCTATTTGCTTTGGCTATAACTTTTGATTGCCTCACCTATTTAAAAAATGGAAAAGAACCCACACAAGAGGACACAAAGAACTACATCCTAAAACACCGTGGCCAACACAAAGACTTCCCTGCTTGTAGAAAAATACTTCAGAGGATCCAACACCAAAAGAATAGGGATCCCCCCACATTAGGTATGCTTAGTCTACCTAGACAAGGTGATACTTTTGAAGCTATTAACCAAGGACGCAAGTCCTATTTTCTAGGTATAAATATTCCTGAGGTACCCTTTCGACAATACTCAACAAACGGCCAAATAAAAACAGAATTTTTACCATATAAATCTTCAGGCCCTGATGAGTCTGTACCTGATGACATTAAACTTGCCAATTGGAGCAATATGCAACATAAAATGACTGCACAAAATCTTGATGACATGGCCTATGATCTCCTTGCTCTAAAAAAGATCATAGTTGAAGAAAAAGAGAAAATAACTTTGGTAGAAACCAAGTTAGGCCTGTTAGACCATCTCTTGAAAGATTCTGCAGAAATGAAAGAAGCAGTTGAGAAAGCTATAGATAAAACTGAGAGAAGGCTGGCAAAGTTAGAAGAGCTTTTGACTCAAACACAAGAGCTCAAAAAGAAAGTCCCAGGTCTCACTCCCTCAGTTTTTGGCTTAGCATCACAAGGCCATAAAAGAAAAGAAACATTAGAGAAACAAAATAAACATCATTGTAGTGTTTCTTTCAGTATGCTAAGTATTTAAGAAGAGGAAAAACCAGAATTTAATTTTGGTAGGGACGAAGAAGAATGTGATGAAATTAGAGAATGGATTGGTCATTTTAAAACCTTTCCACCTGCCCTGGATACTAAATATTTGAACATGATGTCTGCTCATTATACGACAGAATCTTCATCCATTCAAAACCCACCTCCTCATGAAAATACCTTTGACCTCCGGATGCCTGACGCATCAAAAACCTCAAATCCAAGATTCCAATTTGGAATTAACACCATGAATAATTTTTTGTCCCAGATGCCCGACCAACTTGTCTTAAATATCCAATGTCAATCTCGTGAAGATATTAAGACTGCCATACAAATGTTGGGGCAATGGACCCTTTACAAAATAACCCATAATGATACCCTTACAGGTCAACAACTGGATGGACAAATAATAGTAGGCCTTTCAGGACTTGCTAATGATTGGTGGAGATGGCTCCCACAAGAAGCCATAAATGAAATGCTTTCTGCTGAAGATGCGGATCAGTAGATTCTTAAAGCATTGGGTAAAGAATTCTATGGTTTCGAAGAAAGAGAAGATTCCAAACACCTAGCTTCTTTTTTTATGTCAGCTCGACTCTGTAATATTGCACAGAGTGAAGAATACTTCTGTTACATGCAACAACTCTTGATTTCCTCTGGAAAGTCAAGAAATCCTACTTATTTGAAGCACTATCTCAGAAGTTTCCCTGGTCATGTTCCAGACGCTTTGGAACAATATATGAAGGATAAGAACATCAATTACCGAGGCCTCTCTCTAGCCCAATTACACAGTTATATACTAGAGACATGGCAAGAGCACTGCTTAGAGAAAAGGGTTATCAACGACTTCAAGCGCCACTAAAGTATGTATTCATCATCCTTTTGTAAAAATGTTGCTAAAATTCCTGATTGGGGATGTGGTGCATATAATCGAGGACACTTAAAAGATTATTGCAAATGTCATAAGTCCAAGCATAAGAAAGGATTTTATTCCAGTTCCCCTAGATACCATCCAGACAAGCCTTATAAACAGAAAAGAAAGCATGGATATCAAGCTTCTAAGAAATATAACAAACCCCCTCACATAATGTTTGTTAAAAGAAGAAAAGACAAGAGTGATAAAGAAACATGCTTCCTTTGCGGCCAAAAGGGCCATTAGGCAAACAAATGTCCACAAAAGAAATCCAAACCAAGGCTTGCAGCCTTATGTTCCCAATTAGATCCTAGATGGTGGGATCTACATTCCAGTTCTGATAACGAGTCGCCCTCAAGCAAAATTATATTTTTACCTTCTGATGCATCAAGTACATCCGATGACTCTGAGTTAAAAAATGACAGAGCTGCTCTTCAAAAATTTGCTCCTTCTTCTTCCTCTTCAGAGTCCAAATCAGAATCAAATTTGGGAGGGTTTGAGCCTCCAGAATATGATTTCTCATTATATATGTTCTCTATAAACAAGCCACAGAACATCAGGAAAAAAATTGCTGCCATAGACATGCAATTGTCTGAAACTCCTACCTTGGATTATATGCTGAGAGCTTCTTTAAAAGAAGTAAAAAAGCAATTGCTTAAAAAGCTTGAGCAAGATAAAGGCAAAGGGAAGGTAAGTTATGTTACTCCTGCCTTGTATAATCCAATCAAACTCTGCAAAAGCTACCCAAATGGTCATAAGAGCAAACAATGTTATAGGGTAGATAAAGAGCAAATGCTTAGACTGCATATTAGAGAAAAACAGCAGCAACTTAAAATCTTAGTGACAAAGATTGAAGATTTGAGGAATATGATTAAAATAATACATATTGAAAGAGATCAATAATCAGATGAAGAGCTAAGAAAGAACTATGAACAAGCTATGGAGAGTCCAGAAAAGAGAGAACAGTCTCTTGACCCTAGTTTAGGAATGCTCACAAGTCCTAAGATATTTGTGCGAATCCAGTTTTGTCCAAGTGAGTTCAAACCATATTTTCTAGACTGTATGCTTGATTCAGGTTGTCAGGTAAACCTAGCAAAAGGTTCAGCTCTTCCCTAATTTTATTGGGAGAATAATTTAGATCAAGGTTCAGCCATTGAAGGAACCCCTATCCCCCTTGTTGCAAAAGCTGAGAATTTCCCAATAAAGCTCAAAGGAACAAATGACACCCTAACTCTGTATAGACTTGATGACATAAAGGAAGATTGTATCCTAGGTTCAGAATTCTTGTCTAGAGTCAGTCCGATTTCTATAGATACCAAGAAAATGATATTTTACTGTGTCATTAATAATAGTACAATAGAGCTTCCTATTTCATTTAACTCTGTTCCCAAAAGCAAATCCCTTGTACAGAATCCTGTGCAAAAATCTAATCCTGCTCAGCTGCTAAATATGGATCGATGTATAGCTTTTTTAGATAGCCATGGAGAAAAATCCCTTGAAGACATCAGTGCAAAATTAGTCAAATATTGTTGCTCAGAAAGCCCAAATGATTTCTGGACTAGAGAAAAATATTTTGTTTCTCTGCCTTTTGATCTGCTACAGAAAAATAATCCTATGAAGGCTTCTGCCCATCTTATGTCTCCATTAGAGAGAGATTTATGTGCCTCAGAAATCAAAGAGCGTCTAGCTAAAAGATTGATTGAACCATCCAAGAGCCCTTGGGCTTGCCGTGCCTTTGTGGTAAACAAACATTATGAGATGAAGAGAGGAAAGACAAGGCTTGTTGTGAACTATAAGCCTCTCAATGCTGTGTTACAAAAAGTTTGATACCCTCTACCTGATAAAGCCAGCCTCCTGCAAAGAATCACTAGTTGTACAATTTTCAGTAAGTCCGATTTAAAATCAGGATTCTACCAAATTGGGATCGAAACAAAAGACCATTTTAAAATAGCATTTGTAGTCCCTCATGGCGAGTACCAGTGGAAATTTTTACCATTCGAGATCAACAACGCTCCATCAAAGTTTCAGAAGTGCATGGAAGACATCTTTAGAGAGAAACAGTGAGCACTTGTTTTTATTGATGATATTCTTATCTGTTCTAAAAACCTGCAAGAGCATCTAAAACACTTGCAGATGTTTTATGATTTGGTATTTAAACATGGTTTAGTTCTATCTCAAAGTAATATGGAGATAGGAAAAAATGAAATGGAATTTCTTGGGTTTAAGATACAAAGAGGACAAGTCATCCTACAAAAACATGTCCTAAGCGTCTTTAGCCATTTCCCAGACCAAATTCTTGATAAGACCCAGTTGCAGAGATTTCTAGGAAGTCTCAATTACATCAGACCCTTTTATAGAGGACAAGCTACTGATATACATCTTCTCCAGCAAAGGTTAAAGAAGAATCCTGTTAAATGGTCACAAGAAATGACCTTGGCAGTCTAGAATATTAAAGCCAAAGTTTTAGATCTGCCTCCTCTATCTTTACCTCAGGGATCGGGTCAACTGATTATTGAAACAAATGCTTCTTCCCACACTTGGGGTGGAGTTCTTCTTGAAGCCCTAGAAGGAAAAGAACATGTGTGTGGCTATGGCTCAGAAAGCAATAGAACTTAAGTATCTATCTAGCCACAAAGAGATCTTGGTTGTTAAGAAAACAGTCCAACATTTTATTTTTTTCCTAAATCCAGTTAGATTTATAATTAGGACAGACTTAAAGATAATGCCTGGTATTTTTAAAAATGAAAATCTGATTGCAGAAAATAGTAGTCGTATATTAAAATGGTTTATTTGGCTCAGTAATTTTGATTTTGACATTGTGTATAAGCCAGGATATCTCAATTTCCTTGCTGATATGCTCAAGAGAGAATAGTCCAATAGTCCAAGCAACATACTCCTACCCTCAGCATGTTCTTAGCTGGTGCCTCCAGTCCAGGTACAAATCGTGGTAAAGCTCCACTTTCCCAACCCAAAAATGGCTTATTTTTGAAGCCATGGGATGAATCTCTCTCAGAAGCTGAACGAAGACAACTCCTTGATTATGCATCAAGGCAAGAAGTAGAAAGGTACCTTGATCTTACTCTTATCAAGCAAATTCAGGATTCTCCATTAAAATTTGAAATAATGCAAAGATGGGAGTGAGTTGCTTACAAAAGTTTTGAAAATGCCCAAGAAAAACTGAAAAATTGGAGAGAGCTTTGGATAGACTGAAATGAAGAAAAAGATGGTCCTTTATGGTATGTGGATATAGGAGATGGAAATTTGACATGGACATCCTACAATCTGATTCTTCAGTTCTGTAGGGAGAAACGTAATATTGTCATCTGCATAGATCCAGCTAACCTTAGGCATGGTGCATGGTCTGTTTGGATAGAAGTTTTACTAGATAAATTCTACACGAGAACTGATTGGGAAAACCATCATGCTAACTTCATTATTCACATGAAATCTGATAGAGAGCACCAATGGTTTAAATTCATGCTCCATCATCAAGGAGGACGCTATACAAGGCTCGATCATACTGTATTTACCTCCCAGAAGTACATCAAGAGGGATGCCCAAGGCCAGAGAATTGACTCGAAAGTATATACGAGACAAATACCTTTAAAATTTCAGGTACAATCATTTTTTCAAGGTGAATTTCTTTGTGAATCTAATGAGATCTTTCATGGATCCGATATTGAGAGATGCTTCAGTCCTTTCTTGTACCCTCCAGCTCAGTTTGAAGATGATCCATCAAATATCGATGATTTCCAGGATTATAACTCAGATGTTGCAGGATGGGACTGTCCTTATGGTGGAATAGACCTTGACAGACGAGAAGTCTGCATCTGCCTCCAAGGTAGAGACCTTTATGACTAAAGTGAAAGATGTGGTGGGCCTTTGAAGACCGTCGCGGTTCGGTGCTGCTCTGCTTTGTACTATGTTTTATTCTGTTCTTTGTACTAATTATATAGTGTCAGTCACGATGAAGATTTCGGGTCCCTACATGTTTACGAAATTTAAGGGATGAGATAATGACAGTGGTTGTCCCCACCTGTCACCCCAAATGCTTTCCTTTTGACTCATTAGTGCTAGTCATGAGTCACCGGGATATCGGTAAAATTTGTTAAATAAAGGGTTGATGGCTCATTATGGGGCATCACATTTGTAGAGAAGTTGCTCATGTGCTGAGCTTAGTCGAGTTAGAAGTAGTATGCTCTGCGAGTTGCTCTCTGGAGTATAACATCGCATCAGAAAGCTTCTAGTCTATAAATTATTTTCTATTAGCTGAGTGTTATCGTAGTGATGAGCTTTGCCCTCTAAAGCCGATCTACTTGTTTGTAATGAGCTTCGCCCTCCGAAGCTGATCTACTTGTTTGTAAAGTTTGTAACTGCTGATATAAAGTGAAGAAGAGCCGTTTCAAGTTTCGATCATGATATGATTATATAGATCAATTACTCATTTCATTTTTTAAATTTTTTTATAAATTAAACCAAAATCCCGTCTGAAAATAACAACTTTGCAATTTCAGCAGTAGCAATTAGCCTATCTAGACTGTGTTTTTAGCTAAAAATACTATGCTTTAAAACTGTCGAGACCAGATTTACTTCCTGTAACGGTCCGATAATTGAAATCGTCGTTCAAACAATGGAAATCCTTCTTTAAACACTTCTTCTAGCTGATAAGTCAAAATGATTTGAATTAAAACATATTGGAATGTTGGAATGTGGTTGTGAATTAAAACATATTTTTGTAATAATTTAACTTTCTTTTATAAGGTCAATTTTTAGTAGTCAAAAAAGTTATTGATATAATTGGAAAAAATCGTTATATTTATTAAATCTAAAGAAAAATTACAAATATTTAATATGATTTTTTTTAAATTAACAACTTTTAAATATTATTATTGGATTTAATTTATTGATATTACTTATAAAATATTGTAAATATTAAATGGTTTAATCTTTATAATTGTGAGGTTTTGAATTTAAAAAAAAAAATTCTATTGAAAAATATTCTTGTCACTTTTAAAGTGATATTTTGATTTTAATGTGATCAAATTTAGAAAAACAATTCATTAATTATATGAATTTTTTTTTATTTCCTTCAACCTAAAACAAATTACAGTTATTATATTTTTTTGATTGTGACATATTCACTTGTTTGTAAACGTTCTTAGTGTTTATTTCATTATATTTATCTCTTAAAGTTCTTAAAAAATTCTTTAAAATATTTTTTACTATTCTTTTTCTTCTCATTTTGCTTCATTCTTATTTTCTAGTTCAAGCACTTCAACACTTCCTCTTCTAGACTTCTTTTCTTGTCTTCCATCTCTTATCCTATTCATCAAATCTTGTATGCCATCTCTTATCGTTTTCATCTTCTCTTGTTTTTCATCACTTTTCCTTTACATTTGACTTTCCTTCTCAGTTCCTTTTCACTTACGTTTGCTCTTCATCCTTTTCAAGAGTTCGATCTTGCATAGTGTGTTCTCTCCCTCTTTTATTAAATTTCAAAGGCTTCTGTATAATTCTCCAAAATCATATGGAATGGTTTACTATCTTTTAAAATGTTGATAGAAAGAGGTGTACATACCTTTCCCCCCTTTGGATTTGAACCTATAACCTTAATGTTAGGAGGAAACACATTTTTAAGTGTTTTACTCTCCATATAAGACCAAAAAAACATGTCCTCATGTTGAGGATCAACTTTTGAGTTGTATTTTCACAAACAGTCCAATAACCTATACAAGTACTTTCATTCTTTTTAAAATCAAATAGACAAAATAACCCCGAGTCTCTTTTATTCTCCTACTTTACACTCTCAACTTGATATTTTGTTTTCAGTTTTAGCTTCATCTTCACTCTATTCCTTTTTAAGTTTCTCATGGACTTATTGTCATCTCACATGCTATCCACATTACTTGAGGGTGCCCGCATGAAGTTGCTACCCAATTATGATGCAATGGGAGCACGCAAGCAGGCTAAGTCAACAACGCACACGCACCTAGCAGATGCGCGCATGCACTTCCACTTCGGACTCACAAACGTCCACATCGGATTTCCAGTGTGGGCAATAAGAGCGCACACACGCCTTAGGATGCACACGCGCATTTGTACGTGCACATGCATTTGGCCACGCGCGCGGGTTGGGCACGATAGCAAACAGGGACGCGGGCGCGTCCCTGTGTATTAAAAAAAATTAGTTTGTATTGTTTTTCAACCCATGAGCGCGCAAGGAGGAGCCGAATTCAATCCCAGGGAGATTATTTCGACCCCCAAGGAGCCCAACCAACTTGTGCAAATCGCCTAAAACGACATTGGAGTAAGGTAAATAGAGTAGGAATGCAATTTTTTTTGTTTATTTCATTGTTTTTATTGTTTTAAAAATAAAATACAAAATTAAAAAGAAATTGAAAATCAATTGAAATGGGAAAATTTTGATACTGCAGGTACAAATTACCTAACCACAATGACCAATACCAATGAACCATTCGAAGAAATGAATGAAACAAACCAAACAAAGGACCCAAACCTTGAATTAAACAAAGAAAACCCCGAATTAAATGAAGAAGAGAACCCCGAAGATGAATTACACGTGGATTTAAACCAATTAAGAATTTTGAGTGATGAATTGAAGAACACGAGGGAACCCTCTCAGGTTTCCTTGGCCACATCAATACAAAACATTATAGAATCGATCAACATTGCCCATAGTGAGATAACCAGTTTGAGTGAATATAGGGCTCAAATGAGAGAGAATTATAGCATTGGTATGTCCAAAGAGGATATTAAAAACTTGAATATCACAAAAGCCCAACTGTGGAGCAAATTTATAGATCCTAGAATAGGACAACCTCCAGATGTGAGGAAGAGGTGAGTTTGCATGGACTAGTGTAATTACCAGCCATGTAAAGAAAACTGGAGGAAGAGATGGTTCATGGTATTCGACAAGCCTTCATACAACAATGTTGAGGTCCCACAGTATTTTCCAGGAAATTGTGGGTTGAGTCTGTGTTAGGGTTCCATGTGAACTACTTCGACATCACTGAGTTCCAGGGTGTCGGTTTTGGCTCAGCCCAAGATCGACCTCACGCCCACCAGAACCCACTCAGAGGACCTGCTGCACCTAGGCGAGAGCCAAACCTGCCTCCTCAACCCCCTAGGTTAGGTAGCTGGATAAATGAGATCCATGAGTCCATCAGACATTCCACATGGAACCTTCTCAGGCATACCGAATTTGTGGCTATGTCCTCGCAGAGTGAGCGGGACCCCCCGAGAGACACACTTCTGCACGATCTACTGGTGGTAGCCAGGTGGATCCATATAGCTCGACGAGACCAGTGCCACATCGTTGTTCTCATTATGGGAATACATGCCAGGTTCCCACGCAGGACCATGGCACACAGAGCTACCTACACCAAGTTAGTCATTGTTTTATTTAATGTCATAATTTCTAAAAAATTTAACTTAGAATCAGATGTTGATGACTTGAATTTTTTTTAATGTATAGCTATTCAGTGCCAAGCCTCCAACACATGGGTGGGAGGATGTTGGTTCCTTCAATCTAGATGGAGCCATGGCAGCTGCTGAGGACATCGTGACAGTATACAGACAGGTAGTTTTCTTTCAGTAATTAAATTTAATGTTAGTAGTAATTGGATGTCAATTGTCGCACATTTATTTAAATTGTCGGCCCGTATTTAGTTAATATTTACTAATTGAATCTAAATATTTTTGTGCAAATGAATAGGTGTCCACAGGATTGAGTGACCAGCCATCCCCACCAAGGATCAGCAGATCCCCTCATGAGCAGCTATCTTGTAATAAAGTATAAATTTAATTTCAGTTTTGATGGCTTAGATTCATATAGTTATATTGTGTATGTACTAATACACAATGACATGAATATGTATGCAGGTCCCACCACATAAGCATGTTGGTGTCACTATCTATCCACCGACTGCCTTTTTCCCACCATATATGCTAGGTGTAGCCCCTGGAATGCATGTCCCTTTCCCTGCATCCCTCCCCACCCCATTCCATCCATCCCTTGCCTCCCACCCACCACCACACTTCCATCCAGCTTCCCCCCCACCCTACCCGACCCCACCCATCCACCCCTTCCCTTGCAGTTTTCCATGTTTCCACCCTCCCCCCTCCGACCACATTACACCATCCATCCACATTCACCCATCCCTCCACCCCATCCCAGACCTCATCCCCCTCCTCCATATTCCCCCACCACCCTCACTTCCTCTTCCAGGGTGGCCCGTTTCATTCTACAGCCAGTTGGACTTTATCGTCATACATCACCACTTCGCCCACTCCAGTCCACGCCCTCTCCCATTGTACCCCCTAGTGTTGTAGCCAACATCGATGTGGCTAGATCCTCTGCTATGCCATCCAACCTAGCATCAGAGCGGGTTGTATAACATACTGCTCCACCTACCACCCCCGAGGAGCAGTCGATTGCTCCACCTGCGAGCCCCCGGGACCAGCCTGGTGTGTTCACGGTGAGATTGATTAGTTTATGAAAATATCGTTCAATATTAATGAAAATTAACATAGCAGTAGATTGTATGAGTTATCTTACTGTTTAAATGTTGCGTGGTGGCATTGCTAAGAGACTTGGATCACAGAAGAGGGTAGCCTGCTCACCACTTATGGTCTCGTCTTAGGTGATCTATTTAAAATTTGAAAACGTAATTTTGATATTTAAATTGTGTTTTATAATTGTATAATTTCCTATAGGAGTTGACATTTGATTGTTGTCATTTCAGAGCCCAAGGGGAGGTGGTTGAAGCAGCCAGGTGAACCGAGCTTCCTCTAGCTCGAAGAAGAGGAAGATTGATTTTGGAGTTGGACCTGGGAGCTCTGAGGGTGGGCAAGAGGATTGAGAGAGCCTCCTATGTACACTAGCCAAGATGTGGCATTTCGGCAAGAGTTTCCATATTTTGTATAGGGCTCGACTTGCCATATTTTGTATAGGGCACGAGTTGCCATATTTTGTATAGGGCACGAGTTGCCATATTTTGTATATGATTAGATATTTTTGTATATTAATATATCATTTTGTACTTCTTTACAGTAGTTTTTTACAATTGATGTTCTTGCAATACTTATTGTTGACAAAGCAATAAATTCCGTAATTTCATAATAAAATGCATAAAAAAATTAACACTGTAGGTTAGTTAACAAAAATATACACAAATGCATAAAAATACAGTCTTATTCATTGTCCAAATTGCAATAGAAAGAACTTGTCTGCATTTGGTATTTACATAGTAATTCTAACCTTTGGCCTTCTGCTCCATTTTCTATCCTTGACTAACCCTAGGACTGTCTATCAAACCATACTGTAATACTATCTATTAGGAAGCCATAAGACACACCTAAACCATTCTATTCTAGCCTAACCCTTGCTAAAACCCTTTCCCTAGACTCCTACCTTTCCCTCTCTCTAAAGCAAGGCTTATTCCTTTCATTTCTACCCTACTTAGACCCCCACGAATCTCCCTATATCTCTTACTGTAATATCCATTTTGGACAGCCCTAGAACACCAAACCTTATTTCTTTCACTTCCATGAATGCAACGGTTCAAAAGAGAAAACCCACTGCACCTAGAACAATTCCCATATAGACATGAATTTCCATAGTATTTTTGTCCTTCATGCCTTGGACACATGATGCTGGAGATAAAATCTCTTGATGCATTCAGTGGTATTATGGATTCATTGCAGCCCTGCTCAAGGTTAGTATGCAAATCACAAAAGATATGTTTAATTGTGTCAAAAAAATATTCATATTCTACATGGTATCTACAACAACATCTATTTCGATCAATGCATATATGAATGTACCATGGTTTACATTTCTCAAATGACCTTTGGCCCAGGTTCAATTGTGTGTGCTCATTCTTGAATCTCTCATAGAGTTCAGTCTGTGTTGTGTTAAGGAAGTGTTTGACGTGCAGTTCACATTCAGTAGAACCTTTTCTCATCTTTAGCACATCTCTTTGATTAGATGAATGTTTTCTATGATTATGCCAAAATGTTTATACTAATTCCTTGAAAACATCAATTAGCTTCATATCTTGACGAGGCAACCTACCGACAAAAACCCAACAATCTTTTCCACTTGGAGTCTGTAGATTTTCTTTTATAATAGATTACTTTTGAACAATTTTTCTATTTAATTTAAGTATCTGAGAAGTGTGTGAAAGGAGGTGACGTTGTCGTATAGACTTGCTCATAACTAATTCTGATAACACATGACGAGCTGCACAAAGATATTTAGTACATGATGTCTTCCCAATCGCATTAAAAGAAGATTGGATATTTCTAACAATATGATTGTTAGCATCTGAACCTCTAACCATCTTTATGCCTAGAATTCTCCTAACAAAAACTAAACAATTTGACTTTAACAATCATAGTAATAATTGACATTTACCTGCATCACCTTTGGATTCAAAATATTCCTTCATTAATTTGTTACATTGCCAATCGATAGTGCATTTGGGAAACTTACCTTCAAGGCTTGACATACAGCTTTCATCCACATGGATACGTTTAAGAGTCCTTTTTTTTGTAGTAGACAGTCGAGGTAGGGAAGGTGGACATGAGCTATGGATCCCAGGGCTTCTTTGTTGTCATGAATCATTCACATGTCGGTCCATATTGGGAGTGTGCTTGACATGGTTGTTGTCTTCTAGAAGATATTGCAAATTAATCATTGCTCATAGGTCCAACGCTTCATACTCAGCATCTCTCAATACACCTATGTCTTCAAGAGCTTCAACATGGCTCGTTCATGGATTGTTGGTTGGAGACTGTGTTGATGTTGGAAATTTAGTTGGGTCTGTTGGATGCAACCGTTTCATTGGTGGTTCACAAGTAGAGGTTGTTATGTCATCGACTCTGTTAGGATCAGATGCAGTATTAGTGGAAATGTCTGGATCATGTCTCACTCTCTCCATTTCCAACCTGGCCTTTTCTCTTACCTCATTTTCCTTTTCAATGGGCATATTCCTCCTAGTTTTTCTTTCTTTGTTACATGAGTTGCACATATCCAAAATTTTCTTTATCAAAACTATGAGGTCTAGCCCTGCATAAGAAGCAACAAATAAGGTATTAGTTCCATTATACATGATACATGGCGCATTCCAATATAAATAACTAAATTATAGATATGTTAGTATGATAATTATTGGCATTGATACATAATCATTGATTAAAGGTTTCTCTTTATGTTTGGACCAAATTTTCATTTCTATACTCTATTTGAGTCAAGTAAAGATAGTCAAGTTTGTAGGTATTACAGCTATAGGATTTTGACTTTCTTTGTGTTCAAAAAGTATTGGAAGTCAAAAGAAGATGAGTGAAATGAGGAGGTTGCAAATCCCTCGAAAAAAGGAGAAATCATTGAGGTAGAGGCATCCTTGTCAAGCTCAAAGGCATGTTATGATAAATCTAGCATGAAGAGGAGAGCATGGACAAGTTGGTGAACTGTTCAATATGTACCCTCTCCCATGATTGCTTCCAAGGTTTTTATACAAACTGAAGAGTCTCAATAGAGAACCTCATCTACACCATCCTTGCGGGAAATCGAAATATATTCATGTGCAAATGGTTATTGGTCTACATTGCATACTTCATCTTGTATAGAGAATATGGACAACTTGGTGAATTGTTCAATATGGACCCTCTCCCATGATTACTTTAAATGTTTTTTTTTAAATTGAAGAGTCTCAAGATATAACTTCATCTATGCCATCATTGTGTAAAATCAAAATATATTCATGTGCAAATGTAAATTAGTTAACATGGCATACTTCATCTTGTATGGAGAATATGAGACTTGTTTATATGTGAAGTTGGGATTTATTCTTGTGAAATTAAATGTTTTCTATGAGAGGGATATTGTTGTAGGAATATCATAAAACATAAATCAATGAAATGATCTAAAATCTTGTGAATTAAAACAATTATTTACAATTCACCATACCTACTCAAAAGATCTCTTCTTCCAATGAAAACTTGTAGTGTGAATCTTTCCACTAACTTCAAGGACCACTAAATATGTTTGATAGATTCCAAGAGTGAGCTTCCATCCAATATATCAAAGAGTGGTGATGGATTGTGAGCCGAATTGCACAAGTGAGGAGCACAAAATGTGCGAACAACAAAAGAAAACCTGTGAAAATAGATAGTAATCCCAGGAATTCAGAACTCTAATTTTTTTACCTACTAATAGGTGCATGCACGTGCCTTTAAGCACGTGCACACGTGTATAATACCACGTGCATGCAAACTTAAATGCACGTACGCCCTTGTCTAACATTTAGAGCATTTACTCACTAACGTTTATTTCATTTAATGATTAACGTTCTTCAACAACGACTTCGTATTCATGATTATTTCAAGTATTTTTACAATATAGTCTAAAACCTACCATCATCATCACCACTACAATATAGTCTAAACATATCATCATCATTGTCATCCTCATCCTCATCATCATCATCATCACCATCATTGTTCATCATCATTTTCATCGTCATCATCATCATCATCATCCTCATCCTCATCATCATAGTCGTCATCCTCATCACCATTATTTTCATCATCCTCATCATCATCATCACCAACATTTTTCACCATCATCATCACCATCCTCCTCCTCCTCCTCATCATCACCATCATCACCAACATAGTTCGTCATCATCATCATCATCATCATCATCATCATCCTCCTCCTCCTCATCATCATCCTCATCCTCATCATCAGACTTATCATCACCATCATTGTTCACCATCATCGTCATCATTGTCATCATCATCATCAAGGTCGTCATCCTCCTCCTCCTCCTCCTCATCATTCCATTGCAAATGCTTGGAAATAAAATCAAAGCAAAGTTTCAACTAAACCTATCATCATCATCATCATTGTTCCTCGTCGTCGTCGTCATCATCATCATCCTCGTCCTCATCCTCATCCTCATCATCATCACCACCACCATAATTGTTCGTCATCATTGTCATCGTCATCATCATCCTCATCCTAATCCTCATCATCATAGTCATCATCCTCATCATCATCATTGAAATCATCCTTATCATCATCATCACAATCATTATCATCATCATCATCATCATTGTTACTCGTCGTCATCATCACCATCATCATCGCCATTACTGTTCATCCTGATAGTCATCTTCATAGTCATCATCATCCTCATCATCATCATTGTCTTCATCATCAACAACTTCATCCTCATCATCGCAATCATCATCATCCTCATCATAATCACTGTCATCATAGTAATAGTCATTGTGATCATCATCGTCGTTGTCGTCGTCATCATCATTGTTCATCATCATAGTCATTATAATCCTCCTCCTCATCATCATCGTCGTCATCAACATCATCATCCTCATCATCATCCTCATCCTCTTCATCATCATAGTCATCATTGTCATCATCATCATTGTCATCATCATCATCACCAACATTGGTCATCATCATCATCATCATCATCCTCATCATCATCATGATCATCATCATTATCCTCATCATCATCATCATCATCACCATCATTGTTCATCATCATCATCATCGTCGTCGTCATCATCATCATCATCATCATCCTCATCATAATCATAGTCATCATCCTCATCATCATCATTGTCATCCCCCTCCTCCTCCTCATTATCATTGTTCATCATCATCATTCCATTGCAAATGCTTGGAAATAAAATCAAAGCAAAGTTTCAACTAAACCTATCATCATCATCATCATTGTTCCTCATCGTCGTCGTCATCATCATCATCCTCGTCCTCATCCTCCTCCTCCTCCTCATCATCACCATCATTGTTCATCATCATTGTCATCATCATCATAATCCTCATCCTAATTCTCATCATCATCATTGAAATCATCCTTATCATCATCATCACAATCATCATCATCATCATCATCATTGTTCCTCATCATCGTTAGCATCGTCATCATCGCCATCATTGTTCATCCTCATAGTCATCTTCATATTCATCATCCTCCTCCTCATCATCATCGTCTTCGTCATCAACATCATCATCATCGCAATCATCGTCATCATCATCATAATCACTGCCATCATAGTAATAGTCATCGTGATCATCATCATCATCATCATTGTTCATCATCATAGTCATTATAATCCTCCTCCTCATCATCATCGTCGTCATCAACATCATCATCCTCATTCTCTTCATCATCATAGTCATCATCCTCATCATCATCATTGTCATCATCATCATCACCAACATTGTTTGTCATAGTTATCATCATCATCCTCATCCTCATCATCATTGTCGGCATCACCAAAATTGTTCACCATCATCATCATCGTCGTCATCATCATCATCATCATCATCATCATAATCATAGTCATCATCCTCATCATCGTCATTGTCATCATCCTGCTCCTCATCATCATCATTGTCCATCATCATCATTCCATTGCAAATGCTTGGAAATAAAATCAAAGCAAAGTTTCAACTAAACCTATCATCATCATCATCATTGTTCCTCATCGTCGTCGCCATCATCATCATCCTCATCCTCATCCTCATCCTCATCCTCATCATCATCATCATCATCACCATCATGGTTCGTCATCATTGTCATCGTCATCCTCATCCTAATCCTCATCATCATAGTCATCATCCTCATCATCGTCATTGAAATCATCCTTATCATCATCATCGCAATCATCATCATCATCATTGTTCCTCATCATCGTCAGCATCGTCGTCATCATCATTGTTCATCATCACCATCATCATCGCCATCATTATTCATCCTCATAGTCATCATCATCTTCGTCATCAACATCATCGTCCTCATCATCGCAATCTTCATCATCATCATCATAATCACTGTCATCATAGTAATAGTCATCGTGATCATCATCATCATCATCACCATCATTTTTCATCATCATAGTCATTATAATCCTCCTCATCATCATCATCGTCGTCATCAACATCATCATCCTCATCATCCTCATCATCCTCCTCATCATCATCATCATTATTGTCATCATCCTCATCCTCATCATCACCATCATCATCCTCATCCTCATCCTCATCCTCATCCTCATCATCATCCTCACTCTCACCATCATTGTTCACCATTATCATCATCGTCATCATCATCATCATCGTCGTCATCCTCATCATCATCATAGTCATCATCCTCATCATCATCATTGTCATCATCCTCCTCCTTCTCATCATCATCATTCCATTGCAAATGCTTGGAAATAAAATCAAAGGAAAGTTTCAACTAAACCTATCATCATCATCATCATCCTCGTCCTCCTCCTCCTCATCATCACCATCATTGTTCATCATCATTGTCATCATCATCATCATCATCCTCATCCTAATTCTCATCATCATAGTCATCATCCTCATCACCGTCATTGAAATCATCCTTATCATCATCATCACAATCATCATCATCATCATTGTTACTTGTCGTCGTCAACATCGTCGTCGTCATCATTGTTCATCATCACCATCATCATCGCCATAATTGTTCATCCTCATAGTCATCCTCCTCCTCCTCCTCATCATCATCTTCGTCATCAACATCATCATCCTCATCATCGCAATCATCATCATCATCATCACCATTATTATTCATCATCATAGTCATTATAATCCTCCTCCTCCTCCTCATCGTCATGAACATCATCATCATCATCATCATCCTCCTCCTTCTCCTCCTCCTCCTCCTCATCATCATTGTCATCCTCCTCCTCCTCCTCCTCATGATTGTTCATCATCATCCTTCCATTGCAAATGCTTGGAAATAAAATCAAAGCAAAGTTTCAACTAAACCTATCATCATCAACATCATTGTTCCTCATCGTCATCATCATCATCATCATCCTCGTCCTCATCGTCATCATCATCATCATCCTCCTCATCCTCATCCTCCTCCTCCTCATCATCATCACCATCATTGTTCGTCATCATTGTCATCATCATCGCCATCCTCATCCTAATCCTCATCATCATAGTATTCATCCTCATCATCGTCATTGAAATCATCCTTATCATCATCATCATCATCATCAGCATCATCATCATTGTTACTCATCGTCATCATCATTGTTCATCATCACCATCATCATCACCACCATTGTTCATCCTCATAGTCATCTTCATAGTCATCATCATCCTCCTCATCACCATCATCTTCGTCATCAACATCATCATCCTCATCATCACAATCATCATCATCATCATCATAATCACTGTCATCATAGTAGTAGTCATCGTGATCATCATCATCATCATCATCATTGTTCATCATCACAGTCATTATAATCCTCCTCATCATCATCATTGTCGTCATCAATATCATCATCCTCATCATTGTCATCATCCTCATCCTCTTCATCATCATAGTCATCATCCTCATCATCCTCATCATCACCAACATTGTTCGTCATCATCATCATCATCCTCATCCTCATCCTCATCCTCATCCTCATCATCACCATCATTGTTCACCATCATCATCATCATCGTCATCATCATCATCATCATCATCATCATCATCATAGTCATCATCCTCATCATAATCATAGTCATCATCCTCATCATCATCATTGTCATCCTCCTCCTCCTCCTCATCATCATTCCATTGGAAATGCTTAGAAATAAAATCAAAGCAAAGTTTCAACTAAACCTATCATCATCATCATCATCATTGTTCCTCATCGTTGTCGTCATCATCATCATCCTCATCCTCATCCTCATCATCATCATCACCATCATTGTTTGTCATCATTGTCATCTTCATTATCATCCTCATCCTAATCCTCATCATCATAGTCATCATCCTCATCATCGTCATTGAAATCATCCTTATCATCATCATCACAATCATCATCATCATCATCCTCATCATCGTCATTGAAATCATCCTTATCATCATCATCACAATCATCATCATCATCATCATCATCATTGTTCCTCATCATTGCCATCATTGTTCATCCTCATAGTCATCTTCATAGTCATCATCATCATCCTCATCATCATCGTATTCATCATCAACATCATCATCCTCATCATCGCAATCATCATCATCATCATCATAATCACTGTCATCATAGTAATAGTCATCGTGATCATCATCCTCATCGTCATCCTCATCATCATCATTGTTCATCATCATAGTCATTATAATCCTCCTCCTCCTCATCATCGTCATCGTCATCAACATCATCATCGTCGTCATCAACATCATCATCCTTGTCCTCTTCATCATCATAGTCATCATCATCATCATCATCATTGCCATAGTCATCATCCTCATCCTCTTCATCATCATAGTCATCTTCATCATCATCATCATTGTCATAGTCATCATCATCATCATCATCCTCATCCTCATCCTCATCATAGTCATCATCCTCCTCCTCCTCATCATAGTCATCATCCTCATCCTCATCATTTTCATCCTCCTCCTCATCATCATCATAGTCATCATCCTCATTTGATCATCATTGTCATCATCCTCCTCCTCCTCCTCATCATTCCATTGCAAATGCTTGAAAATACAATCAAAACAAAGTGTTTACTTAGCAAATGCGTGCACACGTCTTTAATGTGTGCGCACAAAGTAGCGCGCATGCGCACCCAGAGAGCGCGATCGCGCTTCTAGTGCGTGCACGTGATTTAAATTTAGAATTTTGGTGGCACCTTTTTTCCAACCAACGTGGTGGATAACTTGGCTATTTTGGTTTTAGGTTTGGGTTGCCCAACCAAGTGGTTTGGACTGTCTTATGACATAAAAACTTATTTTGTACCACTACTGCTATTTCGTGCATGATTTTCCATATGCCACACTTGTCCATTGTTAATGAAAATTCACACACTTGTGTAGCTCTATCTGTAGATTCTGAATATGTAATTTTTATTTAAATCTATTATCTCTTTCTATTTTTTTATTTAATTTTAAATGGACTAACGTCAATCTAACAAAAAAGGTAGGCTATTTTCTTCGGCTATAACTTTCGATTGCCTCACCTATTTAAAAAACTGAAAAGAACCCACACAAGAAGACACAAAGACCTACATCCTAAAAAAAATATCGTTCATTGAATAGGTTAAGACCAAGATGTGGTGGAGCAACGCTCGACATTGTCATTTTAGGGCCTCACAGACTTCCTTAATTTGAAAAATAAAAAATATAACATAAATAAACATGGAAAAATATCGCTGCACTAGACACACCTGTTATCTACAATTCTATATAAAAATTTTCACAAAATTCCACCATTTCCATACCAAACGAGTGGACCAACGCAAGCATATTCATTATTTTTTGGGAAAAATATAACATACCAACCTTAGAAGAACCTCATTTTTTGGGATTTATGCTTAGTTTCCATAAATAAAAGTTGTATATTCCGGAAGGTAATCCGATTGTCCATGTTTCATATTCTTACACCATATTCCAAAAAGTTGTGTAGGTACCTCTAATATTGCTTTTTGACATTTAGATTTATGTTTTTCCAGAAGTCCATTGCAACGAACACGTCATAAGTGACCAGCATTAGCTTGCACCAGCCCTTGATAGAGAAAATTTTAGGACAAAAAGTTAACCTGTAGTTAATTTTCAATGTTAATTTTTCCATAAAGAGAGTTGTCAATTTCCGTTTTTTTTAAATGATTTGCCCAAATTCTATGATAAAAAAAAATTACTCTAAAAACAACCAAAATTCTCTAGAAACTATATAAAACCCTTTGAAATTTGAATATGTCAAATATTCTATGGTAAAAAATTTAAGAATTTATTATTCACAAATATTTGTACACATTACATAATCTTAAAAATTTCTACAACTTATTCCTCTCCTAAACTTTCTCTCTCAAAAATAATATCACAATTTAGCCTCAATTTCTCTTCCTCTTTATTATGAACATATCCATGAGAGCCATACCCATCAACATGCTTATTCATTTCTTCAATAATCTATTCATTAAAAAAAATTAATTGTTATAATAATTGGTTACCCTCTACATCTTCACCAAATCCTTCATTTATATTGTTGCTACTCTACATTCTTATTTTTCTTCATGATTTCATTCATAAAAATTTTCAATTCCTATATCTTCAATGTTGCAATCCACATCAATAACTTCAACATCTATCATCATCAAATTACCAAAAACATGTATATTTAACATAAAATAATTCTCCACACTTAATTTATGTTCTACTTAAAATTCTAAATGACGCAAAATATTTATATTTAACATAGAATTTTTTTCAAAACCTCTTAATTTATGTTCCTACTTAAAATTCTAAATTACCTTTAATTCCATTTATTCATTTTATTTTGCTATTTGAAAACTTAAACACTTCATAAAAAAATGTGTTTAAATGATTTTCAATGATATTTAAGAATAATATCAATTTTTGCATAGTCAAAGAATAATATCAGTTCTTGCATAGTCAAAAGCACTTGGTTAAATAATTTAAAAGTTTATTTGATATTATCATTTTATAAGACTTTCATATTTACTTTCTATTATAGATATTTTTCATTGTATTTTTCATCTGCATTACTGAGAGCCCTAAAATGGTTTCCTTTTTCCACTTACCATGCCCTTAATTCATCTCATTCTCTATTACTTTAAATCATTCCATCAATGTCAATAAATTCTTCGATTTATAATTAGATTTAAAGCATTTAAAACTATATAAATTAGATAAATTAAAATATTTTCTCAAAGTTTACTCTTTAATAAAAAGTTAACATCTTCAGTGATTTAATCTTTCTTGAGGCTTGATAGATTCCTTTTAAAATGAGCATATTCCAATCAGCATAACAGACTTTGACACATATTTCTCTGGATCTTGCAAGCAGCACAAGCACTCCTTGGCTCATCATCATAAATACATGGAAGGCTATTGTGATCGAATTGACTCGTATCGCAGCCGCATCAAGCGAGGAATCGATTTATTAGAAAGAAAAGACGTAGAAAAGGCTGTTGCTATCCACTTGAGATTTAATAGCTTCATTTTTTTGTTTTTTTTAATATTTACCCCTTATATCTTTGAATTGGACTCTTTAAAGGATTCAAATACTTTTGTTAATTCCAATTAAATTTTCTTTTTGACTTTGTTATTTTTATTCTATAGTTTCTAAAGTTCAAAATCTATGGAGTCACCCCTTTTGTCTTTGAATTTGACTCTTTAAAGGATTCAAATACCTTTGTTAATTCCAATTAAATTTTCTTTTTGACTTTGTTATTCTTTATTTTACAAATATTTGACTTATTAAATATGATTATTTTATTTAGATTCCATTATATGTTTTATAATATTTGTTTTATAGTATGAACTTCCAATCAAAATTTCTTTTGGACTTTGTTATTTTTTTATTTTACAAATATTTGACTTATTAAATATGATTATAATATTTGGATTCCATTATATATTTTATAATATTTGTTTTATAGTATAAATTTCCAATTATTTTTTTGACTTTGTTAATTTTTTTTTACAAATATTTGATTTATTAAATATGATTATATTAATTAGACTCCATTGTATATTTTATAATATTTGTTTTATAATATAAACTTCCAATTAAATTTTTTTGACTTTGTTATTTAATATTTGACTTATTAAATATCATTATATTATTTAGGCTCCATTATATATTTTATAATATTTGTTTTATAGCATAAATTTTCAATTATTTTTTTTTACTTTATTATTTTTTTATTTTATATATATTTAACTTATTAAATATGATTATATTATTTAGATTCCATTATATGTTTTATAATATTTGTTTTATAGTATAAACTTCTAATTAAAATTTCTTTTTGACTTTGTTATTTCTTATTTTACAAATATTTGACTTTATAAATATGATTATATTATTTGGATTCCATTATATATTTTATAATATTTGTTTTATAGTATAAATTTCCAATTATTTTTTTACTTTGTTATTTTTTATTTTACAAATATACAATGAAGTTATTTTTTTATTTTATTTTTTATTTTACAAATATTTGATTTAATAAATATGATTATTTTAATTAGACTCCATTGTATATTTTATAATATTTGTTTTATAGTATAAACTTCCAATTTTTTTTTTGTTTACTTTGTTATTTAATATTTGACTTATTAAATATCATTATATTATTTAGGCTTCATTATATATTTTATAATATTTGTTTTATAGCATAAATTTTCAATTAATTATTTTTTATTTTATATATATTTGACTTCTTAAATATGATTATATTATTTAGATTCCATTATATATTTTAGAATATTTGTATTATAGTATAAATTTTCAATTAAAATTTTCTTTTGATTTTGTTATTTTTTATTTTACAAATATTTGACTTATTGATGATGATGATGATGATGGTTAATATTAAAATTATGAGCTCACTATAATTTTGACAAGTTAAAATGTTAGGAAGGTCGATCTAATGTGATTGTAGGCAGGGCACTCTAAGAGGAAGTGATTTTCATTTTCAATGTTCCTATTCTCACAGAGATGGCAGATCCTTTCCTCCCATGGTGTTTTCATAACTGTCCAACGACCTATTTCACTATGAAACTCATGAGAGTTCGTTCTTATCTTAGCTATATTAAATATGATTATATTATTTTTCCATTATATATTTTATAATATTTGTTTTATAGTATAAATTTTCACTCATTGTTTACAAATATATAGAGGTGAATTTAAGAAATTGTATTTTTAATGTTAGGAAAGGAGCTCTTTGCTACAACCAGTTATTTCCCAACGACACTTATCGATAGGGTTAGGGCTCCACGAGCATATCCTTATTCATCAAAATGGATTACTCAGATAAAACTCCTTATTGGAAACACACAATTGTAATCGATATCAGTTGAGTACATATTACTTTCTATTTTGACCATAAATTTTTAACTTTTATCCATAGTTTTACATTGTTGCGTTAAACTCACTTTAGCATTATTCTATTGGTTGTCAACTTGAAGCGTATATGAAATTCAACTTACCAAAATTGCAAATTGTTGTTGCAGGACACTTACCATAATTTTTTTGGGGGCAAGGTAAGTTTTGGCTTTCCCTTCTGGTTAACACAGTCAAGAAGGACTCATTGATCGAGGCAGAAGTTGTGCACATGGACCATAGAAGTGAAAATAATATAATAGAATATATAAAACGATTTGCACATGGACCATAGAAGTGAAATAAACCAGTTGCAAGAGATCAATATTGATAAAAAAATTGATCCCACACTTTTTTTCCGGCTATCAATCATCCGCCGCCCAGCTCTAGGGACTCCCTTCTGCCAAAGTATTTTAATTATATGGGCCATAGGAGCATTCAAGGTAATGTTTACACTGGGGGACTGAGCATGGGAGAAAAAAATTCTATGCCTACAATAATGCAACTTTTCTTTACCATCTTGGCATGAAATTATATGCCTCTCATTTTATTCTTTAGAAATGCCTTAAGCTCCCTTATTATTCTCAAACTTGTTAAGAAATACCAGCCATAATGATTTTATTGCTTAGGTAGAAAATATACTTCATGAAAAATACCCAGTTGACATGGGTGAAGAGCCATACCAAGTTTAAATTAAAAAAAATACCGAGGACATTTTTGAGACAAAACAACATAATCCAAGCACGTAGTGAAGAGATGAGCTTGAAGAAATCATATAGGTGAGATTAGGCTCATTTTCTTACACAAAAAATCACCGATTAATGCCAAAGAAATGATAAAAGTCGATGGAAACTAATAAGAAAACAAAGAAATACCTTCAGTGAATGCATCATACTCCAAGACTTTGTCATTTTCCTTCCCCTGCAAGATTCGATGAACTACCATGGTTTCCACAGGCATGCTTTCAATTTTCTAATGGTACCATTACCATCAACTAAACAAGAAAAAAATATGTGAAAAGTATGTGGGAAAAACAAAAAATGTGTACCTCTATGGTTTGCAGTTGGCAGAAGTAATCTGCAAGTTCCTCCTATAGTATGAACAAGTCAGTTTCAACCTCATCTTTTATAGATAAAGAATTTTATATTGAAATTGTTTAATCTTGATGGTAACAGTCTAATCCAAACTCTAGTCTTTGCGAACACCCGAGAGCGCATTACACTGGTGAGCATTACACTTTTGAATTGCAATACTTGTAACCTGAAATAGTTGGTATGCTATGCAGTGATAGTGATCCTTCTTCCAACTTCTTCTCTGTCGGCCTCCTATACCTATGGCAACACCTTTCTTACATGATAAACCATGGGTTTTTCCTCCACTTGCAACTGGGTAAACAACTTAACCCAGATATGGGACTGAATAAGAAATTGGATCAATTGCTTAAAGTAAACAATTGATAGTTGGCATCCTTTTGTAAATACCTATTAGCTTGAACAACCTTCTAAGGTAAACTGTAAGTTGGATCCCTTACTTAGGAACTACTTCCATAATTTCGGAGATTGAATTGGGTAGGCGCCTTAGGTCTTGATTATTACTTCTACCTATTTCATTACTTTCTGTGCGACAATAAGCCACTCACAACCTATATAAGGAAAGCATCATGTAGGTATGAGAAAATTGAAATTCAAAATGAAATGGAATTATGAACCCCCAGTTATCAATTGCTGCAAATTTTTTTGAGAAAGTCAGTATGAGAAAACTGTGTTGTTGTTTTGGATTTTGAAGAACCTCATTAGATGAGACGCCTGGTATGTAGACAATGAGGAAGTCAAGATTGGGTATTTGGATCAATGGCTTGCTGATGTCGAATCCAACCTCAACCAGCTGAACTTCAAAGTGGACCTCCTCCTGAAGCGGTTTGGTGTGCTGATCCCTCCAACGCCTTCTATGTAGTAGTCTGCTCGGCTAGCAGAAGAGGATCCCCACCCGGCTTGAAGGGGGGACATCCCTTGTGTCTTGCTCTAGGGGTATAGGTTATGTTGCCTCCCAGTATGTTGCTTTTGGAAATGTCCCCCCTATGGCTCTTCTTTTATTTAACTGTTAGTTATGTTTTCAATAAAATGTAGATTGTGCTTAGCTTGCAGAGAGGCCCATTTTCAGTTAGAAAGGGATAGTCAAAGGAGATATGATCTCTCATTGTATGCTCAGTTGTTAGGTGGATTTTGTGGCACTATTTTTGGAAAGTTTACAGTGATACACTTGGGCTGGGATAATCCATATAGAAATCATAGTACTAGGTTGACTTAAGTGTAATTCCTGGCTGACGTATAGAGCCATGTTTTGTAACTTTTTTTCAACTTTAATACAATGATCTCACTCTTACTTACAAAAAAAAATTTGAATAATTATGAATTGAAATGTTGTTTGATATGTTTATAATTTCAAAATTTCTCATCATGCACAGGTGTTTAGAGTCAACGTTATTCCAACCTGGATTATCTGCATTGTTGTATTTGTAACTTTGCAAGATATTCTTATGTATATTATTGTTGTATATTATTGTACCCCCATTGGATATGTGTTTCCATCCTTTCAGGATGTCATTATTTTCTATAGTCATTGAGGTAAGCCCTATGTTGTAAGTCGATGCAGTAGTCCCCAGCTCAAATATAATAAAATATATTTTTAGGTCCCTCTAAGAGAATTCAACCCAGTTAGGGTAACAAGTCATCCCAATCAAGTTGTAAGGTCAGTCACATGAAGGGTATAATTAGGGAGGAACCCTTCCTCATTTATACATACACTCACTCACTCAAGTTTGCATGAGGAGAGAGAGAATATTAAGGAGGAGAGAGAGAGTGCTGCAACAGACTTCTTATACTTGGGTTTTTACATCTTGTGATATTTTCTTAGTGACATAACTATATTTATGGTTTTTACATCTTGCGATATTGTTTTAGTGACAAAACTATCTTTGCGGGGTTTCCTCCTTTATGGTTTCCCTGAGGAAAATCTTCATGTCTTGTGTATATTCTCTATATTGTGCATCTTGGATATTCTGTTGTGATTGTTATTCTTTCATATAAACATCCTAATCAATTTTAATAATACTAGAAAAAACTAACATGGTATCAGAACCTCTCTAAAAGAAGGCATTGTGCAGTAGCAGAAGCTAGGGATTCCTAGTTCAAGGTCTTCTATGCACAAATCATCAAGAAATGAGGGATATGATAAATTTCCATAGGAGGGCGCATCTTTTGGTGGAAACAAAATCAAGTTTGGAGAAGTTTCAAATTTTTACCATGGGACATTGCGAGACACTACAGGAAGAAACTAGGGCATCAAGTTTTGGAGGCTTCCCACCACAATTTTCAGAAAAGGACCTTACTGAGGAACACACCTCAAGGAAGCACATCTTTCTATCCAAGCTAAATTCTAAAATTCAAAGTTTGGAAAATTAGGGTTTCTCTAACAAACCCTAGGTCATCCAACTCTGGAATTAGGTTGGGCATCTCAAATTGGTAAGATCTACATATTTTCTATTTCCATTTTAGGTTCTCATTTTAGAATGACTCATCACACCCGTATTGATGATAATCTTGGGGGAGCTGATAACTTCCAAGCATTAAATTACAAGATCTCCCTAATCCTTGTAGAAAAATATTTGGATCAATATATCAGTAAGGAAGTTCAAGATCTAGAGGGAGATGAGGCTAAGTATATTCATAAGAAGAAATTGGTTAAGGATAAGAAGATCATTTCATATTCTATTAAGGATTACCTCACCCCTGATGTGTCATCCTTGAAGACACCTAAGGAAGTATTCGACGCTTTGACGAAGTTGTTCGAAGGAAAGAACATAAATCGAAAGATGAAACTGAGGAACTAGATAAAGAATGTGAATATACAAAACTTAGATGCCATGTTATCCTATTTCACAAGGGTTTCTCAAATCAAGGAACAACTTGAAGCAGTGGAAGAGAATGTAGAAGAAGGAGATATTATTCTGACCACCTTGAATGGTCTCCCTACATCATGGGATGCATTCATTCAAGGAATATGTAAAAGAAGGAGGATGATCTCTTTTAGCAGACTCTAGGAATAATGCACAAAATAATAATCTCAGATCATAACAAGAGAATAGAATATGGGAGAAAGTGAAGATCAAGCTCTCACAGTACACACCAGAAGTGTTAAGATTTTTATACCAAAACAAAAGGATCTCTGAAAGAATAACACTCACAACAGAACAAAGGAGAACACAAAGATATATCTTGTAAAATACTCATGGGGAATAAACCCCCCCAAAAAATCCTCTATATAGAATTCAACCAAGTACAATGTAAGACCCAAGGAATAAGACTAGACTAGCTCCTCTCTTCCAGATGGACTGCTCCTTCTCTCTCTAGTGCAACTGTTTGAGCGTTTTTCTTGTCCAAATGAGAGAGGAACCTATCCTATTTATAGTAATCAACTGAGAGGCCTAATAACCCAACAAGTCCAAATTATCCTTGCTTCCAAGGCCGACTTGTATTGGAAGACTCAAGAATACATTTCAATAATAATTTTGTGTGTACTGCTTGTTGAAATATTGTTACTTCAAAGGATATTCTAAATGTATTTTATTGATGTAACCCAAGGGAGATGTTATTATTCCTTCGACGGGGTTTTACTATTGTATTTGGTCATCATAGAGTCATGAGGTAAATCATCCACTTGCGTCGGGTCTTTAGTACCCTAATAATTAATATAAAATACTGCTTTGAGTATTCCTAGGTGAAGTCAGCCCAGACAGTTTATCCTAGGAAAGGTCCTGTACAATTGCCTACAAGAAAAGAAGGATAAGACTTGTTCCGAAGAAAAAGTGATGAAAATTAAAGATTCAATCCAATAAACATGAACTTGAAGCTCCTAGGGTCAAGAACACTATGACGAAATAAATATCTTTAGAGAGCGGTAGATCCACCTTGAGAGCTGAAGACCACCTTGGGTACGTTAGATAACTCAAGATGAAGAAAAGTATGGTGGGACTTCCAAACCAAATTAAGAGGCCTCAAACACACTATAGTTGTGTAAAATAGTTGGGTGGCATCATTGATGCAAACCCTTCCAGCTATGGAAGAAGCTATGATCAAAGAGTAACAATTGATCATGGGGAATGATGTCTACGATATGGTTCTGAGACTTGAAGGGAAGTTCGTAGTGTCATCCATATGGATCTACAAGAAAAAGTGTACAAAGTAAGGTTTGTCGTTTGTTTCAGAAAGAATAGACTATGGCATGACATACTCTATTGACCAGATACACTTCTTCAGTAGAAGTATATATAGAGAAAAGAAACACCTGTACAGATTATGATTTGTACAAGATCATAAGGAACCCATAGATAAGCACATCCAGGAGATTGACATATAACCTAGAGGGATGAACATCTTAACCTTTTCTACAAGGCTGAAGATGCAAACCTATAGAAGACAATAATCTAATAGATGGGTGCAAGATGAACTTTTTGACAAAGTTCAAGATAAAGTGATCTTGGTATCTAGTAACCTGAGATGGATACATAGTAGCATAGAATGCTACATGTCACTCTAGTACATAATGCAGAGGGAAGATGATGCTCGACTTCAGGGGGAGTGACTACAGAATATATCTGAGTTCTACATGGTACGACATGATGGACAACTACCAGATGGACTGAGACTTTACAAAGAGTAAAATGGGTTACAACCTTCAAGGTTGAATGCGGAAGACTGGGATATGTCGATGACCTGACATAATGCACTAATGGTAGAAGAAATGATGGAAGAATACTAGAATGATGTTTGGGATATAGTACCCAAACTAGAAAGTAAGAGTGTGGTATATTCCAAGTGGATTTTCTGTTGATTGGAGTCTTGAAAAAATACAAGATTTATGGCTAGAGGATTCTCTCAAGAGAGAGGGAATTGATCATGAAGAGACACTTGCTACAGGAAGCAAGGTACACTTTCATCATAACTATCATGGCACTTGATTCCATGATGAAGTGGGATATACACCAAATGGATGTAAATACAAGCCTTCCTTCATGGTGTGATTGAGGAAGAGGTTTGCATCGAACAACCACAAGGATTTGAAGTCGAAAACAGAGTGACTCATCTATGTTAGTTGAAAAAGAGTCTTTATGGACATAAGCAAGCTCCTAGAGCTCAGTATGAAAGAATAGATAGCTTCTTGGAAAGCATGGACTTTACCAAGAGTAAAATTGATCCTAACATTTACCTTAAGGTTTGGGATGATTAACCTGGCATACTATTGTTGTATGTGGATGATCTATTTCTGAATGGAAATGAGAAATAGATAATAGATTGCAAGAAGAATCTAGTTGAAGAATTCAAGATGAAATATTTTGGATTGATGCATTATTTCCTCAGGCTGGAAGTGTGGAAGAGGTCAGAAGGAATCATTCTGAACCAGGGAAAGTATGCTATGGAAATCTTAAAGAATATTTGATATGTTGGATTATAAAGCCATGGCCGCACCCATGGATACCAACATGAAGTTGTTGTCTAATGAGACAGGATAGTTAGTGGATATGACTCGGTACGGATAGATTATTGAGTCATTGATATATGCTTTGGTGTGAACACCTTAAGTCAGTATCTAGTTAACCATAGATGTGTTCACCTGATAGCTGCAAAGCATGTGATGAGGTACCTAAAAAAAAAGGTACGACAGGATTGTGACTTTACTATGGTAGAGATCATGACTACAGATTATATGGATACACAGATTCAGCTTGGGAAGGAAGTGCCACAGACAGAAAGATAACCTTAGGTGGATATTATTGTCAGGGATCCACCATGATCTCATGGTTTAGTTCAGTGTTTCTCTCATTACAACTGAAAGAGAATGCATTTCAACTTGCTCCACTATTTGGGAAGCCATATGGCTTCAGAAAGATGATGTCATGACTATTTGACATGGATACCATATTGTTTCTTTGTGACAACCAGAGTTGCATAAAGATGACAATGAATCCTGTGGAATATGGTACCAAAGGGAGACATAAAAATACAGTATGTGAGTACCAATGAGCAAATTGCTGATGTGGTGACCAAGCTTCTATGACAAGATTGGTGTAGTTCGTAAAGAATTTCCTCACAAGGAGGAATAGTGATGTTGATACTGAAGGCTTTCCTCGCAAGGAGGAACAATGATGTTGATACTAAAGACTTTCCTCGCAAGGAGGAATAGTGGTGATGATACTGTAGACTTTCCTCGCAAGGAGGAGCAATGGTTATATGGACCCTTCTCGAAAAGGAGAAATAGGCCGAAGATATGGGCTCTCTTAAGAAAGGAAGAACAAGTTGAAGATATGGACTTTCTTCAGAAAGGAAGAACGAGTCAAAGATATGGACTTTATTCAGAAATGTAACACCCCAGTTTTGACCCCGTTTGCATTAAAAATGTATATGATGTATATATTGTAATTAATTGCGGTGTGGAGATAAAGGCAAAATCCCCACCATCGATTTAACGTTTTATGTTCCAGCGATTAAAACCGTTGCTGATGGTATATTCGTGCTAGAGGACACATTGTAATTTTTGCATCATGTACACATGCATTTTAATTAAAAATACCCACAACCAACTATGTCAATGCAACCATAATGAAAAGGGCATGATTTTACTAAGGATAAGGAGGGGGAATTATTTGATCTTTGGGGACAACGGGGAAATCCAAGTGTCAATGGATAAACCCATTTAGCTGTCACCCATATTTTGTCTTACTCACCTTTCCTTGTCTCATTCAACTACCAAATTAAATCATTTGATGTTAGTTGGGGCAATTATTGCATGGACAGTGGTGTGTAGCAGGACTGTCAGTCCTTTCCCACACGCACACTCCACCAGGGAGCTCATTCATCCTCACGTGGGAAAGAGGAGAGGGAATGATCCGATTCTTCCATTTTTCCATTCTCATGTAGGGACGACTGTTTTCTCTCCTCACGCACAGGTTTTGGGATTTTCCTCACATAGAGAACTCGGAGATTTGCCTTACCCTGATGATTTTGCTATGTGTAAATCTTGTTTTTGGATTTTGCTGTGTGTAGTCACTTTGCATATTTTGTGGGTCTAGGTATACGAATCCATCTCCATGCTGAAAGTCTATTACATCTAATTCCTTTCCCGATCGGGCTGTGTCTTTCCTATTGTTTTCAGTGGATTAATCATGGTTGATGTTTTCCCCACAAGTATGGGTTGTTTATAAGTCGTTTTGGCCATGTTAGGGCCAAGAAAAACTCTGGGATTGTATTTCTCAGTTTGATTTGGGTATCACCATTTTGGCTGCAGTGATGTTTCCCCTTTTTCTTCCTCAGGGCTAAGAATTGCCTGATTTTGCTGTGTGTATGCAGTGGTTGGTCTTTGGATGGTTTTGGAGTGGGAATGAAGGTTTGGTCTACTTGAGAAACCCGGTGTGTTCGGGAGCCTCATAGATAGAGCTAGAGGGATGGCTTTCTTCTCCACACCTGCAGGATAGCACTGGAAGGGAAGTCAAGGCCTGAGGGACTGTGCAACATAGAAGGGATTGATTCCTTATGTTGGGTGTGTGTGGGTGTCCTAGAAGTCAGGCTATTTTTGGTGCAGGTGTCCTTAGCTCTTAAGTGAGCTTACCATCTTAGTAGTTATATTTTCCCAGCTCCCTGATAGCTTGATAAACCCAACTGTGTTGGCTTGGATGAATTTTGTGGTACCCTTGGCTATGTGTGAGCCTTCTTAGTTTCCTTATTCCTTGTTGGAATAATGCCCAGCTTGGGGGTGGCAGTGTTGCTGAGTGATTAAGGAGCACAATGGCCTATGGTTGGGTGGAACATTGCAGCGACATAACTGGTTGCGGGATGAGTTTGTTCATAAGATAAGTATTCTTTCCTATTTCATCTCTGCAATTGTATTTGATGTTTAATGAAAATGATGAACATGTTAAAATGTGATAATGATTGAATGGAATGTAGTTGCTTCTGCTGTATGATAAATATTTATGCATCTATGCATGTTTTAGTTCAAAGCATTTCAGTTTTTATCATTGTATGTTCATGGGGCTAGTTTCCTGAGTAGATGGCAGCAGTGGTAGCATCCTCTTCGCCAGTCAAAGGGTTGGGGACGTTATAGTGTGGTGTCAGAGCTTCATTGCAGCATGGGCCTCAATGGGACATGAAGAAGAAGTGATAGAGGCAGGTTTCCCTCTGCCCAATAGAGGAAACATGTGAAAGACAGGAAATTTCAAAAAAAAATCTAAGTATGGAAAATATCAGATGACTTAGGCTGAATCCCATCCGATACATCGGATGAATTAGGCGAAATTCCATCCGATACGTCAGATGACTCAAGCTGAGTCCATCCGATAAAGAAACCTAGCATAAAGAAATTTCAAAAATTTTCTAAATTTGAAACTTTTCCAATGGTCTCGGTTGAGAGGAGACGAAGGAACTGAAGGTATCGGTTGGGAGGAGTTGAAGGTCTCGGCTGGGAAGAGCCGAAGGAACCAAAGTTATCAGCTGGGAGGAGCCATAGGAACCGAAGTTATCAGTTGGGAGGAGTCGAAGGTCTCGGCAAAGCGGAGCCAAGGTGTCAGCAAGGCTCACAGGAAGGGAGACGACATGGCAGAAGAAAGAGGAAGATAAGAAGAAATATTCAAAAATTCAAAAAAATTTCTAAGTATAGGAAATCTCAGAATTTTTTTTCCGATGGCTCTCAAGTGAAGCTCTTCGAGGCATCTCGGATAACTTTTCAATGTCTCTCGGGGGGGGGGGGG
>LPNX010785328.1:493249-541305 GCA_001517045.1 Pseudotsuga menziesii
GCATCAGAAAAGAAAAGAAGATCGATCCGAGGCGTCGGAAAATAATAGAAGATCAATCAACCAATGCGTCGGAAGACAGAGGAAGATTGAGCCGATGCGTCGGAAGACAGAGGAAGATCGAGCCGATGCATTGAAAGACAGAGGAAGATCGACTCGATATGGTATAAGATGATAGAGGAAGATCGACCCAATATGGCATCGAAAGATAGAGGAAGAGTGACCCGATACATTGGATGACTGGTTGGGAAGGAATCCGATCAGATGGAAAAATCTAAGTTTTCAAATGGTATTTTTCAGCAGATTTCAGCAATTTTTCAGTGGAATTACAGGTGCTGAAAAGGAGAAAAAAGGCAGCTATCTTATTCACCAAATTGCAGAAAACTCAAATATTTACAACAAAAAAAAAATGACGGCACTGCCCTTCAAAGACACAAGGGGGAAAGCCCCCTTGACCCCCTTCGTCCCCCTAAGACTGTCGTTCTTGGTGAAAAGAAAATTATGTGTTTTGACAGAGTTGTCAATATAGTATTTTCCAAATGCAGGTAAGTAATTATGAACTCATGATATTGTTATGCAGCTAACAGTTGTGTTTATTAACACATTGTGCAGAATTATAGTCACCTTCAGAGGCAGCATTCCGCATAGAGAAGTTTTCAAAAATTCATTCTTGGTTGAGCCAAGATGAGAATTGATGACATGAATGATGCACAAGACCCCTATGAGTTCGAGGAAGATGCTATGGGAGAAAATTTCAAAGTTGGAAATGACCAGACATAGTCCAATGGGAGAAGATTTCAAGGTACTCCCCCAGATATTGCATCCACGATGAGGAGCCTAAGGGTGAAGTTGCAAAGTTGTAGAGAAGACAATGAAAGGATGCTTAAGGCTCAAGAAGATCAAAATCAGATAAATGTAGCTATACTACAAAGTTTGACAGATATCCAAGGACAGATAAACTCTGGTCATCAGGCAGATAATCCAGAAAGAAGCAAGAGTTGCGCTAGGGGAGATTCCCGTAATAGGTCCCATGTCTCCAAGAAGGCTTCTAGGGACAAAAGGAATACTCCGGAATGAACTACCAATGGGCCATCTAATTTTGAGAAACCCATTGGGGATTCAAGCTCTCCATCTCACATGAATAATAGGAGGAGATGTTACAAGAACAATTCATGAGATGAATTCAAAAAGGAAACGCCTCCTACTTTTAATGGTGAGATCAAGACTGGTCAAGAAGCTGGGGCTTGGATTCTTGGGATGAGGAAGTATTTCCAAGTTCAAGACTACTCCAGAAATATGAAAGCAAGGGTAGATATATTTAATTTACTGGAAGAGAATCCATATGGTGGGAACACCAAAGACAAGTAAAGAAGGTTAATGAAAGAAGAATTGTGTGGAAACAATTCAAGAAACACTTCAAGAAGAAGTACCTCTCTGACAGGTACTATGATGATAAGATTAAAGAATTCCATGAGATAAGATTGGGACAACAGACCATGGAAGAGTATGCAAATAAGTTCTTGGAACTCTTGAGGTATGTCAGGTATATCAAGGATGAGAAAGTGAAGATCCAATGTTTCCTGATTGGATTGCCTTAGTCTTACAAAGACATAATTGAGTTTTATGAACCTAGAACTCTTGAAGAAGCAATGAGGAAGGCTAAGTATTTCTATCAGAAAAGAAAAGGTAAACCTGATTTTCGTAAGACATGGAAGGAAAAAAAGAATGAGAATTTTGACCAAAGGAAGAAAGGTTTCAAACCTTCTAACTTCATGAATCAATAGAAGCAACCATCCCAAGCTGTGAGTAAGCCAGTTGGAGTGGTGGGAGAAAATCCAAGAGATCCGCAGTAGAACAGGGAACCACTCTAATGTTGTAAATGTGGAGGACCCCACATGAGTAGGAATTGTCCACTCGAGAATGAGAGTTCAAGGCCGACTTACAACATTCAAGAATCAGGAACAATGGGTCAAGTAGCAAGGGCCGTCCCTAGGATTTATGCAGCACTGGAGGACCTATAGGCAGATCACCAATCAACTGTGGTTCAAGTTGGAGGTAAGATTGTTGAACAATTTGTTTCTATTTTGATTAACCCTGGTTCTACTAACAATTACATTACCCCTAGGGTAGTGGATATTTGTTCTTTTAAGAAAGTAAAGCATAGAAAATCTTGGTTAGTTCAGCTAGCCACTGGAACTAAGAGAAAGGTTAGTGAAGTGGTAGAGAAATCTCCATTGGTCATGAATGGATTGGTCACTTGTGTAGATATGAATGTTCTACCACTTGGTTCCTATGATGTTGTCATTTGAATGGATTGGTTAGAAGCTCACAGGGTAAAGCTTGACTGTTACAGTAAGACTTTCGAATGCATGGATGAAGAAGGGAACCCAATAGTGGTAATAGGTATTCCAAAGGCGATTTCTATAAGGAAAATTTCAGCCATGTAGTTGAAAAAGTTCTGTAGGAAAGGCTTCCAGTTGTATGCAACTCATAATTTGGAGGCAACAGAGAATGAAACTCCTAGGTTGGAGGACTTTCATGTGTTGCAGGAATTCAGGGAGGTGTTTCTTGATGAGATTCCAAGGCTTCCTCCAAAGAGGGACATTGATTTCACAATTGAACTTGTGCCAGGAGTAGCACCAGTGTCCAAGACACCCTACATAATGAGTACACCAGAAATTCTAGAGTTAAAGATGCAACTACGAGAGTTGTCAGAGAAGAAGTATATCGGGCCGAGTGTGTCTCCTTGGGGAGCACCAGTTTTGTTTGTAAAGAAGAAAGACGGTACACTTAGGTTGTGTATTGATTATAGACAATTGAAAAATGTTACTGTGAAGAATAAATACCCATTTCCTAGGATTGATGACCTCTTTGATCAAATGAGAGGAGCAAAGGTATTTTCCAAGATTGACTTGAGGTCTGGTTACCATCAGGTGAGAACAAGGATGAATACATTCATAAGAAAACCTTCAAAACAAGGTATGGACATTATGAGTTTGTAATGGTACCATTTGGTCTCACAAATGGACCAGCTACGTTTATGTGCATTATGAACAGTGTCTTCAATAGGTATTTGGACAAGTTTGTTCTTGTTTTCCTTGATGAAATTCTTATTTATTCTAAGAATGAGGAAGTGCATCAAGATCATTTGAGATTGACATTTCAATTGCTCAGGGAGCATCAACTATATGAAAAGATGAGCAAGTGTGACTTCTATAGAGATAGAATTCAGTATTTGGGTCACATTATCTTAGAAGCGGGTATATCTGTGGACACTGAAAATATTGAAGCCATTAGGAATTGGCCTACTCCAAGAAATGTGACAGATGTAAGATATTTTATGGGAATTGCAGGGTACTACAGGACATTCATTGAAGGATTCTCCAAAGTTGCACATGCCATCACTTCTTTGAAAAAGAAGGGGATAAAGTTTGAATGGACATCGAGGTTTGAAGAAAGCTTCCAGCAGTTGAAGAACCTTCTCACTAGTGAACCAGTATTGAAGGTTGCAGACCCAGAGAAATATTTTGTGGTATGTACTGATGCATGCGGACAAGGGCTTGGAGGAGTCCTTATGCAAGACAAGCACGTGATATGTTATGAATCAAGAAAGCTGAAGGAACATGAGAAAACTATGCCACTCATGATCTAGATCTTGCATCCATAGTACATGCTCTCAAGATGTGGATGAATTACTTGATGGGAAGAAGATTTGAGTTAATGACAAACCACTGTGGTTTGAAGTATTTGTTTGATCAGCCTACTCTAAATGCTAGGCAAGTGAGGTGGCTGGAGTTTTTATGTGAGTTTGATTTCAAAATCAAGCACATAAAAGGAAAGGAGAATAAGGTGGCTGATGCACTTAGCAGGAAGGTGCAGGAAATGCATGTGGCATCTCTTAGTATTTGCCAATCAGATTTGAGGAAACAGATTGTTAATCATACTACTAGAGATGAATTATATGGACAAGTAAAGGACAAATTGCAGTAGCAAAGTCTTGAAAAGAGGTATGAGAGATATAAGTTGGAAGAAGATGGACTCATTACTTATAAAATCAGAATTTATATCCCAAATGTATCAGAGTTGAGGAGATTTGTTTTGGATGAGATCCATCAAGCTCCATATTCTGGTCACCCAGGATATCAGAAGATAATTTCTACCGCTAGAAAGCAGTACTTTTGGCCAGGAATGAAAAAGGACATGGCTGAATATATTTCAAGGTGCATGAAATGTCAGCAGGTAAAGGTTGAGCATCAACACCCTGCAAGTTTGTTGTAGCCTTTGCCAATTCCAGAATGGAAATGGGAAGTTATTTCCATGGATTTTATTACAGGATTTCCAATGACTTGGAGACAACATGATTCCATCATGGTTGTGGTAGACAAGTTGACAATGGCAGCACATTTTATACCGGTTAAGTCTACACATAAGATTGATGACATTGCAAAGATCTTCATGAAGGGAATTTTCAAATTGCATGGCTTTCCTAAGGCAATAGTCTTGGACAGAGATGTCAAGTTCACTTCCAATTTTTGGAAGGGGTTGTTTGCAGATTTGGGTACAAAGCTAAACTTTAGCACTGCATACCATCCACAGACTGATGGGCAGATAGAGAGAGTTAACCAAGTGCTTGAAGACATGCTTCACATGTATGTGATGGATAAACCAACCAAGTGGGAAGATTACTTACACTTGGTAGAGTTTGATTATAACAATGGACAAGAAGCATCCTTGGGGATGAGTCCGTATGAAGCTTTGTATGGAAAAAGGTGTAGGACACCAGTGACTTGGGATAATCCAGTGAACAAGGTTGTTCTTGGTCCCGAATTGCTCAAGAAGAGAGGGAGACAAAACATAAGGAGGAGAACACCCAGTTTTGGGTTGTATTTTATACATCTTATACAAAGGAAGTTTTGCTAGGTTTTCTTCCCCATGAGGGTTTCCTAGGATAAATATTTGTGTTCTTTTTGTGGTTGTTCTTGTCTATATTTCAATGATCGTTTTGCATATGGTTATGCTGTTATGATGCTAAATGTTATAATATCTGATATAACCATAAAAACTTAACACTACTGACCCGAATTACAACGAAGAGTTTACCTAAAGACTTTACATGATCAAAAACATTAATGAAATCCCTAATCGAAGGAACACCATATCCTAAAGGGGTAATACCAATAATAACAATAATAAAAAATATAATATCTTCCATAGTTACATTTATTTAATACTCCCTATTAACAAGGAAGTTATTCTACAATAAGAAATATGTACAAACGACTGGTGAATCTATATCTCATAGGAATTTTTCACAATTACATCAACACCATCATCATACGTGGAACATAATAATCATGGAAATTGCTGGTATCATCTCAAGCATCATCATCTATGGCATCATCTTGAGCATCATCATCTCTGGCATCATCTCAAGCATCATCATCTCTGGAATCATCTAGAGAATCATCATCTCTGACATCATCTTGAGAATAACCTACACTATCATCAGTATACAAATACTGAGTTGAATCACCCACATCATAAAAGAATACTGGAACATCATCATATGCAACTGAATGTAGGACCACTCTCCATATGAGAGTACTATCGTTTGTAGGACCATCCTCAGCTGGTAAGTTCTAGGACCAATCTCAATAAGAATTTTTTCTTTTCCACAATACCATCCTCAAGTATAGTACTGTCATATGCAAATGAATGCAGGATATCATCCATAAATGAATGCAAGAGCACTCTCCATATGATATTACTATCGTTCACAAGAGAATCCTCGACTGGTAAGTTCTAGGACCACTCTCAACAAGAGAGTGTTCTTGTCTGCAGGAGCATCCTTAAGTAGAATACCATCATCTACAAATGAATGCAGATCTTGTTCACAAATGAATGCACAACCACTCTTGATATGAGAGTACTATCATCTGTAGGAACATCCTCAGTTGGTAAGTGCTAGGACCACTCTCAAAAAGAGAGTTTTCTTGGCCTCAAGTAGGATGCTGTCATTTGAAAATGAATGCAGGACCACTCACCATAGGATATTACTATCGTCTGCAAGATGATCCCCAGTTCATAAGTTCTAGGACCACTCTCAACAAGAGACTGTTCTTTTCCACATGATACTGTCATCTGCAAATGAATGAACGACCACTCTCCATGTGAGATTACTCTCATCTGCAGGACCATCCTCAACCGGTAAGTTCTAGGACCACTCTCAACAAGAGAGTGCTCTTGTCCACAGGAATATCCTTATAAAATAAATTCTAGGATGCTCTTGTTTGCAAATAAATGTCGGACCTCATCAATATACGATAACCATACTAATAAACTCAACCGGCCTTTTCTGTACTGGCATACCATTAACATCTCATTCTCAATAATAATCTTATCATCACTCCCTCTTTCCAGGGAGGTTTGGGCTACACCAATATTGTCTCAAAAGTGTTCAAACTTTACATGAGACAGAGTCTTAGTCAACACATCATCAACTTGTTCCTATGTAGGAACATACTAGGGGTTCACAACTCCTCTCTCCATCATATCCTGGATGTAGTGATGGTTTATCTCTATATGTTTTGACTTATCATGAAATACTATGTTCTATGTTAGCTTGATGCCATTATGACTGTCACAATAAATACAAGTTGGATCTATCTCTACGTCAACAATCCTGCCATTAGTTTGTGAATCCATATTGCTTCGCTACAGGATGAACATGCTGCAATGTAATCAAACTCGAATATATCGAGGGAAACAATGGTTTTCTTTCTGATAAGCCATGAGATCATACCTGATCCAAAATTGAAACAACATCCTAAGGTGCTATTTATATCTTTTGCACTTCTTTCCCAATCTGAATCAGTATAGCCATACAATATGAACTCAATGTCGACTACATATCTTAGGCCACACTTCAATGTACCTTTTAGGTACCTCATCACATGTTTCGTTGCAACTAGATGAGCATGTCAGGGATCCACCATATACTGATTTAAGGTTTTTACATCAAAACATATATATGGTATTGTATTTGTTAAATACATCAGTGAGCCAATAATCTGTTTGTATAATGTGACATCTACTCTTTCTAAAGACTTGTCATTTAGGAGTTTTAGGTTTGTCACATTGGAGTGTTCATTTCCCTACAATCCAACACCCCAAATATATTTAGAATCTCAATTGTATATTTTCCTTTCTTTAGGAAAATATCATTTGGAAACTCGCATACTTCAAGACCTAGGAAATAATGAATTGTTACAAGTTCTTTCATATCAAGTTTTGCCGCATGTTTCTTCATACATTCGCTGATGAGCTTCTCCTTTCCTGTCAAAACTAGATGATCTAAATATAACAATAATATCATGATCTCTTCATCTTCAACCTTATAGTAAAGGTTGGAATCAACTTTACTTTTGGTAAAGCCCAAGTTCATTGGGAATCCATCAATTCTTCCATACCATGCTCTGGGTGCTTGTTTTAACACATATAGAGATTTCTTTAATCTGCATAAGTGTTTCCCATTATTGTGAGTCTTGAATCTCAGTGGCTATTCAAAATATACTTCTTCTTCTATGAAACCATTTAGCAAGGATTTTTTTATGTCCATTTGATGTAGCTTCCATTTCATCTTGGATTTCAAGGGAAGGATAGTTTGGATAGAAGTATATATTGCTACTGGTGAAAACGTTTCTTCATAATAAATTCGTTATTTTTGTGAAAATCCTTATGCGAAAAATATTGCTTTAAAGTTTTCAATACCACAATCTGATTAATGATTTGTGTTGAAAATCCATTTTTAAGAAACTACTAACTTGTCCTTTGGTATTGGAACAACATCCCAAATATCATTCTTTATAATAGATTGGTATTCTTTGATCATGGACATCATCCATTCCTTATTCTTTCAATATTATTAAAACATGTGGGTTCTTCATCAACAAGGTTTCCAATTAATGCCACATAGTTTGAGTCGATTCATTGTCTCTTGCTTCCTTTTGGTGCACCATATATTTCTGCTTCTCTGAATATATCATGAGCCCAAGATGGTATTATTTTTGTGGAGATAATTTCCTGAGGTGTTTCCAAGGGTTCTTGGGGTTCTGTTAGGTCATGATATTATGGTATATTATCTTCTTTAATGTTTTTGACTGGTGATCTGGTAGCTTCTGTGGTTCTAGGAGTCTCCTCCTCTTCTTCACAATCTTCATTATCATAGATATTTATGGATTTGGTGAAGGTTGTATCTTCATCAAATATAACATCTCTACTGATATCGATCTGATGGAAACCTATAATTCATATTCTATAAGCTTTTGATTGTTCAATGTATCCAACAAATATACCCTTCTTTCCTGAAGATCCCAATTGTCATCTTTTCTCCTTTGGTATATGTAAGCACACAGGACAAAAGAATCTCTTAAGGTGGCTTACTTCGGGATTTTCGCTAGTGAAAATTTCTTCTGGGTTTTTGTTTCTAAGAGCACTATGAGATATTCTATTCTAGACATAGACTATGGTTCTCGTCACTTTGGCCCATAAATGCATCGGTAGATCTTGATCATGGATCATTGCTCTTACTGCTTCCATGATATATCTATTATTTATTTCTTCCACTCCATTTTGTTTGGGATTAAAGGGCGTGGTAATCTCCCTATTAATCCTAACTTCCTTACAAAAGTCCTTGAATTCATTTGAGGTGAATTCTCCTCTATTATATGATCTTAAAGTCTTGATCTTCTTTTCAGATAGATTTTCCACAAGAGATTTAAATTCCTTGAATTTTCCAAATACTTCATTTTTATTTTTAAGAAATATATCCATGTTTCATGAGAGTTGTCATCAATAAAAAAGACATATCAGACATACCCACTTAAGGAAGTGGCTGACATCGGTCCACACACATATGATTGTACAATATCCAAGATCCCTTTTTCTTTGTTGTTACTCCTAGGAAATGGGTTCTTGATGTTATTTCCTTGAGAAAATCTTTTACATAATCCTTCATGATTGATCTGGATCTCTTGTAGACCTGTCACTACCTTGATCACAATTGGAAATGCTTTGTAGTTCACATCAGCAAGTATTTTATTGCAAAGTTCACATGGGCTAATGGTACCGGTTGTAATGGGTGAATATGTGTATCCCTTCAATTTGTAGATCCCTACTTCTTCAACATCAATTACAGTAGCATAATTTATTGTATTTCCTTTCGGACACATAAGAAATTCACCATATACAATGGAAAATATAAATCCTTTCTTATCTAGAACTGAGATAGAGAGAAGTTTCTTCTTCAAATGTATAACATATAAGACTTCTTTCATCTTCATGAAATTTCCAGATTTTAATTTGTAAGAGGCTTCTCGCATTCATTTGATGGAGTACTGATAATCATATCCAAGTTTTACCTTATATGAATAGTCCTTTTGAGTAAGACAAGAGAGTGAATATTTGTGACCTTTCATATGTTTCGAAGCACCACTATCTATAAGACAAGTGTTACTTCCATGAGAGATTGATCATGCCAAGAGCTGAAATTAGGACATACTCTTCACTAGAGTCTTCATATTCTTTGACCCTCTCCTTATCTGATTCATTTTCTTTAGCTACATGGGAATGATACTTTCGGTTCTTCTTCTTGAAATAATATTTCTTAAGAGGATAGTTTCTAGCGATGTTCCCCATCTTATGACATGAATATAATTCAAAGGATGAATAATCCTTTCTAGGTCTCTTATTTCTTTTGAAGTCTAGTGGTATTTTTGAAGGTGATCCTTGATTATTCCTTTTGTTTCTTCCATTCTTGGTGTGAGTATATAAAGATTTCTCTTCATTATCATTTATCTTCTCTTCTCTATTGGTCATCCTTCCTTCTTCTTGTACAAATTCTTCCAATAGTTTTCTAAACTTGGTTTACCTTATTCTAGCACATATTACTCTAATCAAGGAGTCCCAATATCTTGAGAGACCATTCACGGTGGTCATCACCACTTCTTCTTATTCCACCGTCACAAATGGCTTATAATTGTTCTTTGATATGAGACACTCTTGAGAAGTATGATTTCATAATTTCTGAATTTTGTACCTTCACACCCTTGACTTGGTTTCTCAAGGTCATTTTTCCATTGTTGTTCTTTCCTTCAAACATATTGGTTAGTTCATCAAGCATTTGATTTGGGCTATTCTTTGAAGAAACATGGGGGATCAACTCATCCTTGATGAAATTAGATATGATCCTCTTTACTTTGATCACATCCTTCTTGTACTTGGCCTTTTCCTCCTCTCCCTATGGTTCCTTGACTTCATATTTCATATAGCCTTCTAGGTCATGTTCTTCAAGGATGAGCACGACTCTTTACTTCCATGCTCTGAAGTTCTCTGCTCCCTTAATATTTTCATCGATATTGGTGATGTTTGTCATATTTAATGAATGAGTACTTCAAATGGAACTATAGGGGATAAAGGTTACCATTTTGAGGACTGCTTCTAGAATCTTCTTCAGGATGACCTAGGGTTTGAATGGAAAGCCCTAATTTTCTAATTGGGATCACTTGTAGAGATTATTGGAGGAAAAGATGTGCCTTCCCAAGGTGAGCTAGAATGTATCTTTATTTTCTATAATATGTGGATGGAACCTTGAGAAATTCGGTGCCCTAGTTTCTCTCGGTAGAAGTGGTAGTTCAAAAAGTGAAAATCTATAGCATTGAAAATGATTTTGACAAAAATATGTGGCATCCTAGGGAGAGTTGAATGGTTCTTATTTTCCTACTGACTTATGGAAGGATCCTTCCGTAATAGTGAGCTCTAGATTGTTGAGCTATGGGAAAACTGCAGCACAATGTCTTCTTTAAGGTTAGATATGATACGATGTTAAGATTTTAAAAAATTTTTACCAAAACAAAATGATCTATGAAAGAATAACAAGCACACTAGAACAAAGGAGAACACAAATATTTATCCCAGGAAACCCTCGTTGGGAAGAAAACCCAACAAATATTCCTCTATATAGACTTCAACCAAGTACAATTTAAGACACAAATAATAAGAGTAGATTGAGTCCTCTCCTATACATGGATTTTTCCACCTCTCTCTACTGCAACTGCGTGAGTGTTATTCTTGTCCAATTGAGGGAGGAACTGCTCCTATTTATACTAGTTAGCTAAGAGGTCTAATAACCCAACAGGTCCAACTTCTCCTTTATGCTAGGGATGAATTTCCTTAAAAGACTAAAAAATACATTTCAATAATGCTCTTGTTGGTACTACTGAACTGACTTACAAAGAAGCTTTTACCTCAAGACTTTACATGATCGAATACATCAATGACATCCCTAATTGGAGGAACAACATCTCTAAAAGGGTTAATAATAATAATAATACAAAATACAATATCTTTAGTAGTTACATTTCTTTAACAAGGATAAAGGAGGAGAACCACCATCACAATAAGAAGAAGGACCATTATTAGAAAAGTCAAAAGAAGTTTAGAAAATATCCATCCAACATTTGATGCTATACTTGTGATGAGAAGGGACATTACTCCAGATATTGTCCCAAAAACATACGATCCCTCAACAACAATTCAAATAAGAAGAGACATCATGCTCACACCATTGAATATGATGAACCAATAATAAAGATACTCAAAGTAAGATAGGATTCCTCAAGTGATGAAGAGTATGACATTATCTCAACACTCACAGGAACTATCTCACATGGAAGCAATGATTGGTTTGTGGATAGGGGGGCATCCAAACATATGACGGGATACAAAGAATAATTTGTCAATATGTCTAAGCATGAATCACCTCAGAAGGTGAAACTTGGAGATGATTATCAATGCCCCATAAAAGGAAGTGGAGAATCTTCATACAAGCTAGATTCCAAAAAATATTTGAATATGAAATACATGCTATATGTTCCAATATTGAAGAACAATATTGTCTCCATATTTTCACTAGATGCAAAGGGAATAAGAGTTGTATTAGTTGATGGCCAAGTCCTAATGTGGCCAAAAGGAAATTCAATAGATGATGAAACTATGATTGAAGAGTAAGAGGGAGGCTTGTACAAGTTGAAGGGACAACGTGAACATGCATTATTTCATGACTCCATAGAACCAAGTGAATTTTGGCATTGAAGGATTCAACATGTGCACTATATAGCACTACCGATAACAAGCAAGGTAGTTTCAGGACTTCCATAAATCCAGACAAACCATCAAGGAATTTTCAAGGGATGTGCACAAGGAAATACCATAAAGAAGACACTTCCCAGTAGTGAAAGCAAAGCAAACAGAATACTAGATATAATCCACTCAGATGTGTGTGGACCCATGCCATCCAACTCACTAAGTGGGTATGTATACTATGTTTCCTTTATAGATCATTTCTCACTTAAAACTTGGATATATTTCTTGAAAGCGAAAAATGAAGTCTTCAACAAATTCAAGAAATTCAAATCCTTGGTCAAGAGCCACACTAAAAGGAATATCAGACTTTGTGTTTAGATAATGGCAGAGATTTCACGTCAGAAGGATTCGAGGAACTTTGCAGAGAATTTGTGATTAAGAGGGAGTTGAGAATTCCATACAATCCTCAACATAATGGTGTTGCAGAAAGAAAGAACATAATTACAATGGAATCAATGAAAGAAATGCTACATGATCAAGATATTTCGATGCACATTTGGGAAGAATAAAAAAGTACATATGTGTATGTACAAAACCATAATCCTCATCGATTACTTGACAACAAGGCTTCTGAAGAGGATTTCTCAAGAGAGAAACCAGAAGTCAACCATCTCAGAATATTTGGTTTCCCAGTGTACATACACATTCCAAAGGAAAAGAGGACCAATATTGATCCTTCTGGAAGGAAGGGGATATTCGTATTATATAGCGACACTTCAAAGGGATACCGAATATACTTCCCAGGATTCAAGAATATATACATTAGCAGAGATGTAACATTCGATGAATACTAAAAATACTCTAGATCCAGAAAATTACCTATTGCAGAAGTTGAAGAGCTTGAGGAAACAAGAGTCCCAGACATGACAAGAAAAGAAACAACTTTAGAAGACCATGAAGATCACAATATGGCAGAACCACAAGAACATGTAGAATCACTTCACGAGAAGAACTCCCACAAGAGAAAACCAGCATGGGCATGTGAGCTATTACAAGATGCAGAAATGTATGGTGCTCTAGATGAGATGCATAGAGAAAGGAAAAGACCTAAACCATACAACAAATATGTGGCCTTTCTATGTGACATCATTGACAAAGAACCTTCCAACTACGAAGAAACACCCAAGAAGAAAGAATGGAAGGATACCATGATTGAGGAATACAAGTCAATCATGAAGAATGATGTCTGGGAGATAGTTTCGAGACTAGAAGGGATGTTTGTTGTAACTTTGAAGTGGATATACAAGATCAAGCATGCTATAGATGGTAGCATTGAAAAACACAAGGAAGGTTTCGTGGCACATGGATTCTCATAAAAAGAAGGAATATACTATGAGGATACATTTGCACCCATGGTGATATTGTGGAAATTGAACCCAAGAGATAGAACAATTACACTCACAAAATTGCTAATCAAACATGCAAAATTCACACCAAAGGAGACTGAAATTGGAGCATAACACTAATTTGTATTCAATAAGTGTAATGTCACATGCCCCAATTTTGCAAAAGCAATGTTATATTATTTGATTTTATTTGAGGAAAATATGTTAAATTTTATGCTAAGTTGGAATTGATGACTCAGTAGAGTCAAGGATATTTAATGTAATTCTGAATATTTTAATTATAAATAAATAAAGGAAGAGACAACAGCTTAGGAGAGCTTTTAAAAGAGTGTTTACTGGTCCAATTGGTGGAGGAGACTGGGTGGAGAGAAAACATACATGTGGTATCATACTCAAACCACTTCCAATTGTTGCAGGTGGCAACCTCCCTACATTTGGGGTCATGATTCCCCAAGAAAGTGGAATCAGAGCAGGTGGCTCAATTAATGACAACTAACCCAAAAGACCTAGGAAATCTTTATAAAAGTTCCCATTGAAGAGAGCTGAGGATGCTCATTCTAGAGAAGTGATCATTTAGGTGAATGTACTTCAGATAAATTCAATGGAAGGGGATTGTGGAAAGATTTTGAGGGGATAACTGCTGAGTGATCTAGTGTAACTTTTAAGCTGAAAGATCTTACTGCTGAGTGCAGGGTGTTTTACTGAGTTATTGGATCAGTATACTGTTTGCATGCTCCATCAGTTCTAACCAAGAAGACCAGAACAGGCTCAGGGGTCCTGAGGAAGCGTTGTTTGAGCGCTCTGCAGGAGTTTGGTAGGGAGGAACAGCCTCCTAATGCTGTTGTCATCTATCCTAATCAGGTTCTACATTATTTGTTTTAATGTGTTAGATAGATAAATCTGAATCTGAATGTTAAATGAATGTTAAATATTCAGTTTGTAAATTGTTAGAATGGAAAATAATTCTAGTCTGCATTTTTCCACACCTGGAAGGACCAGGCCGTACTCCAGCACAGATAGAGTATTTACAGTAGATGAAAGAAAATGTTAAGAGAATGAATAGAATAGATTTAGTTCTACATCTTGTAGTAGCAGAGTAATTTATTTCAGTATGTAGGTTTTTATAATAAAAAAAAGAATAATGATCTGGTTATCTATGTTTATTCTTCAACAAGCTTATTTATGTAAATATATTAGAAAAGAAATAGCAGTGATCTAGTATAGGAAGAAGGATTAATATGTTAAGAAAATATTTAGTAGATAAGATGTTGTAATTACAAACAGTAGAATAATTTTTATTCAAGTTAAAATATTATGGAGGTTAACTTTGTTATGATAGGTTTATAATTCTTTGTTTTTACTTAGTAACTATTTACAAGGCAATAGAAAAATCACATTAGAGTTATATAGTTTACATATAGTTACATAAATAAATAGCTACTAATTACACAGTTTATTTTCTAACAATATGAATTTAAATATAGAACTATTATTTACTATAAACAAATAGGGTTAAAATTAAAAGTACTTAAGTTAAAAAAAACATAAACCGAGTTACAGAAATTATGCTTATTCATTGCTAAAACTCTGAGCATAGTAAAATAATACCTATGTAGAAATTATTTACAATTATTAAACAGGCTATACCTGTAAATGTGAACTTTAACTAGGTTCTTTAAATATAATAAATAAAACATCTACGATGCAACCAATAACTTGGATAAATAATTAATAAACATTTAGTCTATTGTAAATTGTTACAGTCCTTACTGAAAACGAATGTCCATTTACACAACACACAAATAATAATAATATTAATTTATCCAAATTAACAAGTAACAGAACCTAATCAATAAACAAATTGAAGAACTCACATAGACAAGGGTTTCATTTCAAAAAACCCTAGTTGTATAATCTGAACAAGTAAATCAATATTATAAGCTACACATTATGACTTTACAGTATTATAATAACAAATAAACTATTTACAAAAGATATTAAACAGTAATGTTCTTCATTAATAGTCGAATAGGAGGAACACTGATGTACACAAACTCAAAATATATAAGACGAGACAAAACTCGAACTAAAATATTTTTAAGAAAAACCCAGTGTATTACTTGGACAGGCTAAAAGGCTTACAAACATAACAAAATTCCAACACCCAGCTCATGGTTGGTGCACCCAGCATCATGGCGTGGATTGAAAGAAAACTAATACTCAATTATTAAAACCCTCGTTGTTGTTTATCTCTTTTAAGACAAGAAAAAGGTGATACAAGTCACGACAATATGGTCAAAGCAACCCTGCTAGTAGCAAGGGCATATTAACCCAAAACTAAAATAACAACTGAGCTAAGCAGCTAAAACACCAGAGGAACCAAGCCATATTTTTCTTCTCCACTAAAACCCCTTTTCCCCTAATCTGTACAAGCAGGGAGGAGACACATTGTAACCGGGGATTACCCATAGGTTTTGTTGGCATTCCAAACTTGAAGAGGGTTCTCTCTAGCATAAGGGCGAGCTGTAACCTACAGCTAATGACAAAACCTTAGTTAGAAACTGAGTGGTATAATGTAACTGTAACTTAAAGAAAAACTTGAAAATAACTGTAAAACAATTTATTACCTGGAAGTGATGAATGCCGAGGCCACAGAGGAATGGACCAGCACAACAAACCAGTACCGCAAGTAGCATAACCCTCATGTTCACAAGTGACAAAGGCGACGGGATCACAATACATCTACACCCACGACTGGAGCAGGGTTAAAAACTTGGAAATGGTCATGCAAGAAATCGATACTACAATCCACTAACAGAGAATAACTACACACACAGCAAGTATTACATGCAGAAGGAAAACCTAGTGTGAGCTATGACTATTGCAACCCACACTTTAGAATGGAAACACCTCTCTACATGTACAATGGAGCTGGAGACAATCTTAAGCGATCCCTCATGGCCACAGCAAACCAGACATAACAGAGACCAAAACTCTCGACAAAACAATGAAGAGCTAGCGTTGCAATGGAGACTTTTAAATCATGCATTGCATGGTGGGGAATGTTCCACGTGCCCGCAAAATTTATCAAGTCCACAGTGGGTCAAGTTCTATAGTCTACATTGCACTGTCGGGACCAAATTATTGTTAATAATCTTCACAATGATCAAAATGATAATATTTTATACAAAGTCAAAACATAATGTATCAATGATAAGCATAAGTTAAACAATGTTGAATTATGAGATTGTATAGTATCGTTAACCCCTTGTGTTATTATAAACATGGAACATTCGTTAGTAATGAACCAAAGCATATATGGTATCGTTAACCTTGATATTTGTAAACATTGAAATCTTCATTGGAATAATAACAACTATGGAGAGATCCCTAGTGGGGTTTTAAACCCTTAAGTACAAGTTAATAGTTTTCATAGTAATCATTGATTCAAATATTACATTGAAGAACTATGTTATTAGAACTAGTCTTTAAGAAAACGCTAATGGTGATGATTTTAATCCATAAATCAACATTATGTATATAAAAAGTATTTATACTCTCGAATAGATTCTTATTTTTGTAAGAAGTTTATAGGACTAAGATAAACTTCAGGGAAGTCATAATTATTTGGTTTCCATAAGTAAATAAAGCTCCAAATGATTTCAATCAAGGCTAAATTAGTCTTAGTAGTAAAGGGTAGTAAAATTATCTAAGAATACATGTGGTATCACAATTATTTATAAATAAATAAAATGATATTGTAATTTCATCACATCATTTATGTCATGAAGAAATTAGAAAAATAGAAGTCACAACTTGACAACATTTATACAAATGATCAATTATAAATGCAATGCATTAATAATCTGATAAACTTCCTCTACTAAGATTAATAAAAGGTAAAACTAAGAGTTATGTATAAACTTGTTTCTCGAAAGGCCTTAGGTCTGTTTCCTTATTTATAAGTAGTGTTGTAATTTTATAATTAGTAACAGCAATAAACTTTAGTTTCAGTAAGAGTACTGATATGCTAAATCTTGAGCTCTATTAAGGACTGGAAATAGCTTAGAGTAATGATAGGAAGAAGTTTAATCTATGTAGCAATCATTCTTCTAATAGACAATCAATAGTGTAAAGATACTGATCATAACAACATGCATTTAAAATACTGATATAGTTGCAACATAAATAAGGAGAAGGTACTTCACCTCATAGAACCCTTGAATTTAATTAAGCAAACTGTTACTCTAGCAATATATTTTATGCTAAAAGAAGTATATCTGGATTAACACCTTAATAAACTCTTATTGGATCAAAATTTACCTGTCAAGCCTGTAAGATCCAGAATTCTAGAAAAGTTAGCAATTGCTAAGTAAGTCCCAGTTAGAAAGTAACTTCTCACCTACTTGACAAAAACAAACTACCAGTGTATTTAGAAACAACTGAATACAAATTATTTACATCACATATCGAAATTAAAATAGTATTAATCTATATGTGTTTAAGTTAATGATTACTTTTGTTAATTGTTTCATTCTTTCTATTAACTGCTAGCAGTTATCTAAGTGCGACTATAAACAATTTATGTTACATCAAAACAATTTAATTTTTGTGAAAATTTGGGGTTTTGACATGTGGTATCAGAGCACAAGGTTCAAACACTAGGCCTTGATGAAGCCCAACTTGCTTTCTATGAAATAGTGAATTAAACTATTTTGCTGATATTATTTTCTTTTAATGTTACTCAAGAGAGAAAATTGTTTCTGAAGTTTAACTACAGGTATGGAAAGACTGGAGGAATATGTGGAAGAGGAATATCCATTTATTGAACCAGAAAACTTACCAAGAGACCCTATAAAAGAATATCTAAATACTAATTCCTCAGAACTTTTACAAATAGTAAAAGGCTTAAAATATGAAATGGAATCTATAAAACGAGAAAATGAAAGGATTATGAGGGCTCAGGAGGAGTTGAATCAGATCCTAACAGAAAGGTTTCAAATTGAGGGTAGGGGTAAAAGAGCTGAATCAGAAGATACAAGTCATCAACATAAATATAAAAAATTAAACAGACTAAAAATGAAAGCAGCTCATCTCCATAGGTGTTTGAGCAACGTAAGTTTCATTCCACTAGTGATAGTAGTGATGATAACCATTACACTAAAAAGTGAAAATATAAACCCTATGAGGAGATTTCTGGGGAGTTTAAAAAGATTAAACCACCAACATTCAATGGAGAGATTGAGAAGGGAGAGGAAGCATAATCCTGGTTATTTGGAATGAAGAAGTATTTCCAGATATATAACTATTCTAACCAATTAAAGGCTATAATGGCTATCTACAATCTCTCAGAAAAGGCTGACATGAGTGAAGGAAATAAAAGAGAATAACGTAAACTAGAGTATCTTCAAGAGGTACTTTAAAAATAAATTTATGTCTGAGCAGTACTATGAAGAGAGAGCAAAAGAATTCTATGAGCTTAAATTAGGATCAATGACTATGAAAGATCTAAACAACAAGTTTTTAATTCTGCTTAGGTATGTGCCATACCTTGTAGATGAAAAACCAAAGGTATAGGGATTCCTCAGTTGTCTACCTTATCATATTAAGAACAGGATTAAGTATGACAATCCAAAGACTTTGGAAGAAGCTATGAGGAAAGCCAACTTCTATTATGAACAAAATCAGAAGAAGGAAAGAATGGCCAACTGGAAGGCCAAGAAGAATAATAACCATTATGATCAAAAGAAGAAAGAATTTGTGCCCAGCAGAAATTCTAAAAACAATAAGGCCAGAAATTTTCCTAACAAGAATTTCCAAGGGAATAAGAATAATTCACCAAGCAATCAGAATAATTCCAAGGGTAAAGAATTTGCTAATAACCATGGTAATTACACCAAGAAATTTGAACACAAAGAACCTATAAAGTGTTGGGAGTGTAATGGCCCAAATTATGCCTCAGTCTGTCCTAATTGGAAAAAGACTATTAGTAATATTCATACCATACAGGAGGAGATGACCATTGGAGAATTAGCGAGGACTATGCCCATAATTAATGCATCCTTGGAGAATCGACAAGCAGAATATCAAACTTCCATGGTGGAAGTAGAAGCTATGATAAACCAAGCCCCTATAGATATTTTAATTTATCCAGGAGCTAGTCTCAGTTATATTTCACCTAAAATGGTAGAAAAATGTAAGTTACCTGTTGAAAAATTTGAAAATTCTTGGTTGGTTCAATTAGCCACTGGTGCTAAAAGGAAGGTAACTTGTTTTGTAAAAGAATGTGCAGTAGTTATGGATAAATTTGAAACTGTTGTAAAGCTTAATGTATTACCTCTTGGTTCTTATGACTTACTCATCGGTATGAATTGGTTAGAACAACATAGGGTAATTTTAAATTGTTATGATAAAGCCTTTACATGTATAAACAGTGATGGAAAATCAGTAAGTGTAAAAAGAATCCCTAGAAAAACCACCATAAAGCATATTTCTGCTCTGCAGCTTAAGAAAGCTGTTAGGAAGGGTTGTTAAGCTTATGCAGTAACAATAACCGATGAGGAGAATCTAAATAAGACAGATAAATTAAAATTGGAAGACATTCCAGTCTTAAAAGAATATGTTGATGTATTTACGGAAGAAATTCTGGGACTACCTACAAAAAGGGAACTGGATTTTACCATTGAGCTGGTACCTGGTGCAGTACCTAGCTCAAAGGCCCCTTATTGAATGAACATAATTGAACTTAATGAATTAAAGTCATAATTAAAAGAACTTATTGATAAAAAGTATATTCGACCTAGTGTGTCTCCCTGGGGGGTACCTGTCATCTTCGTTAAGAAAAAGGATGGAACCATGCGACTTTGCATAGATTACCGTCAGTTGAATAAGATGACCATTAAAAATCGATACCCATTTCCTCGCATAGATGATCTATTTGATTAACTACGTGGAGCCACGGTGTTTTCAAAAATTGATTTAAGGTATGGATATCACCAAGTTAGGATTAAAGATGAAGATATCTTTAAAATAGCTTTTAGGACTCGATATGGTCATTACGAGTTTGTCGTCATGACATTCGGGCTCACTAATGCCCCAGCTGTTTTTATGTGTTTAATGAACAACGTTATGCATACGTATCTAGATAAGTTTGTAGTCGTGTTTATCGACGATATATTAATCTATTCAAAAACTGAAGAAGAACATAAAGAACATTTAAAAATTGTTTTGCAAGAGTTACGAGATCATCAACTCTTTGCAAAGTTTAGTAAATACAATTTCTTCAAAGATAAGATTCAGTACTTAGGTCATGTGGTGACTAAGGAAGGGATTTCGGTGGATCCCGAAAAGATAAAGGCAATCGAAGATTGGCTGGTTCCTAAGGATGTAACTGATGTTCGATCCTTCATGGGAATTATCAGTTATTACTGAATGTTCATTCAAGGTTTTTCGAGGATCGCAAATCCGATAACTTCTTTGTAGAAGAAAGGAAAGAAATTTGATTAAAACCAGAAATGCGAGGAAAGCTTTAAAAAGTTAAAAACTTTATTAACCAGCACACTTATTTTAAGAATAGCTAATCCAATTAAAGAATTTTTGGTGTGCACTGACGCCTGCAATGATGGTTTAGGTGGTGTTCTGACTCAAGAAGGGCATGTTATTGTCTATGAGTCTAGGAAATTAAAAATTCATGAAAAGAATTATGCAACTTATGATATGGAATTAGCTATTGTTATACATGATCTAAAGATGTGGCGACATCACCTAATTGGTAGAAAATTTATTTTAATGATTAATAATAAAGGACTAAACTATATGTTAGATCAGCCTAATCTAAATGCTAGACAAGTTAGGTGGCTAGCTTTTCTAAGTGAGTATGATTTTGAAATTCAACACATTAAAGGTAAAGAAAATAAAGTTGCTAATGCATTAAGTAGGAACGCAAGGATGAATTTCATAGTAGTTATCAGCACTTATACAACAGATCTAGATGAACAGCTTAAAGCAGGGATAGAACAAGATGAAATTTACCAAAATTTACAAGCTAAAACGAAAGAAAATCCAACAGAAAGCTTAAGTAAAGGGTATAGTTTGAATGCAAAAGAATTGTTACTGTATAAAGACAGAATGTATGTACCTAATGTACCTAAAGTTAAGTTATTAATTTTGGATGAAATCCATAAAACTCCATACTCAAGTCATCCAGGTTATCAAAAGACTATAACTATGTTAAGAAAATAATATTTTTGGCCAAATATGAAGACTGAATTAGTAGAGTATATCGCTAGGTGTTTTGAATGTCAGCAGGTGAAAACTGAACATCAACACCCAACTGGATAACTTCAGACGTTGCCCATTCCTAGCTGGAAATGGGAGATAATTAGTCTCGATTTTGTTACTGGACTGCCTAAAAATCAGAATTTAAATGATTCTATCATGGTAGTGGTCAATAAGTTAAGTAAAGTAGCTCACTTTATACCTGTTAAAACTACATATAAAGTAGCAAACATAGCTGATATATTTCTAAAACAGATTTTTCGACTACATGGAATACCGAAAGTCATAATCTTAGATAGAGATCCTAAATTTATAGGTAACTTTTGGAAATATCTATTTAAAGGATTAAACACTATATTAAATCTCAGTACTTCGTTCCATCCTCAAATAGATGGGTAAATTGAAAGAGTAAACCAAGTACTCGAAGATTTATTAAGGATGTATGTAAAAGACTAGCCAGGTAAATGGGAGGATTATTTGCATCTGGTAGAATTTGCTTATAATAATAATTATCAGGCATAAGCCAGATTTAGTCATTTCTAAATATTGTATGGAAGAAAATGTAATATTCCTATTTTTTGGAGTAATCCAGTGGATAGATTAGTATCAGGTCCCGAACTATTAAAGGAAATGGAAGAAATTGTAAAGAAGGTACAAGGTAATCTGAAAGTTGTACAAGATCGACAGAAAAGTCAAGCCGAATTTAAAAGAAATCCAAAGGAGTTTCAGGTAGGTGAACATGTGATCATCAAGGTGAGGCCCAAAAATATCTCTCTGAGATTGGGAAGTTGTGCAAAACTAGCACCTCGTTACTGTGGTCCATTCAAAATACTGTCTAGGATTGGACAAGTAGCTTATCAATTAGCATTACCACCAAATTTAAGAGTACATAATGTTTTTCACATTTCTGTATTAAAGAAATATGTTCATGATGATACTCATGTTGTTAACTGGAATGATGTACAGGTGGAACCAGAAGGAGATTTTCAGGTGGAACCGGACTGTATCCTCAGGCGGAGGGAGATCACACTTCGGAACTGCACCATTGGTTAGGTGAAGGTGTAATGGAAGAACCTTAGTCCAGAGGAAGCCAACTAGGAATTGGAAAGTAATATGCGAGATGCATATCCAATTCTGTTCCAGGGGAAGTCTGAGGACGAAGAATAAATAACATCGAGGACGATGTTATGCTCTAAGGGGGTGTGTATGTCACATGACCCAAATTTGCAAAAACAATGTTATATTATTTGATTTTATTTGAGGACAATATGTTAAATTTTATGCTAAGTTGTAATTGATTACTCAACAGAGTCAAGGATATTTAATGTAATTCTAAATATTTTAATTATAAATAAATAAAGCAAGAGACAATAGCTTAGGAGAGCTATTAAAAGAGTGTTTATTAGTCAAATTGGTGGAGGACACTGGGTGGAGAGAAAACAGACATGTGGCAGCATCCTCAAACCACTTCCAACTGTTGAAGGTGGCAACCTCCCTACATTTGGAGTCATAATTCTCCAAGAAAGTGGAATTAGAGCTGGTGGTTCAATTAATGACAACTGACCCAAAAGACATAGGAAATCTTTATAAAAGTTCCAATTGAAGAGAGCTGAGGCTGCTCATTCTAGAGAAGTGATCATTTAGGTGAATGTACTTCAGAAAAATTCAATGGAAGGGAATTGTGGAAAGAGTTTGAGGGGATAACTGCTGAGTGATCTAGTGCAGCTTTTAAGCTGAAAGATCTTACTGTTGAGTGCAGGGTATTTTACTGAGTTATTGGATCAGTCTACTGTTTGCATGCTCCACTAGTTCTCAGCCAAGAAGACCAGGAACAGGCTCGGGGGTCTTGAGGAAGCGTTGTTTGAGCGCTCTGCAGGAGTTTGGTAGGGAGGAACGACCCCCTAATGCTATTGTGATCTATCATAATCAGGTTCTACATTATTTGTTTCACTATGGTAGATAGATAAATTTGAATCTGACTGTTAAATGAATGTTAAGTATTCAGTTTGTAAATTGGAAAATTGGAAAATAATTCTAGTCCGCGTTTTTCCACACTTGGAAGGACCAGGCCGTATTCCAGCACAGATAGAGTATTTGTAGTAGATGAAAGAAAATGTTAAGAGAATGACTACAATAGATTTAGTACTACATTTTGTAGTAGCAGAGTAATTTATTTCAGTATGTAGGTTTTTATAAATAAAAAAAAGAATAATGATCTAGTTATCTATGTTTATTGTTCAACAAAATTATTAATGTAAATATATTAGAAAATAAATAGCAGTAATCTAGTACAGGTAGAAGGATCAATATGTTAAAAAAATATTTAGTAGATAAGATGTTGTAATTACATACAGTAGATTAATTTTTATTCAAGTTAAAATATTATGGAGGTTAACTTTGTTATGATAGGTTTATAATTATTTGTTTTTACTTAGTAACTATTTACAATACAGCAGAAAAATCACATTAGAGTTACATAGTTTACATATAGTTACGTAAACAAACAACTACTAATTACACAGTTTATTTTTTAACAATATCAATTTAAATATAGAACTAGTATTTACTATAAGCAAATAGGGTTAAAATTAAAAGTACTTAGATTAAAAAAATAAATAAACCAAGTTACAAAAATTATGCTTATTCATTGCTAAAACTCTGAGCAATTTCCACTAGACAGTTTATTGAAGAAAAGCAATAAAATATAATTATAACTAGTATAAACTAAAATAATAGTCGAATAGGAGGAACACTGATGTACACAAACTTAAAATATATAAGACGAGACAAAACTCAAACTAAAATCTTTTTAAGAAAAACCCAGTGTATTACTTGGATAGGCCGAAAGGCTTACAAACATAACAAAATTCCAACACCCAGCTCATGGCCGGTGTACCCAACATCGTGGCATGGGTTGAAACAAAACTAACAGTCAATTATTAAAACCCTCGTTGTTGTTTATCTCTTTTAAGACAAGAAAAAGGTGATATAAGTCATGAAAACATGGCCGGAGTAACCCTGCTACTAGCAAGGGCATATTAACCCAAAACTAAAATAACAATTGAGCTAAGCAACTAAAACACCAGAGGAATCAAGTCGTATTTTTCTTCTCCACTAAAACCCATTTTCCCCTAATCTATATAAGTAGGGAGGAGCCACATTGTAACTGAGGCTTACCCGTAGGTTTTGTTGGCATTTCAAATTTGAAGAGGGTTCTATCTAGCATAAGGGCAAGCTGTAACCTACAGATAATGACAAAACATTAGTTAGAAACTGAGTGGTATAATGTAACTGTAACTTAAAGAAAAACTTGAAAATAACTGTAAAACAATTTATTACCTAGAAGTGATGAATGCCGATGCCACGGAGGAACGAACCAGCACAGCAAACCAATACCGCAAGTAGCATAACCCTCGTGTTCACAAGTGACAAAGGTGACAGGCTCACAATACATCTACACCCACGATTGGAGCAGGGTTAAAAACTTGGCAATGGCCATGCAAGAAATCAATACTACAATCCACTGACAGAGAATAACTACACACACAGCAAGTATTACATGCAGAAGGAAAACCCAGTGCGAGCTGTGAGTATTGCAACCCACACTTTAGAATGGAAACACCTCTCTACACGTACAATGAAGCTAGAGACAAGCTTAAGTGAGCCCTCATGGCCGTAGCAAACCAGAGGTAACAGAGACCAAAACTCTCGACAAAACAATGAAGAGATAGGGTTGCGATGGAGACTTTTAAATCATGCATTGCATGGTGGGGAATGTTCCACGTGCCCCCAAAATTTATCAAGTCCACAGTGGGTCGAGTTCTATAGTCTGCATTGTGCTGTCAGGACCAAATTATTGTTAATAAATTTCACAATGATCAAAATGATAATATTTTATACAAAGTCAAAATGTAATGTATCAATAATAAGAATAAGTGAAACAATCCTGAAGTATGAGATTGTATAGTATCATTAACCCCTTGTATTATTATAAACATGGAACATTCGTTAGTAACGAACCAAAGCATATATGGTATCGTTAACCTTGATATTTGTAAACATTGAAATATTCATTGGAATAATAACAACTATGGAGAGATCCCTAGTGGGGTTTTAAACCCTTAAGTACAAGTTAATAGTTTTCATAGTAATCATTGATTCAAATATTACATTTAAGAACTATGTTATTAGAACTAGTCTTTAAGAAAACACTAATGGTGATGATTTTAATCCATAAATCAACATTATGTATGTAAAAAGTATTTATACTCTCGAATAGATTCTTATTTTTGTAACAAGTTTATAGTACTAAGATAAACTTCAGGGAAGTCGTAATTATTTGGTTTCCATAAGTAAATAAAGCTCCAAATGATTTCAATCAAGGCTAAATTAGTCTTAGTAGTATAGGGTAGTGAAATTATCTAAGAATACATGTGGTATCACAATTATTTATAAATAAATAAAATGATATTGTAATTTCATCACATGATTTATGTCATGAAGAAATTAGAAAAATAGAAGTCACAACTTGACACCATTTATACAAATGATCAATTATAAATGCAATGCATTAATAATCTGATAAAATTCCTCTACTAAGCTTAATAAAAGGCAAAACTAAGAGTTCTGTATAAACTTGTTTCTCAAAAGGCCTTAGGTCTGTTTCCTTATTTATAAGCAGTGTTGTAATTTTATAATTAGTAACAGCAATAAACTTTAGTTTTAGTAAGAGTACTGATATGCTAAATCTTGAGCTCTATTAAGGACTGGAAATAGCTTAGAGTAATGATAGGAAGAAGTTTAATCTATGTAGCACTCATTCTTCTAATAGACACTCTATAGTGTAAATATACTGATCATAACGACATGCATTTAAAATACTGATATATTTGCAACATAAATAAGGAGAAGGTACTTTACCTCATAGAACCCTTGAATTTAATTAAGCAAACCGTTACTCTAGCAATATATTTTATGCTAAAAGAAGTATATCTAGATTAACGCCTTAATAAACTCTTACTGGATCAAAATTTACCTGTCAGGCCTATAAGATCCAGAATTCCAGAAAAATTAGCAATCGCTAAGTAAGCCCCAGTTAGAAAGTAACTTCTCACCTACTTGACGAAAAAAAACTATCAGTGTATTTAGAAACAACTGAATACAGATTATTTACATCACATATCAAAATTAAAATAGTATTAATCTAGATGTGTTTAAGTTAACGATTATTTTTGTTAACTGTTTCATTCTTTCTATTAGCTGTTAGCAGTTATCTAACTACGACTATAGACAGTTTATGTTACATCAAAAAATTTTAATTTTTGTTAAAATTTGGGGTTTTGACATGTACAATATCTAACCTTGTGAAGTAATAGGCTGCTGCAGTATAAAATTACATGAGAGAACCGAATACATAAAGATTCCATTTGAAATAGTCAAAAAGTAGGCTTACTAAATCTAGTCAAATCCCCCATAGGTGCATAAAGCAGTTTCCAAATCTATGAAGATGCTCATGAATTTGCTAAGTCAAGTGGGAAAGCTAAATAGGGATGGAAAAACAACTCATACATGCTTTTATTTGGAAAAAAAGAAGGAGGATGATGTGGGAAAAAACAAGTCAACTACACCTAGTCTAGCTTTTCCTTTTGCCTTAAATCAGAATAAAACAAGGCATCTTTTCAGAAAAAGAAGATATGAGCTTTGGAGGATATGGAATAAAGAAAACATGATAAATTGGGTTTTAGGATGTTTCCCAAGCGCTCCATGACTCAGTTTTAGCATGTGTTTACTTCTAGGACTTGTAGAAGGCAACTAGGATAGAATGGAATCTAGGAAACTAGGTAATAAGACAAAAATAATTATAATTAATGTCTAAGGTAGGTAACTATGGATTGATTATTATAACACCCCCCCTTAAGCTTGAATTTATGAGTAAACATCAGAAAACTATAGGGCCTAACAGCAAGGCTTAGTCACCATTTACATACTGCTTGTCCATACAACCAAGGAAAGAGGCAAAAACCTAGTGGGAAAATCCTCCCTTAAACATGGACAGGAAAAAAAAAATCGGAAATCTTGTCATCAATCATGCTTCACAGCATGATCAGCAATCCCCGGCAGTGATTCGAGATTGCTGAATGTCTTCTCACAAAAAACTTAGGTGAAGATGTCTGCTACTTGTTTGGAAGATGCACATAAGAGTAGATCAATGGTGCCATCATGCACAAGTTGTCTGATGTAATGCATATGGATCTCAATGTGCTTGGTCCGTTGTCTCTAAACTGGATCATTGCATATTCGAATGGTGGTTTGATTATCATAGTAGATAATAGTTGAAAACTCTGATTCGAAACCACATTCTCCAAGTATCCCTTGCAACCACAAACATTGAGTCGCTACATTTACAACTCCTCTATACTCTGCTTCAGTAGATGAGAGTACGATGGCACTCTGCTTCTTGCTTGACCAGTTGATTGGTCCTTCTGCAAGCATGAACACATATCCTGATGTATACTTTCAATCCGTGTTGTCTCCTACCCAATCATTGTCAGTAAACCCAATCAAATCAAGATCAGATTTTGCTTTGTAGAAGATTCCATGAGTTCTTGTTCCTTGAACAAAGTTATGCAGTGTGATATGATGAATTATAAAGCATTAGTTGCAAAATTATGTATGAAATAAATCCTCTTGTAACACATGTGATAAAAATATTATTATTATGTGCATTAGTAATACTATATGTTTTAGTATAAGCAAAAAATATTATATTAATCCATATATTACATTAATTTAATATAATTAATTATGTTCAAAAAATACAAATATAAAGTTAAATATATCAAATTATATATCTAATACAAATTTTATTTTAATATATACTTGGCATTCCTTTTATAATCATCGTACATTCAACCTTCGATCCAAAACGTATTAAATTTACATCACTTCAATTCTACTACATGTAATCTTCTATTAAATTGCATCATGAAAATGTCGTCACACAAACCTTGTACTTAATTGTTTCCACAGAAAATACGATGAAGTTGCTTGAATCCCATTTGTTCCGAGTCTTTCTATAGCATTAGCAGTCTTTTTATATCAAGTCAATATTAAAAAAAATATTCAAATATCAACTATGATAAAATATCAAGTCAATATTTAAAAAAGAAAAGTCAAATGTCAAGTATTATAGAATACATGGTAAAATATAAATAAAAAAACATAGGGAATCAATCAAAACATTAATAAAATGATATTAAAAAAAATATCCATCCAGTCATATTTATGTGTTTTCTTTATAGCGTTTCATTTTCTACTTCTTTTCTTCATTATATAGGGCAGCGATACGACTCAAGTGGAAGTCAATTACCTTCCATGAAATTTCTTATGCATTTAATTAATCCTTCGAGACTCTGGTAACCTTCCATGAAATTTCTTATGCATTTATTAATCCTTCGAGACTCTGGTAAAAGAAAAGAAATACATATTTTTAATGGAATGTAATAATATTACCATAGCATAGATTCATTTTACAAAGGATTTACTAAAGTTTATTAAGCATGGAAGGGATGAGCTTATTAAGTGACAAAAGGATTAAATTTTTTTAGATGTATTTTTTTTTCTTTTTAAATGTGAATTAAATGTTTATGGTTTTAATTTGTAAATAATCATTATTTTTCTTTAAAATGTGAATTAAATATTTATGGTTTTAATTTGTAATCTTATATACAGAAAAAAAAATTAAATTAAGTTTATATGTTATTTTTTATAAAGGATACATATCAATTCTAAGATGACCATTAAAAAAACTTATACAAGTTCTTCTACTGAATTATAAAATAAACCTAAAGATTTGTAATGATATGATTATATAGATCAATTACTCTTTTCATTTTTAAATTTCTTTTATAAATTAAACCAAAATCTCGTTTGAAAATAGCAACTTTGCAATTTCAGCATTAGCAATTAGCCTATCTAGACTGTGTTTTAGCTAAAAATACTATGCTTTAAAACTGTCGAGTCCAGATTTACTTCCTGTAACGGTCCGATAATTGAAATCGTCGTTTAAACAATGGAAATCCTTCTTTAAACACTTCTTCTAGCTGATAAGTCAAAATGATTTGACTTTTTATTAATTCAAAGTTATGGCACTAAAAAATTTGAAGTAATGTTGGAATGTGGTTGTGAATTAAAACATATTTTTATAATAAATTAACTTTGGGCCAATTTTTATTAGTCAAAAAAGTTATCGATATAATTGGAAAAAATCGTTTTATTTTTTTAAAATTAACAACTTTTAAATATTATTATTGGATTTAATTTACTGATATTATTTATAAAATATTGTAAATATTAAATGGTTTAATCTTGATATTACTTATAAAATATTGTAAATATTAAATGGTTTAATCTTGATATTACTTATAAAATATTGTAAATATTAAATAATTTAATCTTTATAATTGTGAGGTTTTGAATTTTTAAACAAGTTTTTTCTATTGAAAAATATTCTTGTTACTTTTAAAGTGATATTTTTTATTTTAATGTGATCAAATTTAGAAAAACAATCTATTAATTATATGATAAATTTTATATTTCTTTCAACCTAAAACAAATTACAGTTATTATATTTCTTTGATTGTGACATATTCACTTGTGTGTAAACTTTCTTAGTGTTTATTTTATTATAATTTATCTCTTAAAGTTCTTCAAACTTTTTCTTCTCATTTTGCTTCATTCTTATTTTCTAGTTCAAGCACTTCAACACTTCTTTTCTTGTCTTCCATCTCTTATCCTATTCATCAAATATTGTATGCCATCTCTTATCGTTTTCATCTTCTCTTGTATTCCATCACTTTTCCTTTACATTTGACTTTCCTTCTCAGTTCCTCTTCACTTACGTTTGTTCTTCATCCTTTTCAAGAGTTCGACTTTGCATAGTGTGTTCTCTCCCTCTTTTATTAACTTTCAAAGGCTTCTACATAATTCTCCAAATCATATGGAATGGTTTACTATCTTTTAAAATGTTGATAGAAAGAGGTGTACATAGCTTTCCCCCCTTTGAATTTGAACCTATAACCTTAATCTTAGGAGGAAACACATTTTTAAGTGTTATACTCTCCATATAAGACCAAAACAACATGTCCTCATGTTGAGGATCAACTTTTGAGTTGTATTTTCACAAACACTCCAATAACCTATACAAGTACTTTCATTCTTTTTAAAATCAAATAGACAAAATAATCCCGAGTCTCTTTTCTTCTCCTACTTTACACTCTCAACTTGATATTTTGTTTTCATTTTTAGCTTCATCTTCACTCTATTCCTTTTTAAGTTTCTCATGGACTTATTGTCATCTCACATGCTATTCACATTACTTCAGGGCACCCGCATGAAGCTACTACCCAATTATGATGCAATGGGAGCACGCAAGCGGGCTAAATCAACAACACGCACGCACCTAGCAGATGCACGCACGCACTTTCACTTCGTACTCACAAACCTCCACGTTGAATTGCTAGCGTGGGAAATAAGAGCAGACACGCGCCTCAGGACGCACACGCACATTTGGTTGCGCGTGCGGGTTGGGCGTGATAGCAAACAGGGACCCGCGTGCGTCCCTGTGTATTAAAAAAAAGCAGTTTGTATTGTTTTTCAACCCATGAGAGCGCAAGGAGGAGCCAAATTCAACCCCAGGGAGACGATTTTGACCCCCAAGGAGCCCAACCAACTTGTGCAAATCACCTAAAACGACGTTGGAGTAAGGTAAATAGAGTAGGAATGCAACTTTTTTTGCTTATTTCAATGTTTTTAAAATAAAATACAAAATTAAAAAGAAATTGAAAATAAAGTTTAATTGGGCAAAATTTGATACTGCAGGTACAAATTACCTAACCACAATGACCAATACCAATGAACCATCCGAAGAAATGAATGAAACAAACCAAACAGAGGACCCAAACCTTGAATTAAATGAAGAAAACCCTGAATTAAACGAAGAAGAGAACCCCGAAGATGAATTACATGGGGATTTAAACCAATTAAGAATTTTGAGTGATGAATTGAAGAACACGAGGGAACCCTCTCGGGTTTCCCTCACCACATCAATACAAAACATTATAGAATCTATCAACATTGCTTATAGTGAGATAACCAGTTTGAGCGAATATAAGGCTCGAATGAGAGAGCATTATAGCACTGGTATGTCCAAAGAGGATATTAAAAACCTGAATATCACAAAAGCCCAACTATGGAGCAAAATTACAGATCCTAGAATAGGACAACCTCCAGATGTGAGGAGGAGGCGAGTTTGCATGGACTGGTGTAATTACCAGCCATGGAGAGAAAACTAGAGGAAGAGATGGTTCATGGTATTCGACAAGCCTCCATGCAACAATGTTGAGGTACCACAGTATTTTCTCAGGAAACTGTGGGTTGAGTTTGTGTTAGGGTTCCATGTGAACTACTTCAACATCACTGAGTTCTAGGGCGTCGTTGTTGGCTCAGCCCAAGATCGACCTCACGCCCACCGAAACCCACTCAGAGGACTTGCTGCACTTAGGCGAGAGCCAAACCCGCCTCCTGAACCCCTTGGGTTAGGTTGCAGGATAAATGAGATCCATGAGTCCGTCAGATGTGCCACACGGAACCTTCTCAAGCATACCAAATTTGTGGTTATGTCCTCGCAGAGTGAGCAGGACCCCCTCGAGAGACACACTTCTGCACGTTCTACTGGTGATGGGCGAGGGAGAGTAGATACAGGTGGTAGCCAGGTGGATCCATCTAGCTCGACAAGACTAGTGCCACATCGTTGTTCTCATTATGGGAATCCATGTCAGGTTCCCACGCAGGAGCATGGCACGTACAGCTACCTACACCAGGTTAGTCATTGTTTTATTTAATGTCATAATTTCTAAAAAATTTAACTTAGAATCAAATGTTGATGACTTGATTTTTTTTAATGTACAACTAGTCAGTGCCGAGTTTCCAACACATGGGTGGGAGGACATTGGTTCCTTCAACCTAGATGGAGCCATGGTAGCTGCTAAGGACATCGCGACAGCATACACACAGGTAGTTTTCTTTCAGCAATTAAATTTAATGTTAGTAGTAATTGGATGTCAATCGTCGCATATTTATTTAAATTGTCGGCATGTATTTAGTTAATATATACTAATTGAATCTAAATATTTTGTGCAAATGAACAAGTGTCCACAGGATTGAGTGACTAGGCATCCCCACTAGGGATCAGCAGATCCCCTCGTGAGCAAGTATCTTGTAATAAAGTATAAATTTCATTTCATTTTTGATGGTTTAGATTCGTATAGTTATATTTTTTATGTACTAATACACAATGACATGAATATGTATGCAAGTCCCACCACATAGGCATGTTGGTGTCACTATCTCTCCACCGACTGCCTTTTTCCCACCATATATGCCAGGTGTAGCCCCTGGAATACATGTCCTTTTCCCTGCATCCCTCCCCACCCCATTCCATCCATCCCTTGCCTCCCACCCACCACCACACTTCCATCCACCCCCCCCCCCCTGGCCCCGCCCCACCCATCCACCCCCTCCCTTGTAGTTTCCCATGTTTCCACCCTCCCCCCTCCGACTACATTACACCATCCATCCACATTCACCCATCCCTCCACCCCATCTAAGACCTCATCCCCCTCCTCCCTATTCCCCCACCACCCTCGCTTCCTCTTCTAGGGTGGCCCATTCCATTCTACAGCCAGTTGGACTTTATCGTCATACATCACCACTTCGCCCACTCTAGTCCACACCCTCTCCCACCATGCCCCCTAGTGTTGTAGAAAACATTGATGTGGCTACATCCTCCTCTATGCCATCCACCCTAGCATCAGAGCAGGTTGTATAGCCCACTTCTCCACCTGCCACCCCCAAGGAGCAGTCGATTGCTCCACCTACCAGCCCCCAGGACCAGCCTAGTGTGTTCATGGTGAGATTGATTAGTTTATGAAAATCGCATTCAATATTAACGAAAACTAACATAGCAGTAGATTGTATGAGTTATGTTACTGTTTAAATGTTGCAGGGTGGCATTGCTGACAGACTTGGATCACGGAGGAGGGTAGCCCGCTCACCACTTACGGTCTCATCTCAAGTGATCTATTTAAAATTTGAAAACGTAATTTTGATATTTAAATTGTGTTTTATACTTGTATAATTGCCTATAGGAATTGACATTTGATTGTTGTCATTTCAGATCCCAAGGGGAGGTAGTCGAAGCAGCCGGGTGAACTGAGCTTCCTCTAGCTCGAAGAAGAGGAAGATTGATTTTGGAGTTGGACCTGGGAGCTCCGAGGGTGGGCAGGAGGATTGAGAGAGCCTCCTATGTACACTAGCCATGATGTGGCATTTTGGCAAGAGTTGCCATATTTTGTATAGGGCACGAGTTGCCATATTTTGTATATGATTGGATATTTTTGTATATTAATATATCATTTTGTACTTCTTTACAGTAGTATTTTACAATTGATGTTCTTGCAATACTTATTGTTGACGAAGCAATAAATTCTGTAATTTCATAATAAAATACATAAAAAAAGTAACACAGTAGGTTAGTTAACAAAAAATACACAAATGCATAAAAATACAGTCTTATTCATTGTCCAAATTGCAATAGAAAGAACTTGTCTGCATTTGGTATTTACATAGTAATTCTAACCTTTGTCCTTCTACTCCATTTTCTATCCTTGACTAACCCTAGGACTATCTATCAAACCAGACTGTAATACTACCTATTAGGCAGCCATAAGGCACACCTAAACCATTCTATTCTAGCCTAACCCTTGCTAAAACTCTTTCCCTAGACTCCTACCTTTCCCTCTCTCTAAAGAAAGGCTCATTGCTTTCATTTCCACACTAATTAGACCCCCACGAATATCCCTATATCTCTGACTGTAATGTCCATTTTGGACAACCCTGGAACACCAAACCTTATTCCTTTCACTTCCATGAATGCAATGGTTCAAAAGAGCAAACCCACTACACCTGGAACAATTCCCATATAGACATGAATTTCCATAGTATTTTTGTCCTTCATGCCTTGGACACATGATGTTGGCGATAAAATCTCTCGATGCATTTGGTGGTATTACAGATTCATTGCACCCCTGCTCAAGGTTAGTATGCAAATCACAAAATATATGTTTATACGTGTCAAAAAAATATTGATATTCTACATGGTATCTACAACAGCATGTGTTTCGATCAATGCATATATGAACGTACCATGGTTTACATTTCTCAAATGACCTTTGTCCCAGGTTTAATTATGTGTGCTCATTCTTGAATCTCCCATAGAGTTTAGTCTGTGTTGTGTCAAGGAAGTGTTTGACGTGGGGTTCACGTTCAGTAGATCCTTTTCTCAGCTTTAGCACATCTCTTTTATTAGATGAAGGTCTCGTATGATCATGCTAGAACATTTGTACTAATTCCTTGACAACATCAATTAGCTTCATATCTCGACGAGGAAACCTGCCAACAAAATCCCAACAATCTTTTCCACTTGGAGTCTGCAGATTTTATCTTATAACAGAGTACTTTTGAACAATTTTTCCATTTAATTTAAGTATCTAAGAAGTGTGTGAAAGGAGGCAACGTTGCCGTGTGGACTTGCTTACAACTGATTCTGATAACACACGATGAGCTGCACAAAGATATTTAGTACGGGACGTCTTCCCAATAGCATTAAAAGTAGATTGGAGATTTCTAACAATATGATTGTTAGCATCTGAAATTCTAACCATCTTTATGCCCAAAATTCTCCTAACAACAACTAAACAATTTGACTTTAACAAACATAATAATAATTGACATTTACCTTTATCGTCTTTGGATTCAAAATATTCCTTCATTAATTTGTTACATTGCCAATCGATAGTGCGTTTGGGAAACTTACCTTCAAGGCCTGACAGACAACTTTCATCCGCATGGATACATTTAAGAGTCCCTTTTCTTGCAGTATATAGTTAAGGTAGGGAAGGTGGACATGAGCTATGGATCCCAGGGATTCTTTGTTGTTGTGAATCATTCACATGTCAGTCCATATTGGGAGTGTGATCGACATGGTTGTGGTCTTCTAGAAGAGATTGCAAATTAATCATTGATCCTAGGTCCAACGGTTCATACTCAGCATCTCTCAATACACCTATGTCTTCAAGAGCTTCAACATGGCTCGTTGATGGATTGTTGGTTGGAGACTGTGTTGATGTTGGAAATTTAGTTGGGTCCGTTGGACGCAACCATTTCATTGGTGGTTCTAAAGTAGAGGTTGTTATGTCATCAACTCTGTTAGGATTAGACGTATTATCAGTGGAAATGTCTAGACCATGTCTCACTCTCTCCATTGCCAACCTGGCCTTTTCTCTTACCTCATTTTCCTTTTCAATAGGCATATTCCTTCTAGTTTTTCTTGCTTTGTTATATGAGTTGCCCATATCCAAAAGTTTCTTTATCAAAACTATGAGGTATATCCCTGCATAAGAAGCAACAAATAAGGTATTAGTTCCATTATACATGATACATGACGCATTCCAACATAAATAACTAAATTACAGATACGTTAGTATGCTAATTATTGGCATTGATACATAATCATTGATTAAAGGTTTCTCTTTATGTTTGGACCAAATTTTCATTTATATACTCTATTTGAGTCAAGTAAAGATAGTCAAGTTTGTAGGTATTACAGCTATAGGATTTTGACTTCCTTTGTGTTCAAAAAGTATTGGAAGTCAAAACAAGATGAGTGAAATGAGGAGGTTGCAAATCCCTCGAAAAAAGGAGAAATCATTGAGGTAGAGGCATCCTTTTCAAGCTCAAAGGCATATTATGATAAATCTAGCATGAAGAGGAGAGCATGGACAAGTTGGTGAACTGTTCAATATGGACCCTCTCCCATGATTGCTTCCAAGGTGTTTATACAAACTGAAGAGTCTCAATAGAGAACCTCATCTATGCCATCCTTGTGGGAAATCGAAATATATTCATGTGCAAATGGTTATTGGTCTACATTGCATACTTCATCTTGTATAGAGAATATGGACAAGTTGGTGAACTATTCAATATGGACCCTCTCCCATGTTTACTTTAAATGTTTTTTTTTTTAAATTGAAGAGTCTCAAGATATAACTTCATCTATGCCATCATTGTGAAAATCAAAATATATTCATGTGCAAATGTAAATTAGTTAACATGGCATACTTCATCTTGTATGGAGAATATGAGACTTGTTTAGATGTGAAATTGGGATTTATTCTTGTGAAATTAAATGTTTTCTATGAGAGGGATATTGTTGTAGGAATATCATAAAACATAAATCAATGAAATGATCTGAAAACTTGTGAATTAAAACAATTATTTACAATTCACCATACCTATTCAAAATGATCTCTTCTTCCAATGAAAACTTGTAGTGTGAATCTTTCCACTAACTTTGAGGACCATTGAAAATGTTTGATAGATTCCAAGAGTGAGCTTCCATCCAATATATCAAAGAGTGGTGATGGATTGTGAGCAAAATTGCATAGGTGAGGAGCACAAAATGCACGAACAACAAAAGAAAACCCGTGAAAATAGGTAGCAATCCCGAAAATTCAGAACTCTATTTTTTTTACCTACTGACAGGTGTGCGCATGTGCCTTTAAGCACGCACACACATGTATAAGACCACGTGCACGCAAACTTAAACACTAGTGCGCCCCTGTCTAACATTTAGAGCATTTACTCACTAACGTTTATTTCATTTAATGACTAACGTTCTTCAACAACGACTTCGTATTCATGAGTATTTTGAGTATTTTTACAATATAGTCTAAAACCTATCATCATCATCACCACTACAATATAGTCTAAACCTATCATCATCATTGTCATCCTCATCCTCATCATCATCATCATCACCATCATTGTTCATCATCATTGTTATCGTCGTCATCATCATCATCATCCTCATCCTCATCCTCATCATCATAGTCATCATCCTCATCACCATCATTGTCATCATCCTCATCATCATCATCACCAACATTTTTCATCATCATCATCACCATCATCCTCCTTGTCATCATCATCATCCTCATCCTCATCATCACCCTCATCATCACCATCATTGTTCACCATCATCATCATCATTGTCATCATCATCATCATCATCATCATAATCATCATCATCATCATAGTCATCATCCTCATCATCATCATTCCATTGCAAATGCTTGGAAATAAAATCAAAGCAAAGTTTCAACTAAACCTATCATCATCATCATCATTGTTCCTCATCGTCGCCGTCATCATCCTCATCCTTGTCCTCATCCTCATCCTCATCATCATCATCATCACCATAATTGTTCGTCATCATTGTTATCGTCATCATCATCCTCATCCTAATCCTCATCATCATAGTCATGATCCTCATCATCATCATTGAAATCGTCCTTATCACCATAATCACAATCGTCATTATTATCATCATCATCATTGTTACTCGTTGTCATCATCATTGTTCATCATCGCCATTATTGTTCATCCTCATAGTCATCTTCATATTTATCATCATCCTCATCATCATCATCGTCTTCGTCATCAACATCATCATCCTCATCATCGCAATCATCATCATCCTCATCATAATCACTGTCATCATAGTAATAGTCATCGTGATCATCATCATCATCATCATAATCATCATCATCATCGTCGTCATCATCATTGTTCATCATCATAGTCATTATAATCCTCTTCATCATCATCATTGTCATCATCAACATCATCATCCTCATCATCGTCATCATCCTCATCCTTTTCATCATCATAGTCATCATCCTAATCATCATCAATGTCATCATCATCATCACCAACATTGTTCATCGTCGTCATCCTCCTCCTCCTCCTCCTCCTCCTCATCATCACCGTCATCATCATCGTCGTCATCATCATCATCATCATCATCATCATTGTTCATCATCATCATTCCATTGCAAATGCTTGGAAATAAAATCAAAGCAAAGTTTCAACTAAACCTATCATCATCATCATCATTGTTCCTCATCGTCGTCGTCATCATCATCAGCCTCGTCCTCATCCTCATCATCATCATCATCATCACCATAATTGTTAGTCATCATTGTCATCGTCATCATAATCCTCATCATCATAGTCATCATCCTCATCATCGTCATTGAAATCATCCTTATCATCATCATCATCATCACCATTGCTCCTCATCATCGTCAGCATCGTCATCATCGCCATCATTGTTCATATTCATAGTCATCATCATCCTCCTCCTCCTCATCATCTTCGTCATCAACATCATCATCCTCATCATCGCAATCATCATCATCATCATCATAATCACTGTCATCATAGTAATAGTCGTTGTGATCATCATCATTGTTCATCATCATAGTCATTATAATCCTCCTCCTCATCATCATCGCCATCATCAACATCATCATTCTCATCATCCTCATCATCCTCATCCTCTTCATCATCATAGTCATCATCCTCATCATCATCACTGTCATCATCATCATCACCAACATTTTTCGTCATAGTCATCATCATCATCCTCATCCTCATCATCATCCTCATCATCCTCATCCTCATCATCATCGTCAACATCACCATCATTGTTCACCATCATCATCGTCGTCGTCGTCGTCATCATCATCATCATCATCCTCATCATAATCATAGTCATCATCATCATCATCATCATTGTTATCCTCCTCCTCCTCCTCCTCCTCATCATTGTTCATCGTCATCATCCTCATCATCCTCATCATCATCATCATCATCATCCTCATCCTCATCATCATCGTCAACATCACCATCATTGTTCACCATCATCATCGTCGTCGTCATCATCATCATCATCATCATCATCATCCTCATCATAATCATAGTCATCATCATCCTCATCATCATTCCATTGCAAATGCTTGGAAATAAAATCAAAGCAAAGTTTCAACTAAACCTATCATCATCATCATCATTGTTCCTCATCATCATCGTCATCATCATCATCCTTGTCCTCATCCTTATCATCATCATCATCATCACCATCATGATTTGTCATCATTGTCATCATCATCATCATCCTCATCCTAATCCTCATCATCATAGTCATCATCCTCATCATCATCATTGAAATCATCCTTATCATCATCATCGCAATCATCATCATTATCATCATCATTGTTCCTCATCATCGTCAGCATCATCGTCATCATCATTGTTCATTATCACCATCATCATCGCCATCATTATTCATCCTCATAGTCATCTTCATAGTCATCATCATCTTCATCACCAACATCATCATCTTCATCATCATCATAATCACTGTCATCATAGTAATAGTCAACGTGATCATCATCATCATCATTGTTCATCATCATAGTGATTATAATCCTCCTCCTCCTCATCATCACCATCATCAACATCATCATCCTCATCATCCTCATCATCCTCCTCCTCCTCCTCCTCATAATCATTATTGTCATCATCATCATCACCAACTTTGTTCCTCATCGTCATCCTCCTCCTCCTCCTCCTCCTCCTCATCATCATCATCCTCATCCTCATCCTCATCCTCATCATCATCCTCATCCTCACCATCATTGTTCACCATTATCATCATCGTCATCATCATCATCATCATCATCCTCCTCCTCATCATCATAGTCATCATCCTCATCATCATCATTGTCATCATCCTCCTCCTCCTCATCATCACTGTTCATCATCATCATTCCATTGCAAATGCTTGGAAATAAAATCAAAGGAAAGTTTCAACTAAACCTATCATCATAATCATCATTGTTCCTCATTGTCGTCGTCATCATCATCATCCTCGTCCTCATCCTCCTCGTCATCATCATCATCACCATCATTGTCATCATCATCATCATCCTCATCCTAATCCTCATCATCATAGTCATCATCCTCCTCATTGTCATTGAAATCATCCTTATCATCGTCATCACAACCATCATCATCATCATCATCATTGTTACTCGTCATCATCAGCATCGTCGTCATCATCATTGTTCATCATCACCATCATCATCACCATCATTGTTCATCCTCATAGTCATCTTCATATTCATGCTCCTTCTCCTCCTCCTCATCATCTTCGTCATCAACATCATCATCCTCATCATCGCAATCATTATCATCATCATCATAATCACTGTCATCATAGTAATAGTCATCGTGATCATCATCCTCATGATCATCATCATCATCACTATCATTGTTCATCATCATAGTCATTATAATCCTCCTCCTCGTCATCATCGTCGTCATCAACATCATCATCATCCTCCTCCTCCTCCTCCTCCTCATCATCGTTGCCATCCTCCTCCTCCTCCTCCTCATCATTCCATTGGAAATGCTTGGAAATAAAATCAAAGCAAAGTTTCAGCTAAACCTATCATCATCATCATCAGTGTTCCTCATCATCGTCGTCATCATCATCATCCTCGTCCTCATCCTCATCATCATCATCACCATTATTGTTCATCATCATTGCCATCGTCATCATCATCCTCATCCTAATCCCCATCATCATAGTCATCATCCTCATCATCGTCATTGAAATCATCCTTATCATCATCATCACAATCATCATCATCATCATCATTATCATTGTTCCTCATCATCGTCAGCATTGTCATCATCGCCATCATTGTTTATCCTCATAGTCATCTTCATAGTCATCCTCATCATCCTCATCATCATCATCTTCGTCATCAACATCATCATCCTCATCATCACAATCATCATCATCATCATCAGAATCATTGTCATCATAGTAATAGTCATTGTGATCATCATCCTCATCATCATCATCCTCATCATTGTTCATCATCATAGTCATTATAATCCTCCTCCACATCATCATCGTCATAATCAACATCATCATCCTCATCATCGTCATCATCCTCGTCCTCTTCATCATCATAGTCATCGTCATCATCATCATCATTGTCATAGTCATCATCCTCATCCTCTTCATCATCATCATCATCATTATTGTCATAGTCATCATCCTCATCATCCTCATTTTCATCATCATCCTCATCATCATCATAGTCATCCTCCTCCTCCTCATCATCATAGTCATCATCCTCATCATCATCATTATCATCCTCCTCCTCCTCCTCATCATATTCATCATCCTCATTTGATCATCATTGTCATCCTCCTCCTCCTCCTCCTCATCATCATTCCATTGCAAATGCTTGAAAATAAAATCAAAACAAAGTGTTTACTTAGCAAATGCATGCACGCGTCTTTAACGCGTGTGCACAAAGTAGCGCGCACATGCTTTTAGTGCGTGCGCACCCAGAGAATGCGATCGCATTTCTAGTGCATGGGCGTTATGTTTTAAACTACGTGCACACATGATTTAAATTTAGAATTTTGGTGGCACCTTTTTTCCAACCAACGTGGTGGATGACCACGGGGACTTCACTTAGTGAACATCTCACATAGCGCGTGTGATCGCGGGATATTAAAGAATAGCCTTAATTTCCGGAGATATTGACCCAAACTCTTTTTGTTGAAACCCCCTCCCAATACTTAAAACCTCCTCCCCACCCCTTTTTATAACTCAATCCTTATAAACCACCATACCCACCCCCACCTTAAACCCTTTATCCCCCCCAATACCTGCAATATATTGGTTCAATTTTTAATAATTTTAAAACCCACAATATGAACTAACGTGATAGGACATTGGTCAACAAGTGAAGCCCTCGTGTGGATGACTTGGCTGCTTTGGTTTAGGTTCGGGTTTCCCAACCAAGTGGTTTGGACTGTCTTATGACATAAAAACTTGTTTTGTACCACTACTGCTATTTCATGCATGATTTTCCATATGCCACGCTTGTCCACTGTTAATGAAAATTCACACACTTGTGTAGCTCTGTCTGTAGATTCTGAATATGTAATTTTTATTTAAATCTATTATCTCTTTCTATTTTTTATTTAATTTTAAATGGACTAATATCAATCTAACACAAAAGGTAGGTTATTTGCTTTAGCTATAACTTTTGTTTGCCTCATTTTAGGGCCTCACTGACTTCCTTAATTTGAAAAATAAAAAATATAACATCGAAAAATATCGCTGCACTAGACACACATGTTATCTACAACTCTATATAATTTTTTTCACAAAATTCCACCATTTCCATACCAAACGAGTGCACCAAGGCAAACATATTCATTATTTTTTGGGAAAAATATAACATACCAACCTTAGAAGAACCTCATTTTTTGGGATTTATGCCTAGTGTCCATAAATAAAAATTATATATTCCGGAAGGTAATCTGATTGTCCACGTTTCATATTCTTACACCATATTCCAAAAAGTTGTGTAGGTGCCATTAATATTGCTTTTTGACGTTCATATTTATGTTTTTCCAACGGAAGCCTCATAAGTGACCAACATTAGCTTGCACGAGCCCTTGATAGAGAAAATTTTAGGACAAAAAGTTAACTCGTAGTTAATTTTCAATGTTAATTTTTCCATAAAGAGAGTTGTCAATTTCCCTTTTTTTAAAAATGATTTTCCCAAATTCTATGATAAAAAAAAATTACTCTAAAAACAACCAAAATTCTCTAGAAACTATATAAAACCCTTTGAAATTTAAATATGTCAAATATTCTATAGTAAAAAATTTAAGAATTTATTATTCACAAATATTTCTACACATTACATAATCTTAAAAATTTCTACAACTTATTCCTCTCCTAAACTTTCTCTCTCAAAAATAATATCACTTATTCCTCTCCTAAACTTCCTCTCTCAAAAATTTCTACAACTTATTCCTCTCCTAAACTTTCTCTCTCAAAAATAATATCACTTATTCCTCTCCTAAACTTTCTCAAAAAAATTTAAGAATTTATTATTCACAAATATTTTTACACATTACCTGATCTTAAAAATTTCTACAACTTATTCCTATCCTAAACTTTCTCTCTCAAAAATTATTTTACTTTGTTATTTTATATTTGACTTATTAAATCTCAAAAATTATTTTACTTTGTTATTTTATATTTGACTTATTAAATATCATTATAGTATTTAGGCTCCATTATATAATTTATAATATTTGTTTTATAGCATAAATTTCTAATTAAAATTTCTTTTTGACTTTGTTATTCTTTATTTTACAAATATTTGACTTATTAAATATGATTATTTTATTTAGATTCCATTTTATAATATTTGTTTTATAGTATAAACTTACAATTAAATTTTCTTTTTGACTTTGTTATTTCTTATTTTACAAATATTTCACTTATTAAATATGATTATATTATTTGGATTCCATTATATATTTTATAATATTTGTTTTATAGTATAAATTTCCAATTATTTTTTGACTTTATTATTTTTTATTTTACAAATATACAATGGAGTTATTTTTTTTGTTTTATTTTTTATTTTACAAATATTTGATTTATTAAATATGATTATATTAATTAGACTCCATTGTATATTTTATAATATTTGTTTTATAGTATAAACTTCCAATTAATTTTTTTTGACTTTGTTATTTAATATTTGACTTATTAAATATCATTATATCATTTAGGCTTCATTATATATTTTATAATATTTGTTTTATAGCATAAATTCTCAATTATTTTTTTTTACTTTATTATTTTTTATTTTATATATATGTGACTTATTAAATATGATTATATTATTTAGATTTCATTATATGTTTTATAATATTTGTTTTATAGTATACATTTTTTATTAAATTTTCCTTTTGATTTTGTTATTTTTTTGGTTGTGAATTAAAACATATTTTTATAATAAATTAACTTTGGGCCAATTTTTATTAATAAAAAAAGTCATCGATATAATTGGAAAAAATCGTTTTATTTATCTAAAGAAAAATTATAAATATTTAATATGATTTTTTTTTTAAATTAACAACTTTTAAATATTATTATTGGATTTAATTTACTCATATTACTTATAAAATATTGTAAATATTAAATGGCTTAATCTTGATATTACTTATAAAATATTGTAAATATTAAATGGTTTAATCTTTATAATTGTGAGGTTTTGAATTTTTAAACAAGTTTTTTCTATTGAAAAATATTCTTGTTACTTTTAAAGTGATATTTTGATTTTAATGTAATCAAATTTAGAAAAACACTCTATTAATTATATGATAAATTTTATATTTCTTTCAACCTAAAACAAATTACAGTTATTATATTTCTTTGATTGTGACATATTCACTTGTCTGTAAACTTTCTTAGTGTTTATTTTATTATAATTTATCTCTTAAAGTTCTTCAAACTTTTTCTTCTCATTTTGCTTCGTTCTTATTTTCTAGTTCAAGCACTTCAACACATCCTTTTCTAGACTTCTTTTCTTGTCTTCCATCTCTTATCCTATTCATCAAATCTTGTATGCCATCTCTTATCGTTTTCATCTTCTCTTGTATTCCATCACTTTTCCTTTACATTTGACTTTCCTTCTCAGTTCCTCTTCACTTACGTTTGTTCTTCATCCTTTTCAAGAGTTCGACTTTGCATAGTGTGTTCTCTCCCTCTTTTATTAACTTTCAAAGGCTTTTGCATAATTCTCCAAATCATATGGAATCGTTTACTATCTTTTAAAATGTTGATAGAAAGAGGTGTACATACCTTTCCCCCCTTTGAATTTAAACCTATAACCTTAATCTTAGGAGGAAAGACATTTTTAAGTGTTATGCTCTCCATATAAGACCAAAAAAACATGTCCTCATGTTGAGGATCAACTTTTGAGTTGTATTTTCACAAACACTCCAATAACCTATACGAGTACTTTCATTCTTTTTAAAATCAAATAGACAAAATAATCCCGAGTCTCTTTTCTTCTCCTACTTTACACTCTCAATTTGATATTTGTTTTCATTTTTAGCTTCATCTTCACTCTATTCCTTTTTAAGTTTCTCATGGACTTATTGTCATCTCACATGCTATTCACATTACTTGAGGGCGCCCGCACGAAGCTGCTACCCAATTATGATGCAATGGGAGCACACAAGCGGGCCAAATCAACAACGCGCACGCACCTAACAGATGCACGCACGTGCTCTCGCTTCGGACTCACGAACCTCCATGTTGAATTGCTAGCGTGGGAAATAAGAGCACACACGTGCCTCAAGACGCACACGCAGGTTGGGCGCGATAGCAAACAGGGACGCACGCGCGTCCCTGTGTATTAAAAAAAATAGTTTGTATTGTTTTGCAACCCGCGAGAGCACAAGGAGGAGTCGAATTCAACCCCAGGGAGACGATTTCAATCCCCAAGGAGCCCAACCAACTTGTGCAAATCACCTAAAATGACGTTGGAGTAAGGTAAATAGAGTAGGAATGCAAATTTTTTTGCTTATTTCATTGTTTTTAAAATAAAATACAAAATTAAAAAGAAATTGAAAATAAAGTTTAATTGGGAAAAATTTGATACTGCAGGTACAAATTACCTAACCACAATGACCAATACCAATGAACCATCTGAAGAAATGAATGAAACAAACCAAACAGAGGACCCAAACCTTGAATTAAACGAAGAAAACCCCAAATTAAACGAAGAAGAGAACCCTGAAGATGAATTACATGGGGATTTAAACCAATTAAGAATTTTAAGTGATGAATTGAAGAACACGAGGGAACCCTCTCGGGTTTCCCTCACCACATCAATACAAAACATTATAGAATCTATCAACATTGCTTATAGTGAGATAACCAGTTTGAGCGAATATAGGGCTCGAATGAGAGAGCATTATAGAACTGGTATGTCCAAAGAGGATATTAAAAACCTGAATATCACAAAAGCCCAACTATGAAGCAAATTTACAGATCCTAGAATAAGACAACCTCCAGATGTGAGGAAGAGGCGAGTTTGCATGGACTGGTGTAATTACCAGCCATCGAGAAAAAACTGGAGGAAGAGATGGTTCATGGTATTCGACAAGCCTCCATGCAACAATGTTGAGGTACCACAGTATTTTCTCAGGAAACTATGGGTTGAGTTTGTGTTAGGGTTCCATGTGAACTACTTCGACATCACTGAGTTCTAGGGCGTCGGTGGTGGCTCAGCCCAAGATCAACCTCATGCCCACCGGAACCCACTTAGAGGACCTGCTGCACTTAGGTGAGAGCCAAACCCGCCTCCTGAACCCCTTGGGTTAGGTAGCGGGATAAATGAGATCCATGAGTCCGTCAGACGTGCCACACGAAACCTTCTCAAGCATACTGAATTTGTGACTATGTCCTCGCAGAGTGAGCAGGACCCCCCCGAGAGACACACTTCTGCACAGTCTACTGGTGGTGGGCGAGGGAGAGCAGATACAGGTGGCAGCCAGGTGGATCCATCTAGCTCGACAAGACTAGTGCCACATCGTTGTTCTCATTGTGGCAATCCATGCCAGGTTCCCACGCAGGAGCATGGCACATAGAGCTACCTACACCAGGTTAGTCATTGTTTTATTTAATGTCATAATTTCTAAAAAATTGAACTTTGAATCAAATGTTGATGAATTGATTTTTTTTAATGTACAGCTAGTCACTGCCGAGTTTCCAACACATGGGTGGGAGGACGTTGGTTCCTTCAACCTAGATGGAGCATGGCAGCTGCTGAGGACATCGCGACAGCATACACACATGTAGTTTTCTTTCATTAATTAAATTTAATGTTAGTAGTAATTGGATGTCAATCGTCGCATATTTATTTAAATTGTCGGCATGTATTTAGTTAATATTTACTAATTGAATCTAAATATTTTTATGCAAATGAACAGGTGCTCGCAGGATTGAGTGACCAGCCATCCCCACTAGGGATCAACAAATCCCCTTGTGAGCAGGTATCTTGTAATAAAGTATAAATTTAATTTCAGTTTTGATGGTTTAGATTCATATAGTTATATTTTTTATGTACTAATACACAATGACATAAGTATGTATGCAAGTCCCACCACATAGGCATGTTGGTGTCACTATCTCTCCACCGACTGCCTTTTTCCCACCATATATGCCAGGTGTAGCCCCTGGAATACATGTCCGTTTCCATGCATCCCTCCCCACCCCATTCCATCCATCCCTTGCCTCCCACCCACCACCACACTTCCATCCAGCTTCCCCCCCCCCCCCCCCCCCCCCCCCCCCCCCCCCCCCCC
>LPNX010785328.1:541422-596422 GCA_001517045.1 Pseudotsuga menziesii
GCTTCCTCTTCCAAGGTGGCCCATTCCATTCTACAGCCAGTTGGACTTTATCGTCATACATCACCACTTCACCCACTCTAGTCCACACCCTCTCCCACCATGCCCCCTAGTGTTGTAGAAAACATCGATGTGGCTACATCCTCCTCTATGCCATCCACCCTAGCATCAGAGCAGGTTGTATAGCCCACTGCTCCACCTTCCACCCCTGAGGAGCAGTCGATTGCTCCACCTGCTAGCCCCCAGGACCAGCCTAGTGTGTTCACGGTGAGATTGATTAGTTTATGAAAATCTCGTTCAATATTAACGAAAATTAACATAGCAGTAGATTGTATAAGTTATCTTACTGTTTAAATGTTGTAGGGTGGCATTGCTGAGAGACTTGGATCACGGAGGAGGGTAGCCCACTCACCACTTATGGTCTCGTCTCAGGTGATCTATTTAAAATTTGAAAACGTAATTTTGATATTTAAATTGTGTTTTATACTTGTATAATTGCCTATAGGAGTTGACATTTGATTGTTGTCATTTCAGATCCCAAGGGTAGGTGGTCGAAGCAGCCAGGTGAACTGAGCTTCCTCTAGCTCGAAGAAGAGGAAGATTGATTTTGGAGTTGGACCTAGGAGCTCTGAGGGTGGGCAGGAGGATTGAGAGAGCCTCCTATGTACACTAGCCATGATGTGGCATTTTCTCAAGAGTTTCCATATTTTGTATAGGGCAGGAGTTGCCATATTTTGTATACGGCATGAGTTGCCATATTTTGTATACGGTATGAGTTGCCATATTTTGTATATGATTGGATATTTTTGTATATTAATATATCATTTTGTACTTCTTTACAGTAGTATTTTACAATTGATGGTCTTGCAATACTTATTGTTGACGAAGCAATAAAGTCTGTAATTTCATAATAAAATGCATAAAAAATTAACACTGTAGGTTAGTTAACAAAAAAATACACAAATGCATAAAAATACAGTCTTATTCATTGTCCAAATTGCAATAGAAAGAACTTGTTTGCATTTGGTATTTACATAGTAATTCTAACCTTTGTCCTTCTACTCCATTTTCTATCCTTGACTAACCCTAGGACTGTCTATCAAACCAGACTGTAATACTACCTATTAGGCAGCCATAAGGGACACCTAAACCATTCTATTCTAGCCTAACCCTTGCTAAAACCCTTTCCCTAGACTCCTACCTTTCCCTCTCTCTAAAGCAAGGCTTATTACTTTCATTTCCACACTACTTACACCCTCACGACTCTCCCTATATCTCTGACTGTAATATCCATTTTGGACAGCCCTGGAACACCAAACCTTATTCCTTTCACTTCCATGAATGCAACGGTTCAAAAGAGAAAACCCACTACACCTGGAACAATTCCCATATAGACATGAATTTCCATATAGTATTTTTGTCCTTCATGCCTTGGACACATGATGCTGGTGATAAAATCTCTCGATGCATTTGGTGGTATTACGGATTCATTGCAGCCCTGCTCAAGGTTAGTATGCAAATCACAAAATATATGTTTATATGTGTCAAAAAAATAATCATAGTCTACATGGTATCTACAATAGCATGTGTTTCGATCAATGCATATATGAACGTACCATGGTTTACATTTCTCAAATGACCTTTGTCCCAGGTTCAATTATGTGTGCTCATTCTTGAATCTCTCATAGAGTTTAGTCTGTGTTGTGTCAAGGAAGTGTTTGACGTGGGGTTCACATTCAGTCCCCATGTTAAGTAGATCCTTTTCTCAGCTTTAGCACATATCTTTTATTAGATGAAGGTCTCGTATGATCATGCCAGAACGTCTGTACTAATTCCTTGACAACATCAATTAGCTTCATATCTCAACGAGGCAACCTACCGACAAAATCCCAACAATCTTTTCCACTTGGAGTCTGCAGATTTTATCTTATAACAGAGTACTTTTGAACAATTTTTCTATTTAATTTTAGTATCTGAGAAGTGTGTGAAAGGAGGCAACGTTGTCGTGTGGCCTTGCTTACAACTGATTCTGATAACACACAATGAGCTGCACAAAGATATTTAGTACGGGACGTCTTCCCAATCACATTAAAAGTAGATTGGAGATTTCTAACAATATGATTGTTAGCATCTGAAATTCTAACCATCTTTATGCCCATAATTATCCTAACAACAACTAAACAATTTGACTTTAACAAACATAGTAATAATTGACATTTACTTGCATCGCCTTTGGATTCAAAATATTCCTTCATTAATTTGTTACATTGCCAATCGATAGTGCATTTGGGCAACTTACCTTCAAGGCCTGACAGACAACTTTCATCCACATGGATACATTTAAGAGTCCTTTTTCTTGCAGTAGATAGTCGAGGTAGGGAAGGTGGACATGAGCTATGGATCCCAGGGCTTCTTTGTTGTTGTGAATCATTCACATCTCGGTCCATATTGGGAGTGTGATCGACATGGGTGTGGTCTTCTAGAAGAGATTGCAAATTAACAATTGATCCTAGGTCCAACGCTTCATACTCAGCATCTCTCAATACACCTATGTCTTCAAGAGCTTCAACATAGCTCGTTGATGGATTGTTGGTTGGAGACTGTGTTGATGTTGGAAATTTAGTTGGGTCCGTTGGATGCAACCGTTTCATCGGTGGTTCTAAAGTAGAGGTTGTTATGTCATCAACTCTATTAGGATAAGATGTAGTATCAGTGGAAATGTCTGGACTATGTCTCACTCTCTCCATTTCCAACCTGGCCTTTTCTCTTACCTCATTTTCCTTTTCAATGGGCATATTCCTTTTAGTTTTTCTTGCTCTGTTATGTGAGTTGCCCATATCCAAAAGTTTCTTTATCAAAACTATGAGGTCTACCCCTGCATAAGATGCAACAAATAAGGTATTAGTTCCATTATACATGATACATGACGCGTTCCAACGTAAATAACTAAATTACAGATATGTTAGTATGCTAATTATTGGCATTGATACATAATCATTGATTAAAGGTTTCTCTTTATGTTTGGACAAATTTTCATTTCTCTACTCTATTTGAGTTAAGTAAAGATAGTCAAGTTTGTAGGTATTACAGCTATAGGATTTTGACTTCCTTTGTGTTCAAAAAGTATTGGAAGTCAAAAGAAGATGAGTGAAATGAGGAGGTTGAAAATCCCTCGAAAAAAGGAGAAATCATTGAGGTAGAGGAATCCTTGTCAAGCTCAAAGGCATGTTATGATAAATCTAGCATGAAGAGGAGAGCATGGACAAGTTGTTGAACTGTTCAATATGGACCCTCTCCCATGATTGCTTCCAAGGTGTTTATACAAACTGAAGAGTCTCAATAGAGAACCTCATCTATGCCATCCTTGTGGGAAATCAAAATATATTCATGTGCAAATGGTTATTGGTCTACATTGCATACTTCATCTTGTATAGAGAATATGGACAAGTTGGTGAACTATTCAATATGGACCCTCTCCCATGTTTACTTTAAATGTTTTTTTTTTAAATTGAAGAGTCTCAAGATATAACTTCATCTATGCCATCATTGTGTAAAATCAAATATATTCATGTGCAAATGTAAATTAGTTAACATGGCATACTTCATCTTGTATGGAGAATATGAGACTTGTTTAGATGTGAAATTGGGATTTATTCTTGTGAAATTAAATGTTTTCTATGAGAGGGATATTGTTGTAGGAATATCATAAAACATAAATCAATGAAATGATCTGAAAACTTGTGAATTAAAACAATTATTTACAATTTACCATACCTATTCAAAATGATCTCTTCTTCCAATGAAAACTTGTAGTGTGAATCTTTCCACTAACTTCGAGGACCACTGAAAATGTTTGATAGATTACAAGAGTGAGCTTCCATCCAATATATCAAAGAGTGGTGATGGATTGTGAGCAAAATTGCACAGGTGAGGAGCACAAAATGCACGAACAACAAAAGAATACCTGTGAAAATAGGTAGCAATCCCGAAAATTCAGAACTCTATTTTTTTTACCTACTAATAGGTGCACGCATGTGCCTTTAAGCACGTGCACACATGTATAATACCACATGCACGCAAACTTAAACACTCGTACGCCCCTGTCTAACATTTAGAGCATTTACTCACTAACGTTTATTTCATTTAATGACTAACGTTCTTCAACAACGACTTCGTATTCATGAGTATTTTGAGTATTTTTACAATATAGTCTAAAACCTATCATCATCATCACCACTACAATATAGTCTAAACCTATCATCATCATTGTCATCCTCATCCTCATCCTCATCATCATCACCATCATTGTTCATCATCATTGTTATCGTCGTCGTCATCATCATCATCATCATCATCATCATCATCAACATCATCATCATCATCATCATCATCCTCATCATCATCATCATTGTCATCATCCTCATCACCATCATTGTCATCATCCTCATCATCATCATCACCAACATTTTTCATCATCATCATCACCATCATCCTCCTCCTCCTCATCATCATCCTCATCATCATCATCATCCTCATCCTCATCATCACCCTCATCATCACCATCATTGTTCACCATCATCATCATTATTGTCATCACCATCATCATCATCATCATAATCATCATCATAGTCATCATCCTCATCATCATCATGGTCATCCTCCTCCTCCTCATCATCATCATCATTCCATTGCAAATGCTTGGAAATAAAATCAAAGCAAAGTTTAAACTAAACCTATCATCATCATCATCATTGTTCCTCATCGTCATCGTCATCATCCTCATCCTTGTCCTCATCCTCATCCTCATCATCATCATCATCACCATAATTATTCGTCATCATTGTCATCATCATCATCATCCTCATCCTAATCCTCATCATCATAGTCATCATCCTCATCATAATCACTGTCATCATAGTAATAGTCATCGTGATCATCATCATCATCATCATCGTCGTCGTCGTCGTTGTCGTCATCATCATTGTTCATCATCATAGTCATTATAATCCTCCTTATCATCATCATCGTCATCATCAACATCATCATCCTCATCATCCTCATCATCCTCATCCTCTTCATCATCATAGTCATCATCCTCATCATCATCATTGTCATCATCATCATCAGCAACATTGTTCATCATCCTCCTCCTCCTCCTCCTCCTCATCATCCTCATCATCACCGTCATTGTTCACCATCATCATCATCGTTGTCATCATCATCATCATCATCATTCCATTGCAAATGCTTGGAAATAAAATCAAAGCAAAGTTTCAACTAAACCTATCATCATCATCATCATTGTTCATCATCGTCATCGTCATTTTAATCGTCATCATAATCCTCATCCTAATCCTCATCATCATAGTCATCATCCTCATCATCGTCATTGAAATCATCCTTATCATCATCATCACAATCATCATCATCATCATCATCATCATCATCATCATCATTGTTCCTCATCATCGTCAGCATCGTCATCATTGCCATCATTGTTCATCCTCATAGTCATATTCATAGTCATCATCATCCTCCTCCTCCTCATCATCTTTGTCATCAACATCATCATCCTCATCATTGCAATCATCATCATCATCATCATCATAATCACTGTCATCATAGTAATAGTCATCGTGATCATCATCATCATCATCATCATTGTTCATCATCATAGTCATTATAATCCTCCTCCTCATCATCATCGTCATCATCAACATCATCATTCTCATCATCCTCATCATCCTCATTGTTCATCATCATAGTCATTATAATCCTCCTCCTCATCATCATCGTCATCATCAACGTCATCATTCTCATCATCCTCATCATCCTCATTCTCTTCATCATCGAAGTCATCATCCTCATCATCATCATTGTCATCATCATCATCACCAACATTGTTCGTCATAGTCATCATCATCATCCTCATCCTCATCATCATCATCATCATCCTTATCCTCATCCTCATCGTCAACATCACCATCATTATCATCATCGTCATCGTCGTCGTCATCATCATCATCATCATCATCATCCTCATCATAATCATAGTCATCATCCTCATCATCATCATTGTCATCCTCCTCCTCCTCCTCCTCATCATTGTTCATCATCATCATCATCCTCATCATCATCATCATCATCCTCATCCTCATCCTCATCATCATCGTCAACATCACCATCATTGTTCACCACCATCATCATCATCATCATCATCATCATCATCCTCATCATAATCATAGTCATCATCCTCATCATCATTGTTCATCATCATGATTCCATTGCAAATGCTTGGAAATAAAATCAAAGCAAAGTTTCAACTAAACCTATCATCATCATCATCATTGTTCTTCATCGTCGTCGTCATCATCATCATCATCACCACCATCATGATTCATCATCATTGTCATCGTCATCGTCATCGTCATCGTCATCCTCATCCTAATCCTCATCATCATAGCCATCATCCTCATCATCGTCATTGAAATCATCATTATCATCATCATCGCAATCATCATCATTATCATCATCATTGTTCCTCATCATCGTCAGCATCATCGTCATCATCATTGTTCATCATCACCATCATCATCGCCATCATTATTCATCCTCATAGTCATCTTCATAGTCATCATCATCTTCGTCACCAACATCATCATATTCATCATCGCAATCATCATCATCATCATCATAATCACTGTCATCATAGTAATAGTCAATGTGATCATCATCATCATCATTGTTCATCATCATAGTCATTATAATCCTCCTCCTCCTCATCATCACCGTCATCATCCTCATCATCGTCATCATCCTCATCCTCCTCCTGATCATCTTCATTATTGTCATCATCATCATCACCAACATTGTTCCTCATCGTCATCATCATCATCCTCATCATTGTCATCATCATCCTCATCCTCATCCTCATCCTCATCATCATCCTCACCATCATTGTTCACCATTATCAGCATCGTCATCATCACCATCATCATCATCCTCCTCATCATCATCATAGTCATCATCCTCATCATCATCATTGTCATCATCCTCCTCCTCATCATCATCATTCCATTGCAAATGCTTGGAAATAAAATCAAAGGAAAGTTTCAACTAAACCTATCATCATCATCATCATTGTTCCTCATCATCGTCGTCATCATCATCATCATCATTGTTCCTCATCATCGTCATGATCATGATCATCCTCGTCCTCATCCTCCTTGTCATTATCATCATCACCATCATTGTTCGTCATCATTGTTATCATCATCATCATCCTCATCCTAATCCTCATCATCATAGTCATCATCCTCATCATCGTCATTGAAATCATCCTTATCATCATCATCACAACCATCATCATCATCATCATCATTGTTACTCGTCGTCATCATCATTGTTCATCATCACCATCATCATCGCCATCATTGTTCATCCTCATAGTCATCTTCATAGTCATCCTCCTCCTCCTCATCATCATCATCTTCATCATCAACATCATCATCCTGATCATCGCAATCATTATCATCATCATCATAATCACTGTCATCATAGTAATAGTCATCGTGATCATCATCATCATCACCATCATTGTTCATCATCATACTCATTATAATCCTCCTCCTCCTCATCATCGTCGCCATCAACATCATCATCGTCATCATCATCATCCTCCTCCTCCTCCTCCTCATCATCATCATCGTCATCGTCATCATCCTCCTCCTCCTCCTCCTCCTCCTCATCATCATCATTGTCATCATCCTCCTCCTCCTCCTCATCATTCCATTGGAAATGCTTGGAAATAAAATCAAATCAAAGTTTCAACTAAACCTATCATCATCATCATCGTTGTTCCTCATCATCGTCGTCATCATCATCATCCTCGTCCTTATCCTCATCATCATCATCACCATTATTGTTCATCATCATTGCCATCGTCATCATCATCCTCATCCTAATCCCCATCATCATAGTTATCATCCTCATCATCGTCATTGAAATCATCCTTATCATCATCATCATCATCATTGTTCCTCATCATCGTTAGCATCGTCATCATTGCCATCATTGTTCATCCTCATAGTCATCTTCATAGTCATCATCATCATCCTCATCATCATCGTCTTCGTCATCAACATCATCATCCTCATCATCACAATCATCAGCATCATCATCATAATCACTGTCATCATAGTAATAGTCATTGTGATCATCATCTTCCTCCTCCTCCTCATCATCATTATTCATCATCATAGTCATTATAATCCTCCTCCTCCTCATCATCGTCGTCATCAACATCATCATCCTCATCATCGTCATCATCCTCTTCCTCTTCATCATCATAGTCATCGTCATCATCATCATCATTGTCATAGTCATCATCCTTATCCTCTTCATCATCATAGTCATCATCATCATCATCATCGTTGTCATAGTCATCATCCTCATCATCCTCATTTTCATCATGATCCTCATCATCATCATAGTCATCCTCCTCCTCCTCATCATCATAGTCATCATCCTCATCATCATCATTGTCATCCTCCTCCTCCTCATCATCATAGTCATCATCCTCATTTGATCATCATTGTCATCCTCCTCCTCCTCCTCCTCCTCCTCATTCCATTGCAAATGCTTGAAAATAAAATCAAAACAAAGTGTTTACTTAGCAAATGCGCACACACGTCTTTAATGTGTGTGCAAAAAGTAGCACGCACGCGCTTTTAGTGCGTACGCACCCAGAGAACGCGATCACACTTCTAGTGCATGCGCGTTATGTTTTAAACTACACGCACGCATGATTTAAATTTAGAATTTTGGTGGCACCTTTTTTCCAACCAACGTGGTGGATGACCACGGGGACTTCACTTAGTGAACATCTCACATAGCGCGTGTGATCGCGGGATATTAAAGAATAGCCTTAATTTCCGGAGATATTGACCCAAACTCTTTTTGTTGAAACCCCCTCCCAATACTTAAAACCTCCTCCCCACCCCTTTTTATACCTCAATCCTTATAAACCACCATACCCACCCCCACCTTAAACCCTTTATCCCCCCAATACTTGCAATATATTGGTTCAATTTTTAATAATTTAAAAACCCACAATATGAACTAACGTGATAGGACATTGGTCAACAAGTGAAGCCCCCATGTGGATGACTTGGTTACTTTGGTTTTAGGTTCGGGTTGCCCAACCAAGTGGTTTGGATTGTCTTATGACATAAAAACTTGTTTTGTACCACTACTGCTATTTCGTGCATGATTTTCCATATGCCACGCTTGTCCACTGTTAATGAAAATTCACACACTTGTGTAGCTCTGTCTGTAGATTCTGAATATGTAATTTTTATTTAAATCTATTATCTCTTTCTATTTTTTATTTAATTTTAAATGGACTAACGTCAATCTAACACAAAAAGTAGGTTATTTGCTTTAGCTATAACTTTTGATTGCCTCACCTATTTAAAAAACGGAAAATAACTCGCACAAGAAGACACAAAGACCTACATCCTAAAAAAATTTATCGTTCATTGAATATGTTAATACCAAGATGTGGTGGACCAACGCTCGACATTGTCATTTTAGGGCCTCACTAACTTCCTTAATTTGAAAAATAAAAAATATAACATGAATACATATGGAAAAATATCGCTGCACTAGACACACATGTTATCTACAACTCTATATAATTTTTTTCACAAAATTCCACCATTTCCATACCAAACAAGTGGACCAGCGCAAACATATTCATTATTTTTTGGCAAAAATATAACATACCAACCTTAGAAGAACCTCATTTTTTGGGATTTATGCCTAGTGTCCATAAATAAAAGTTATATATTTCGGAAGGTAATCCGATTGTCCACGTTTCATATTCTTACACCATTTTCCAAAAAGTTGTGTAGGTACCTTTAATATTGCTTTTTGACGTTTAGATTTATGTTTTTCATATGTTACCATCATTGCCAACAATGCATATGTTACCATCATTGCTTCTGTAATGTAGATTGCATAAAACTTGAAGCAACCTTCACTGCTATATCAATTGGTTTTTTTACTAGATTATCAACTCTAATCAAGTGGAACTAGATCCTGCTCTCAACTGGAAATAGAGATGGAAATTACAGCAGAGGGATTATCTCGCTTTCAACTGGAACTGGAGGCGAGGTAGTATCTATGGAACTGGATATGGCACCTAGCGATCAAAGGTAAGTTGCAACCGCTACCGCTATTGATGTTTTCAGCCGATCAGTAACAGGATTTGGGCCAAGTGAAAAACCAACTCTACTTGGGTGGATTGATCGAGGCAGAAGTTGTGCATACAGAAGTTAAAATTATTTATTCACATTACAACGAAAATACATTTCTCCATCTTAGCCATCCAAACGGATCATCTCCATTTGATCCCACACTTTTTTCAGGCTATCAATAATCCGCTTCCCAGCTCTAGGGACTCCCTTCTGCCAAAGTATTTTAATTATATGGGCCATATGAGCATTCAAAGTAATGTTTACACTGTGGGAGTGAGCATGGGAGAAAAAAAATTCTACGCCTACAATAATGCAAGTTTTCTTTACCATCTTGGCACGAAATTACATGCCTCCCATTTTCTTCTTTAGAAATGCCTTAAGCTCCCTTATTATTCTCAAACTTGTTAAGAAAGACCAGGCATAATGATTTTATTGCTTAAATAGAAAATATACTTCATGAAAAATGCCAAGTTGACATGGGTGAAGAGCTATACCAAGTTTAAATTAAAAAAATTACTGAGGACATTTTTGAGACAGAACAACATAATTCAAGCAGGTAGTGAAGAGATGAGCTTGAAGAAATCATATAGGTGAGATTAGGCTCATTTTCTTGCACAAAAAATCATCGATTAATGCCAAAGAAATGATAAAATTCGATGGAAACTAATAAGGAAACAAAGAAATACCTTCAGTGAATGCATCATACTCCAAGACTTTGTCATTTTCCTTCCCCTGTAAGATTTGATGAACTACCATGGTTTCCACAGGCATGCTTTCAAGTTTCTAATGGTACCATTACCATCGACTAAACAAGAAAAAAATATGTGAAAAGTATGTGGGAAAAACAAAAAATGTGTACCTCTACGGTTTGCAGTTGGCAGAAGAAGTCTGCAAGTTCCTCCTATAGTATGAACGAGTCGGTTTCAACCTCATCTTTTATAGATAAAGAATTTTATATTGAAATTGTTTAATCTTGATGGTAGCAGTCTAATCCAAACTCTAGTCTTTGTGAACACCCAAGAGCGCATTACACTGGTGAGCATTACACTTTTGAATTGCAATACTTGTAACCTGAAATAGTTGGTATGCTATGCAGTGATAGTGATCCTTCTTCCAACTTCTTCTCTGTCGGCCTCCTATACCCATGGCAACACCTTTCTTACATGATAAACCATGGGTTTTTCCTCCACTTGCAACTGGGTAAACAACTTAACCTAAGATATGGGAGTGAATAAGAAATTGGATCAATTGCTTAAAGTAACCAATTGATAGTTGGCATCCTTTTGTAAATACCTATTAGCTTGAACAACCTTCTAAGGTAAACTGTAAGTTGGATCCCTTACTTAGGAACTACTTCCATAATTTCAGAGATTGAATTGAATAGGCACCTTAGGTCTTGATTATTACTTCTACCTTCTTGATTACTTTATGTGCGACAACGAGCCACTCACAACCTTGCTAAGGAAAGCATCATGTAGGTATGAGAAAACTGAAATTCAAAATGAAATGGAATTATGAACCCCCAGTTATCAATTGCTGCAAAACATTTTGAGAAAGTCAGTATGAGAAAACTCTGGCGTTGTTTTGGATTTTGAAGAACCTCATTAGACGAGCCTCCTGGGATGTAGACAATGAGGAAGTCAAGCTTGGGCAGCTGGATCAATGGCTTGCTGATGTCGAATCCAACCTCAACCAGCTGAACTTCAAAGTGGACCTCCTCCTGAAGCAGTTTGGTGTGCTGATCCCTCCAACACCTTCTATGTAGCAGTCCGCTCGGCCAGCAGAAGAGGATCCCCACCCGGTTTGAAGGGGGGACATCCCTTGTGTCTTGCTCTAGGGGTGTAGGCTAAACTGCCTCCTAGTATGTTGCTTTTGGCAATGGCCTCCCTATGGCTCTTCTTTTATTTGATTGTTAGTTATGTTTTCAATAAAATGTAGATTGTGCTTAGCTTGCAGACACGCCCGTTTTCAGTTAGAAAGGGATAGTGAAAGGAGATACGATCTCTCTTTGTATGCTCGGTTGTTAGGTGGATTTTGTGGGACTATTTTTGGAAAGTTTACAGCGATACACTTGGGCTAGGATAATCCCTATAGAAATCATAGTACTAGGTTGACCTAAGTGTAAATCTTGGCTGACTTATAGAGCCATGTTTTGTAACTTTTTTCAACTTTAATACAATGATCTCACTCTTACTTACAAATTTTTTTTGAATAAATATGAATTGAAATGTTGTTTGATATGTTTATAATTTCAAAATTTCTCGTCATGTGTTTAGATTCAACGTTATTCTGACATGGATTATCTGCCTTGTTGTATTTGTAACTTTGGAAGATATTCTTATGTATATTATTGTTGTATATTGTTGTACCCCCATTGGATATGTGTTTCCATCCTTTCAGGATGTCATTATTTTCTATAGTCGTTGAGGTAAGCCCTATGTTGTAAGTCGATGCAGTAGTCCCCAACTCAAATATAATAAAATGTATTTTTAGGTCCCTCTAAGATAATTCAACCAAGTTAGGGTAACAAGTCGTCCCAATCAAGTTGCAAGGTCAGTCACATGAAGGGTATAATTAGGGAGGAACCCTTCCTCATTTATACATACACTCACTCACTCAAGTTTGCATGAGGAGAGAGAGAATATCAAGGAGGAGAGAGAGAGTGTTGCAACAGACTTCTTATACTAGGGTTTTTACATCTTGTGATATTTTCTTAGTGACATAACTATATTTATGGTTTTTACATCTTGCGATATTGTTTTAGTGACAAAACTATCTTTGCAGGGTTTCCTCCTTTATGGTTTCCCCGAGGAAAATCTTCATGTCTTGTGTATATTCTCTATATTGTGCATCTTAGATATTCTGTTATGATTGTTATTCTTTCATATAAAGATCCCAATCAATTTTAATAATACTAGAAAAAACTAACATGGTATCAGAGCCTCTCTAAAAGAAGGCATTGTGCAGTAGCAGAAGCTAGGGATTCCTAGTTCAAGGTATTCTATGCACAAATCATCAAGAAAAGAGGGATATGATAAATTTACATAGGAGGGCGCATCTTTTGGTGGAAACAAAATCAAGTTTGGAGAAGTTTCAAATTTTTACCACGGGACATTGCGAGACACTACAAGAAGAAACTAGGGCATCACGTTTTGGAGGCTTTCCACCACAATTTTCAGAAAAGGACCTTACTGAGGAACACACCTCAAGGAAGCACATCTTTCTATCCAAGCTTAATTCTAAAATTCCAAGTTTGGAAAATTAGGGTTTCTCTAACAAACCCTAGGTCATCCAACTCTGGAATTAGGTTGGGCATCTCAAATTGGTAAGATCTAAATATTTTCTATTTCCATTTTAGGTTCTCATTTTAGAATGACTCATCACACCCATATTGATGATAATCTTGGGGGAGCCGATAACTTCCAAGCATTAAATTACAAGATCTTCCTAATCCTTGTAGAAAATTATTTGGATCAATATATCAGTAAGGAAGTTCAAGATCTAGAGGGAGATGAGGCTAAGGATATTCATAAGAAGAAATTGGTTAAGGATAAGAAGATCATTTCAGATTCTATTAAGGATTGCCTCACCCCTGATGTGTCATCCTTGAAGACACCTAAGGAAGTATTCGACGCTTTGACGAAGTTGTTCGAAGGAAAGAACATAAATCGAAAGATGAAATTGAGGAACTAGATAAAGAATGTGAAGATACAAAACTTAGATACCATGTTATCCTATTTCACTAGGGTTTCTCAAATCAAGGAACAACTTGAAGCAGTGGAAGAGAATGTAGAAGAAGGAGATATTGTTCTGACCACCTTGAATGGTCTCCCTAGATCATGGGATGCATTCATTCAAGGAATATGTAAAAGAAGAAGGATGATCTCTTTTAGCAAACTCTAGGAATAATGCACAAAAGAATAATCTCAGATCATAACAAGAGAATAGAATATGGGAGAAAGTGAAGATCAAGCTCTCACAGTACACACCAGAAGTGTTAATATTTTTATACCAAAACAAAAGGATCTCTGAAAGAATAACAATCACAACAGAACAAAGGAGAACACAAAGATTTATCTTGTAAAATACTTTTGGGGAATAAACCCCCCCCAAAAATTCCTCTATATAGAATTCAACCAAGTACAATGTAAGACCTAAGGAATAAGACTAGACTAGTTCCTCTCTTCCAGATGGACTGCTCCTTCTCTCTCTAGGGAAACTGCTTGAGTGTTTTTCTTGTCCAAATGAGAGAGGAACCTCTCCTATTTATAGTAATAAACTGAGAGGCCTAATAACCCAACAAGTCCGAATTATCCTTGCTTCTAGGGCCGACTTGTATTGGAAGACTCAAGAATACATTTCAATAATAATTTTGTGTGTACTACTTGTTGAAATATTGTTACTTCAAAGGATATTCTAAATGTATTTTATTGATGTAACCCAGGGGAGATGTTATTATTCCTTCGACGGGGTTTTACTATTGTATTTGGTCATCATATAGCCATGAGGTAAATCCTCCACTTGCGTCGGGTCTTTAGTACCCTAATAATTAATACAAAATACTGTTTTGAGTATTCCAAGGTGAAGTTGGCCCAGACAGTTTATTGGGGCCGACTTGTTTAGTGAAAAAGTCAATTGACACATCTATATAAATAGAAAAGTTGTGGTTCTTATTTGAACACACACTCACTCACTTGTGTAGCGCATAGGAGAGAGAGGGTGACAAAACAGATGGAGGAGAATACCCGGTTTTGGGTTGTCTTTTATACATCTTATACAGAGGAAGTTTTGCTGGATATTCTTCCCCATGATAAATCTTTGTGTTCTTTTTGTGGATGTGCTTCTCTATCTTTCAGTGATATTTTTGCTTATGATTATGCTGTTATGATGATAAATGTTATAATATCTGATATAACCATAAAAATGTAATATGGTATCAGAGCCACCCTAAAAGAAGTCATTGTGCAACCAAAACAGTGCTACAACTACAACTATTGAAGATTAGGATTTCATGCTTGAAAACCCTAAAATATTAAAACTAGTAGTTTTGGTAGATTCTCTATATCTCACGATTGGAGAAGGCTCAGGAGAAAAAAATTTCATAGGTTGAAGATAAATTCTTGATGTACCATGTGTAAAAGTGTCAGTCTTAGATTCACTATAATATGGGAGATATGATTCCTCCAAGTCAGGGTTCCATCATGTCCAAGGATTCAGCCTTAAACAAGTGACCTAGGGAGAATCACTATATCTTGGTCTACGAAGGTCTAAATGAAATTTCGTAAGATTTTACAGAAATGGAACGGACTTTAATTTCTGTTTTAAAAATTTCAGATCCAAAAGATGAAACAGTGACATGTGGCATTTCATACAAGTTTGATCTTCTGAACAGTCTTGAAGTGAGTCACCTTGGGGAAACATGCATGAGTCCCAATTGGTGAAACCAATTCTGCTCTAACTTGCGGTGTTGGAAAGAGGACAGACAATGCTACCTCAATACGAATTTTTCAAAATAGAAGAGTAGTGTTTTTGGAGATACCACAGAAACAATATCATTCATTTCTGTAGAAGAAACTGAAGAAAGCTAGGGCTACAGATATTTTGCAGTTCTGATCAAATTTTTGGGAAAATGAGTATACTACTCAGCTATCCTTCAGGAGGTGCATCTTTCTATCCAATCAGATCTGAAAGATACCTCAATTGAAAAATTAGGGTTTCCCTATCAAACCCTAGGTCTACTAGAAGCAACATTCTAGAAAAGCTTTCAAGCAAGCATGAGATTGAAGCAATTTCACTGGTCAAAGAAGAAGTTGCCGATCCAGAAGGAGATGAAGATAAACAAACAAAGATAAGCATTTGAATTGTATTTCTTGTATATGCTTTGTATTATGCATGACAGAATGTTTGCATTAATGAAAATATACTATTAATATGCATGTGATGGGTGAGTAGCCCATGGTGCTATACAACTCTCCATTGCTACTTATATAAAATGAAACCTCTATGGTTCTAACCATGCGACTGGTGCATTTGACTTATAGGAAAGGTCCTATACAACTACCTACAAGAAAAGAAGGATGAGACTCGTTCTCAAGAAAAAGTGATGAAAATTAAAGATTCAATCTAATAAACATGAACCTGAAGCTCCCAGGGTCAGGGACACTGTGACAAAAGAAAGATATTCATAGAGCGGTAGATCCACCTCGAGAGATGAAGACCACCCTGGGTACGTTAGATAACTCAAGATGAAGAAAAGTATGGCGGGACTTCCAAACCAAAGTAAGAGGCCTCAAACACACTATAGTTGTATAAAACAGTTGGGTGACATCATTGATGCAAACCCTTCCAGCTATGGAAGAAGCTACGATCAAAGAGTAACAATTGATCATGGGGAATGATGTCTACGATATGGTTCTGAGACTTGAAGGGAAGTTCGTAGTGTCTTCCATATGGATCTACAAGAAAAAGTGTACAAAGTAAGGTTTGTGGTTTGTCTCAGAAAGAATAGACTATGGCATGACATACTCTATTGACTAGATACACTTCTTCAGTAGAATTATATATAGAGCAAAGAACCACCTGTACAAATTATGATTTGTACAAGATCATAAGGAACCCATAGATAAGCACATCTAAGAGCTTGACATATAACCTAGAGTGATGAATATCTTAACCTTTTCTACAAGGATGAAGATGCAAACCTATAGAAGACAATAATCTCACAGTTGGGTGCAAGATGAACTTTTTGACAAAGTTCAAGATAAAGGGATCTTGGTATCTAGTAACCTGAGATGGATACATAGTAGCATAGAATGCTACCTGTCACTCTAGTACATAATTCAGAGGGAAGATGATGCTCCACTTCAGGGGGAGTGACTACAGAATATATCTGAGTTCTACATGGTATGACATGATGGACAACTACTAGATGGACCGAGACTTTACAAAGAGTAAAGTGGGTTACAACCTTCAAGGTTGAATGCGGAAGACTGGGATATGTCGATGACCTGACATAATGCACTCATGGTAGAAGCAATGATGGAAGAATACCAGAATGATGTTTGGGATATAGTACCCAAACCAAAAAGTAAGAGTGTGGTATATTCTAAGTGTATTTTCTGTTGATGGGAGTCTTGAAAAAATACAAGATTCATGGCTAGAGGATTCTCTCAAGAGAGAGGGAATTGATCATGAAGAGACACTTGCTCCAAGAAGAAAGGTACACTTTCATTAGAACTATCATGGCACTTGCTTCCATGATGAAGTGGGATATACACCAAATGGATGTAAATACAAGCCTTCCTTAATGGTGTGATTGAGGAAGAGGTTTACATCGAACAACCACAAGGATTTGAAGTCGAAAACAGAGTGACTCATGTATGTTAGTTGAAAAAGAATCTGTATGGACTGAAGCAAGCTCCTAGAGCTTAGTATGAAAGAATAGATAGCTTCTTGGAAAGCATGGACTTTACCAAGAGTAAAATTGATCCTAACCTTTACCTTAAGGTTTTGGATGATGAACCTGGCATACTATTGTTGTATGTGGATGATCTATTTCTAAATGGAAATGAGAAATAGATCATAGATTGCAAGAAGAAGCTAGCTGAATAATTCAAGATGAAATATTTTGGATTGATGCATTATTTCCTCAGGCTGGAAGTGTGGAAGAGGTCATAAGGAATCATTTCGAACTAGGGAAAGTATGCTATGGAAATCTTAAAGAATATTTGATATGTTGGATTATAAAGCCATGGCTGCACCCATGGATACCAACATGAAGCTGTTGTCTAATGAGACATGATAGTTAGTGGATATGACTCAATACATATAGATTATTGAGTCATTGATATATGCTTTGGTGTGAACACCTTGAGTCAGTATCTAGTTAACCATAGATGTGTTCACCTGATAGCTGCAAAGCATGTGATGAGGTACCTAAAAAAAGGGTACGACAGAATTGTGACTTTACTATGGTAGAGATCATGATTACAGATTATATGGATATACCGATTCATCTTGGGAAGGAAGTGCCACAGACAGAAAGAGAGCCTTAGGTGGATGTTATTGTCAGGGATCCACCATGATCTCATGGTTTAGTTCAGTGTTTCTCTTAGTACAACTGAAAGAGAATACATTTCAACTTTCTCTTCTATTTGGGAAGCCATATGGCTTCAGAAAGATGATTTCAGGACTATTTGACATGGATACCATATTGTTTCTTTGTGACAACCAGAGTTGCATAAAGATCACAATGAATCCTGTGGAATATGGTACCAAAGGGAGATATAAAAATACAGTATGTGAGTACCAATGAGCAAGTTGCTGATGTGGTGACCAGGCTTCTATGACAAGATTGGTGTAGTTCGTAAAGAATTTCCTCACAAGGAGGAATAGTGATGTTGATATTGAAGGCTTTCCTCTCAAGGAGGAACAAAGATGTTGATACTAAAGACTTTCCTCACAAGGAGGAATAGTGATGATGATACTATAGAATTTCCTCGCTAGGAGGAGCAATGGTTATATGGACCCTTCTCGAAAAAGAGAAATAGGCCGAAGATATGGGCTCTCTTAAGAAAGGAAGAACAAGTTGAAGATATGGACTTTCTTCAGAAAGGAAGAATGAGTCGAAGATATGGACTTTATTCAGAAATGTAACACCCCATTTTTGAACCCATTTGCATTAAAAATGTATATGATGTATATATTGTAATTAATCGTGGTGTGGAGCTAAATGCAAAATCCCCACCATTGATTTAACGTTTTATGTTTCGGCGATTAAAACCGTTGCTGATGGTATATTCGTGGTAGAGGACACATTATAATTTTTGCATCATGTACACATGCATTTTAATTAAAAATACCCACAACCAACTATGTTGAATGCAACCATAATGAAAAGGGCATGATTTTCCCAAGGATAAGGAGGGGGAATTATTTGATCTTTGGGGACAATGGGGAAATCCAAGTGTCAATGGATAAACCCATTTAGCTGTCACCCATATTTTGTCTTACTCACCTTTCCTTGTCTCATTCAACTACCAAATTAAATCATCTGATGTTAGTTGGGGTAGTTATTGTATGGACAGTGGTGTGTAGCAGGATTGTCAGTCCTTTCCCACACGCACACTCCACTAGGGAGCTCATTCATCCTCACATGGGAAGGAGGAGAGGGAACGACCGGATTCTTCCATTTTGCCATTTTCACACAGGGACGACTATTTTCTCTCCTCACGCACAGGTTTTGGGATTTTCCTCACGTAGAGAACTAGGAGATCTTCCTTACCCTCATGATTTTTCTATGTGTAAATCTCATTTTTGGATTTTGCTGTGTGTATTTACTTTGCATATTTTGTGGGTCTAGGTATACGAATCCATCTCCATGCTGAAAGTCTGTTACATCTGATTCCTTTCCCGATCGGACTATGTCTTTCCTATTGTTTTCAGTGAATTAATCATGGTTGATGTTTTCCCCACAAGTATGGGTTGTTGCTAAGTTTTTTTGGCCATGTTAGGGCCAAGAACAACTCTGGGATTGTATTTCTCAATTTGAGTTGGGTATCACCATTTTGGCTATAGTGATGTTTCCCCTTTTTCTTCCTCAGGGCTAAGAATTGCCTGATTTTGCTGTGTGTATGTAGTGGCTGGTCTTTGGACAGTTTTGGAGTGGGAATGAAGGTTTGTTCTGCTTGAGAAACCCAATGTGTTTGGGAGCCTCATAGACAGAGCTAGAGGGCTGGCTTTCTTCTCCGCACCCGCAGAATAACACTGGAAGGGAAGTCAGGGCCTGATGGACTGTGCAACAAAGAAGGGATTGATTCCTTGTGTTGGGTGTGTGTGGGTGTCCTAGAAGTCAGGCTCGTTCTGGTGCAGGTGTCCTTAGCTCTTAAGTGAGCTCACCATCTTAGTAGTTATATTTTCCCAACTCCCTGATAGGTTGATAAACCCAACTGTGTTGGCTTGGATGAATTTTGTGGTACCCTTGGCTATGTGTGAGCCTGCTTAGTTTCCTTATTCCTTATTGGAATAATGCCCAACTCGGGGGTGGTAGAGTTGCTGAGTGATTAAGGAGCACACTGGCCTATGGTTGGGTGGAACGTTCCAGCAACATAACTGGTTACAGGATGAGTTTGTTCATAAGATAAGTATTCTTGCCTACATCATCTCTACAATTGTATTTGATGTTTAATGAAAATGATGAACATGTTAAAATGTGATAATGCTTGAATGGAATGTAGTTGCTTATGCTGTATGATAAATATTTTATGCATTTATGCATGTTTTAGTTCAAAGCATTTCAGTTTTTATCAGTTGTGTTCATGGGGCTAGTTTTCCGAGTAGATAGCAGCAGTGGTAGCATCCTCTTCACCGGTCGAAGGGTTGGGGACATTATAGTGTGGTATAAGAGCTTCATTGTAGCATGGGCCTCAATGGGCCATGAAGAAGTAGTGATAGAGGCAGGTTTCCCTCTGCCCAACAGAGGAAACATGTGAAAGACAGGAAATTTCAAAAAAAATTCTAAATATGGAAAATATCAGATGACTTAGGCTGAATCCCATCCGATACATCAGATGAATTAGGAGAAAGTCCATCCGATATGTCGGATGACTTAAGCTAATTCCATCCGATAAAGAAACCTAGAAGAAAGAAATTTCAAAAATTTTCTAAATTTGAAACTTTTCCAATGGTCTCAGCTAGGAGGATATGAAGGAACCGAAGGTATCGGCTGGGAGGAGCTGAAGGAACCAAAGTTATCGGCTGGGAGGAGCTGGAGGTCTTAGCTAAGCGGAGCCGAGGTGTCAGCAAGGATCACCGGAAGGGAGCCGAAATGGCGGAAGAAAGAGGAAGATAAGAAGAAATTTTCAAAAATTCAAAAACTTTTCTAAGTATAGGAAATCTCGGATTTTTTTTGATGGCTCTCAAGTGAAGCTCTCCAAGGCATCTTGGATAAATTTTCGATGTCTCTCGGGGGAAGCTCTCTGAGACATCTTGAAAAATAATAGAAGATCGATATAAGGCATTGGAAAATAATAGAAGATCAATCAGCCAAAACATTAGAAAATAAAAGAAGATCGATCTGAGGCATCAGAAAATAGTAGAAGATCGATTAGCCAATGCGTCAGAAGATAGAGGAAGATCGAGCCGGTGCATTGGAAGACAGAGGAAGATCGTCCGATGCATTGAAAGACAGAGGAAGATCGACCCGATATGGTATCAGATGAAAGGGGAATATCGACCCAATATGGCATCAAAATATAGAGGAAGAGTGACCCGATACATCGGATGACTGGTTGGGAAGGAATTCGATCAGATGGAAAAATCTAAGTTTTTCAATGGGATTTTTCGACAAATTTCAGTAGTTTTTCAGTGGACTTACAAGTGCTGAAAAGGAGAAAAATGGCAGTGATCTTATGTGCCAGATTGCACAAAACTCAAATATTTACAAAAAAAAAACAACAACGCTGCCTTGCAAAGACACATGGGGGCAAGCCCCCTTGACCCCCTTCGTCCCCCTAAGACTGTCATTCTTGGTGAAAAGAAAATTATGTGTTTTGACAAAGTTGTCAATATAGTATTTTCCAAATGCAGGTAAGTAATTATGAACTCATGATATTGTTATGCAGATAACAGTTGTGTTTATTAACTCATTGTGCATAATTATAGTCACCTTCAGAGGCAGCACTCCGCATAGAGAAGTTTTCAAAAATTCATTATTGGTTGAGGCAAGATGACAATCGATGACATGAATGATGCACAGGACCCCTATGAGTTCGAGGAAGATGCTATGGGAGAAAATGTTAGATTTGGAAATGACGAGACATAGTCCAATGGGAGAATATTTCAAGATACTCCCCTAGATGTTGCATCCACCATGAGGAGCCTAAGGGTGGATTTGCAAAGTTGCAGAGAAGACAATGAAAGGATGCTTAAGGCTCAAGAAGATCAAAATCAGATAAATGCAGCTATACTGCAAAGTTTTACAGATATCCAAGGACAGATAAACTCTGGTCATCAGGAAAATAACCCAGAAAGAAGAAAGAGTAGCGCCAGGGGAGATTCCCGTAATAGGTCCCATGTCTCCAAGAAGGCTTCTAGGGACAGAAGGAATACTCCGGAATGGACTACCAGTGGGCCATCTGATTATGAGAAACCTAGTGGGGATTCAAGCTCTCCATATCGCATGAATGAGAGGAGGAGACGTTACAAGAATAATTCACGAGATGAATTCAAAAAGGCAAGGCCTCCTACTTTTAATGGAGAGATCAATATTGGTCAAGAAGCTGAGGCTTGGATTCTTGGGATGAGGAAGTATTTCCAAGTTCAAGACTACTCCGGAAATATGAAAGCAAGGGTAGCTATATTTAATTTGACTGGAAGAGTATCCATATGGTGGGAACACCACAGATAAGTAAAGAAAGTTAATGAAAGAAGAATTGTGTGGAAACAATTCAAGAAATACTTCAAGCAGAAGTACCTCTCTAACAGGTACTATGATGATAATATTAAAGAATTCCATGAGATAAGATTGGGAGAACAGACCATGGAAGAGTATGCAAATAAGTTCTTGGAACTATTGAGGTATGTCAGGTATATCAAAGATGAGAAAGTGAAGATCCAACGTTTCCTGATTGGATTGCCTCAGTCTTACAAAGACATAATTGAGTTTTATGAACCTAGAACTCTTGAAGAAGCAATAAGGAAGGCTAAGTATTTCTATCAGAAAAGAAAAGGTAAACCTGATTATCATAAGACATGGAAGGACAAAAAGAAAGAGAAGTTTTACCAAAGGAAGAAATGTTTCAAACCTTCTAAATTCACGAATCAACCGAAGCAACCATCCCAAGCTGAGAGTAAACCGGTTTGAGTGGTGGGAGAAAATCCAAGAGATCCGCAGCAGAACAGGGAACCACTCCAATGTTGGAAATGTGGAGGACCCCAGATGAGTAGTAATTGTCCACTCAAGAATGAGAGTTCAAGGCCTACTTACAACATTCAAGAATCAGGAACAATGAGTCAAGTAGCAAGGGTCATCCCTAGGATTTATGCAGCACTGGAGGACCTCTAGGCGGATCACCAGTCAACTGTGGTTCAAGTTGGAGGTAAGATTGTTGAGCAATCTATTTCTATTTTGATTAACACTGGTTCTACTCACATTTACATTACCCCTAGGGTAGTGGAGATTTGTGCTTTTAAGAAAGTAAAGCATAGAAAATATTGGTTAGTTTAGCTAGCCACTAGAACTAAGAGAAAGGTTAGTGAAGTGGTAGAGAAATTTCCATTGGTCATGAATGGATTGGTCACTTGTGTAGATTTGAATGTTCTACCACTTGGTTCCTATGATGTTCTCATTGGAATGGATTGGTTAGAATCTCACAGGGTAAAGCTTGACTGTTACAATAAGACTTTCGAATGCGTGGATGAAGAAGGGAACCCAGTAGTGGTAATAGGTATTCCAAAGGAGATTTCTATAAGGAAAATTTTAGCCATGTAGTTGAAAAATTTATGTAGAAAAGGTTGCCAGTTGTATGTAACTCATATTTTGGAGGCAACAGAGAATGAAAATCCTAGGTTGGAGGACTTTCATGTGTTGTAGGAATTCAGGGAGGTGTTTCTTGATCAGATTCTAGGGCTTCCTCCAAAGAGGGACATTGATTTCACAATTAAACTTGTGCCAGGAGCAGCACCAATGTCCAGGACACCCTACAGAATGAGTACACCAGAAATACTAGAGTTAAAGATGCAACTGCGAGAGTTGTTGGAGAAGAAGTATATCAAGCTGAGTGTGTCTCCTTGGGAGAAGAGCACTATGAGATATTCTATTCTAGACATAGACTGTGGTTCTCGTCACTTTGGCCCATAAATGCATCGGTATATCTTGATCATGGATCATTGCTCTTACTGCTTCCATGATATATCTATTATTCTTTCTTCCACTCCATTTTGTTTGGGATTAAAGGGTGTGGTAATCTCCCTATTAATCCCAACTTCCTTACAAAAGTCCTTGAATTCATTCGAGGTGAATTCTCCTATGTTGTATGATCTTAAAGTCTTGATATTCTTTTCAAATAGATTTTCCACAAGAGATTTAAATTCCTTGAATTTTCCAAATACTTCATTTTTCGTTTTAAGAAATATATCCATGTTTCATGAGGGTAGTCATCAATAAAAAAGACATATCAGACATACCCACTTAAGGAAGTGGCTGACATCAGTCCGCACACATCTGAGTGTACAATATCCAAGATCCCTTTTTCTTTGTTGTTACTCCTGGGAAATGGGTTCTTGATGTTATTTCCTTGAGAAAATATTTTACATAATCCTTCATGATTGATTTGGATCTCTTGTAGACCTGTCACTACCTTGATCACAATTGGAAATGCTTTGTAGTTCACATGAGCAAGTATTTTATTCCAAAGTTCACATGGGATAATGGTACTGGTTGTAATGGGTGAATATATGTATCCCCTCAATTTGTAGAGTCCTACTTCTTCAACATCAATTACAGTAGCATAATTTATTGTATTTCCTTTCGGACACATAAGAAATTCACCATATACAACAGAAAATCTAAATCCTTTCTTATATAGAACTGACATAGAAAGAAGTTTCTTCTTCAAATGTATAACATATAAGACTTCTTTCATCTTCATGAAATTTCCAGATTTTAATTTGTAAGAGGCTTCTTGCATTCATTTGATGGAGTACTGATAATCATCTCCAAGTTTTACCTTATATGAATAGTCCTTTTGAGTAAGACAAGAGAGTGAATCTTTGTGACCTTTCATATGTTTCAAAGCACCACTATCTATAAGACAAGTGTTACTTCCATGAGAGATTGATCATGCCAAGAGCTGAAATTAGGACATACTCTTCACTAGAGTCTTCATATTCTTTGACCCTCTCCTTATCCGATTCATTTTCTTAAGATACATGGGAATGATACTTTCGGTTCTTCTTCTTGAACTGATATTTCTTAAGAGGATAGTTTCTAGTGATGTTCCCCATATTATGACATGAATAGAATTCAAAGGATGAATAATCCTTTCTAGGTTTCTTATTTCTTTTGAAGTCTAGTGGTAATTTTTGAGGTTGATCCTTGATTATTCCTTTTGTTTCTTTCATTCTTGGTGTGAGTATATAGAGATTTCTCTTAATTATCATTTAGCTTCTCTTCTGTATTGGTCATCCTTCCTTCTTCTTCTACAAATTCTTCCAATAGTTTTCTAAACTTGGTTAACCTTATTCTAGCACATATTACTCTAATGAAGGAGTCCCAATATCTTGAGAGACCATTCACGGTGGTCATCACCACTTATTCTTATTCCACCGTCGCAAATGGCTTATAATTGTTCTTTGATATGAGACACTCTTGAGAAGTATGATTTCATAGTTTATGAATTTTGTACCTTCACACCCTTGACTTGGTTTCTCAAGGTCATTTTTCCATTGTTGTTCTTTCCTTCAAACATAATGGTTAGTTCATCCAGCATTTGCTTTGGACTATTCTTTGAAGAAACATGGGGGATCAACTGATCCTTAATGAAATTAGATATGATCATCTTTACTTTGATAATATCCTTCTTGTACTTGGCCTTTTCCTCCTCTCCCTATGGTTCCTTGACTTCATCTTTCATATAGCCTTCTAGGTCATGTTCTTCAAGCATAAGCATGACTCTTTACTTCCATGCTATGAAGTTCTCTGCTCCCTTAATATTTTCATTGATATTGGTGATGTTTGTTATATTTAATGAATGAGAACTTCAAATGGAACTATAGGGGATAAAGGTTACCATTTTGAGGACTGCTTCTAGAATCTTCTTCAGGATGACCTAGGGTTTGAATGGAAAGCCCTAATTTTCTAATTGGGATCACTTGTAGAGATTATTGGAGGAAAATATGTGCCTTCCCAAGGTGAGCTAGAATGTATCTTTATTTTCTATAATATGTGGATGGAACCTTGAGAAATTTGGTGCCCTAGTTTCTCTCGGTAGAAGTGGTAGTTCAAAAAGTGAAAATATATAGCATTGAAAACGATTTTGACAAAAATATGTGGCATCCTAGGGAGAATTGAATGGTTCTTATTTTCCTACTGACTTATGGAAGGATCCTTCCGTAATAGTGAGCTCTATATTGTTGAGCTACGGGAAAACTACAGCACAATGTCTTCTTTAAGGTTAGATATGATACGATGTTAAGATTTTAAAATTTATTATACCAAAACAAAATGATCTATGAAAGAATAACAAGCACACTAGAACAAAGGAGAACACAAATATTTATCCCAGGAAACCCTCGTTGGGAAGAAAACCCAACAAATATTACTCTATATAGACTTCAACCAAGTACAATTTAAGACACAAATAATAAGAGTAGATTGAGTCCTCTCCTATACATGGATTGTGCCACCTCTCTCTACTGCAACTGCGTGAGTGATATTCTTGTCCAATTGAGGGAGGAACCACTCCTATTTATACTAGTTAGCTAAGAGGTCTAATAACCCAATAGGTCCAACTTCTCCTTTATGCTAGGGATGAATTTCCTTAAAAGACCAAAAAATACATTTCAATAATGCTCTTGTTGGTACTACTGACCTGACTTACAAAGAATCTTTTACCTCAAGACTTTACATGACCGAATACATCAATGACATCCCTAATTGGAGGAACAACATCTCTAAAAGGGTTAATAATAATAATAATACAAAATACAATATCTTTAGTAGTTACATTTCTTTAACAAGGATAAAGGAGGAGAACCACCATCACAATAAGAAGAAGGACCATTATTAGAAAAGTCAAAAGAAGTTAAGAAATATCCATCCAACATTTGATGCTATACTTGTGATGAGAAGGGACATTACTCCAGATATTGTCCCAAAAACATACGATCCTTCAACAACAATTCAAATAAGAAGAGACATCATGCTCACACCATTGAAGATGATGAACCAATAATAAAGATGCTCAAAGTAAGATAGGATTCCTCAAGTGATGAAGAGTATGACATTATCTCAACACTCACAGGAACTATCTCACATGGAAGCAATGATTGGTTTGTGGATAGGGGGGCATCCAAACATATGATGGGATACAAAGAATCATTCATCAATATGTCTAAGCATGAATCACCTCAGAAGGTGAAACTTGGAGATGATTATCAATACCCCATAAAAGGAAGTGGAGAATCTTCATACAAGCTAGATTCCAAAAAATATTTGAATATGAAATACATGCTATATGTTCCAAGATTGAAGAACAATATTGTCTCCATATTTTCACTAGATGCAAAGGGAATAAGAGTTGTATTAGTTGATGGCCAAGTCCTAATGTGGCCAAAAGGAAATTCAATAGATGATGAAACTATGATTGAAGAGAAAGAGGGAGGCTTGTATAAGTTGAAGGGACAACATGAACACGCATTATTTCATGACTCCATAGAACCAAGTGAATTTTGGCACTGAAGGATTGAACATGTGCACTATATAGAACTACCGATAACAAGCAAGGTAGTTTCAGGACTTCCATAAATCTAGACAAACCATGAAGGAATTTTCAAGGGATGTGCACAAGGAAATACCATAAAGAAGACACTTCCCAGTAGTTAAAGCAAAGCAAACAGAATACTGGATATAATCCACTCAGATGTGTGTGGACCCATGCCATCCAACTCACTAAGTGGGTATGTATACTATGTTTCCTTTATAGATCATTTCTCACTTAAAACTTGGATATATTTCTTGAAAGGGAAAAATGAAGTCTTCCACAAATTCAAGAAATTCAAATCCTTGGTCAAGAGCCACACTAAAAGGAATATCAGACTTTGTGTTTAGATAATGGCAGAGAGTTCAACTCAGAAGGATTTGAGGAACTTTGCAAAGAATTTGGGATTAAGAGAGAGTTGAGAATTCCATACAATCCTCAACATAATGGTGTTGCAGAAAGAAAGAACATAATTACAATGGAATCAATGAAAGAAATGCTACATGATCAAGATAGTTCGATGCACCTTTGGGAAGAATTAAAAAGTACATATGTGTATGTACAAAACCATACTCCTCACCGATTACTTGACAACAAGGCTTCTAAAGAGGATTTCTCAAGAGAGAAACCAGAAGTCAACCATCTCAGAATATTTGGTTTCCCAGTGTACATACACATTCCAAAGGAAAAGAGGACCAATATTGATCCTTCTGGAAGGAAGGGGATATTCGTATTATATAGTGACACTTCAAAGGCCTACCGAATATACTTCCCAGGATTCAAGAATATATACATTAGCAGAGATGTAACATTCCATGAATACTAAACATACTCCAGATCTAGAAAATTACCTATTGCAGAAGTTGAAGAGCTTGAGGAAACAAGAGTCCCAGACATGACAAGAAAAGAAACAACTTTAGAAGACCATGAAGATCACAATATGGCAGAACCGAAAGAACATGTAGAACCACTTCATGAGAAGAACTCCCACAAGAGAAAACTAGCATGGGCATGTGAGCTATTACAAGATGTTGAAAGGTATGGTGCTCTAGATGAGATGCATAGAGAAAGGAAAAGACCTAAACCATACAACAAATATGTGTCCTTTCTATGTGACATCATTGACAAAGAACCTTCCAACTACGAAGAAACACCCAAGAAGAAAGAATGGAAGGATACCATGATTGAGGAATACAAGTCAATCATGAAAAATGATGTCTGGGAGATAGTTTTAAGACCAAAAGGGATGTTTGTTGTGACTTTGAAGTGGATATACAAGATCAATCATGCTATAGATGGTAGCATTGAAAAACACAAGGAAGGTTTCGTGGCACATGGATTCTCATAAAAAGAAGAATATACTATGAGGATACATTTGCACCCATGGTGATATTGTGGAAATTGAACCCAAGAGATAGAACAATTACACTCACAAAATTGCTAATCAAACATGCAAAATTCACACCAAAGGAGACTGAAATTGGAGCATAACATTGATTTGTATTCAATAAGTGTAATGTCACATGCCCCAATTTTGAAAAAGCAATGTTATATTATTTGATTTTATTTTAGGACAATATGTTAAATTTTATGCTAAGTTGTAATTGATGACTCAGCAGAGTCAAGGATATTTAATGTAATTCTAAATATTTTAATTATAAATAAATAAAGGAAGAGAAAACAGCTTAGGAGAGCTGTTAAAAGATTGTTTACTGGTCAAATTGGTGGAGGAGACTGGGTGAAGAGCAAACATACATGTGGTAGCATACTCAAACCACTTCCAATTGTTGCATGTGGCAACCTCCCTATATTTGGGGTCATGATTCCCCAAGAAAGTGGAATCGGAGCAAGTGGCTCAATTAATGACAACTAACCCAAAAGACATAGGCAATCTTTATAAAAGTTCCCATTGAAGAGAGCTGAGGCTACTCATTCTAGAGAAGTGATCATTCGGGTGAATGTACTTCAGAGAAATTCAATGGAAGGGGATTGTGGAAAGAGTTTGAGGGGATAACTGCTGAGTGATATAGTGTAGCTTTTAAGCTGAAAGATCTTACTACTGAGTGCAGGGTGTTTTATTGAGTTATTTGATCAGTATACTGTTTGCATGCTCCACCAGTTCTCATCCAAGAAGACCAGGAACAGGCTTAGGGGTCCTGAGGAAGCGTTGTTTAAGCGCTCTCTAGGAGTTTGGTAGGGAGGAATAGCCTCCTAATGCTGTTGTCATCTATCCTAATCAGGTTCTACATTATTTGTTTTAATGTGTTAGATAGATAAATCAAAATCTGACTGTTAAATGAATGTTAAATATTCAGTTTGTAAATTGTTAGAATGGAAAATAATTCTAGTCTGCGTTTTTCCACACCTGGAAGGACCAAGCCGTACTCCAGCACAGATAGAGTATTTACAGTAGATGAAAGAAAATGTTAAGAGAATGAATATAATAGATTTAGTTCTACATCTTGTATTAGCAGAGTAATTTATTTCAGCATGTAGGTTTTTATAAAAAAAAGAATAATGATCTGGTTATCTATGTTTATTGTTCAACAAGCTTATTTATGTAATTATATTAGAAAAGAAATAGCAGTGATCTAGTATAGGAAGAAGGATTAATATGTTAAGAAAATATTTAGTAGATAAGATGTTGTAATTACAGACAGTAGAATAATTTTTATTCAAGTTAAAATATTATGGAGGTTAAATTTGTTATGATAGGTTTATAATTCTTTGTTTTTACTTAGTAACTATTTACAACGCAACAAAAAAATCACATTAGAGTTATATAGTTTACATATAGTTACATAAATAAACAACTACTAATTACACAGTTTCTTTTCTAACAATATCAATTTAAATATAGAACTAGTATTTACTATAAACAAATAGGGTTAAAATTAAAAGTACTTAGATTAAAAAAAGCATAAACCGAGTTACAGAAATTATGCTTATTCATTGCTAAAACTCTGACCATTTTCCACTAGACAGTTTATTGAAGAAAAGCAATAAAATATAATTATAACTAGTTGCGCCAAGAGGCGCTCTACAGCCCAGTATGGGGGAGATCTTGTAACGTTATGTAACGTTGTAAGGTTATGTAACGTTATGTAACATTATATAATGTAATGTTCACTATAAGTTTAATCTTTACTACCATTTCTCACAGCCACGGAATTATCATCAATTCTTCTACTGCAAGATCAGTCCGATAACTAGCAACGGATTCCTTACACTGCTACCGTTTAGTGATCAGAATCTTCTATCAAGCAACAGGGCGAAACATATTACCCTTCTTCCCACCTAGCATGAATATTTCGTAGCCGAAGTGCTTCAAGCTTAGAACAATCTCCACCGTTCTGTACAAGAAGATTCCATCTCCCAAGCTTCACCCACTACGTTGCTGCACTCCATGAGAATGTTGTCATCCATAGCACAATTACCATAATGTACCAAAATCCATGCAGACTACTATTCTTGGGCATTGCCATTATAACTTGGATTATCAAAGCAGGTTTCTGCTGTTATCATAGTTCTTGGGTATTTCCATTATAACTGGGATTATTGAATCCGGTTTCTGCTATTATCACAAATAGTGAAAGATGAAGCACACAATCGATTCGCAACTGATCAAAAGAGAGATCAAATAAGAGTTAAGATTAACAAAGGAAATTTTATATCCACCCATGGGATGTCTCCTTCCTCCATGTTGATGATATAACAGTCTCACAAATTGCAATGGCTTCCCACTTTCTGGATATCAAGAAATTTATCAAACTCCTCACAGAATCGGTGAGATGCTCCAGATTCCAAATGATCTTCCTCATGAAGTGCAAGGGAACAGGTGGTTGGATCCTAAGAAACCGCAGGGCAGGCCTGAACGTGATCGATGGCGATCAAATTAATTTTTTAATTAACCTCCATCTAATTTATCCAGCCAACAACATTTCCCCGCAGAGATTTGGTCCATTCATTTTCAACGACTCATCCACTTCGACTTGGTGATAAGCCAGCCAATAACGTTTCGACTTGAATCTAGCGCTGCCACATTCAAGAGTTCAAACTTTGAATCTATGAAGCCAAAGGCAATATATTATGTGCTATAGTTTTTTATGTAATGCTACTAAAAAATTCTGGAACTTCCGATATGCAATCAAAGGATTAACATGTCATAATAGGTGAAACAAAAATTTTCATTATTTCTTTTAGTTCGTTTCTCCTTTTGCAGTCTTCGTGATAGTATTTTACACTGATTGCTTTATTTCCAGAATCAAACATTATATTCCAACAGATTCAACGTATTTGCACCGAATGAAATTTGTGAGAATGATGTATCAACAATAATGAAGGCGTTTTTACAAAATGGTCTGATTGGAGTTGGTTAAACATTTGATTATCTAGATTGGATTTTTTAATATCATTTTTGTTATCAACTATTATTTTTTTTATAAAATCGCTCTTCCATTTTTTTTTAAATTCAACTTTTAATTTTTTCATAGAATCGTGTTTATTTAAATTGTATGTTTATAAAAAAAAAGTGAATTATATATTCAGCTTTAATAAAAGCAAAATTCAATTATAAAATTTTTGATAAATCATTTTTCTATTATTTAAATACTATTTTTATATAAAAAAAATTGTATTACCTATTTCAAGTGAATTGTATATTCAACTTTAATAAAATTAAAATTCAATTATAAAATTTTTTATAAATCATTTTTCTATTATTTAAATTCTATTTTTATATAAAAAGAAATTGTATTACCTATTTCAACCCAATTTTGATACAATAAAACAAAAAATAATAGACAAAAAAACATGTTAAATAACTGGACACAATTAATAACATGATAATCCATTAAAAGAATAAGCTATTGTCATTAGAGGGGTCAAATCCTATTGTACATGGTTTTATTGTACATGGACCCATAGTTAACATACTTGGTAGAGCCATAGTTAAGATGGACCCATGGTTTTATTGTACATGGTTTAGGAGGTCCTTGCAAATAATTTTAAGACCATCTGCAAGGCCTCCTAAACAACCCATGGTTTTATGAGGGCCTTGCACATGGTTTTAAAACCATATATGAGGGAGATGTTGTAATGTTCTTTCCTAACAAATAAAAAATAATAAAAAATATTATGTCACACATAAATAGTATTAAATATTAATAATTAAAATATTATATGTCAACCTTAAATAAAAAGATGTGGCTTTTGGTCTAAATCACACCCAAGTTGATAGTTGAGTGCAATAATTTAGAAGAGGTTTGAACCTCCAAATATTTGATCCCTCTCAGCGCTTAATAGAGCCTAGGATTTGGATCTATGCTAGTATAAACTAAAATAATACCTATGTAGAAATTTATTACAATTATTAAACAGGCTATACCTGTAAATGTGAACTTTAACCAGGTTCTTTAAATATAATAAATAAAAACATCTAAGATGCAACCAATAACTTGGATAAATAATTAATAAACATTTAGACTACTGTAAATTGTTACAGTCCTTACTGAAAACGAATGTCCATTTACACAACACACAAATAATAATAATATTAATTTATCCAAATTCACAAGTAACAAAACCTAATCATTAAACAAATTGAAGAACTCACATAGACAAGGGTTTCATTTCAGGAAACCCTAGTTGTATAATCTGAACAAGTAAATCAATATTATAAGCTACACATTATGACTTTACAGTCTTATAATAACAAATAAACTACTTACAAAAGATATTAAACAATAATGTTCTTCATTAATAGTCGAATAGGAGGAACACTGATGTACACAAACTCAAAATATACAAGACGAGACAAAACTCGAACTAAAATATTTTTAAGAAAAATCCAGTGTATTACTTGGACAGGCTGAAAGGATTACAAACATAACAAATTCCAACACCCAGCTCATGGCTAGTGTACCCAGCATTGTGGCGTGGATTGAAAGAAAACTAACAGTCAATTATTAAAACCCTCGTTGTTGTTTATCTCTTTTAAGACAAGAAAAAGGTGATACAAGTCATGACAATATGGTCAGAGCAACCCTGCTAGTAGCAAGGGAATATTAACCCAAAACTAAAATAACAACTGAGCTAAGCAACTAAAACACCAGAGGAACCAAGCCATATTTTTCTTCTCCACTGAAACCCTTTTACCCTAATCTGTACAAGCAGGGAGGAGACACATTGTAACCGGGGCCTACCCGTAGGTTTTGTTGGCATTCCAAACTTGAAGAGGGTTCTCTCTAGCATAAGGGCGAGCTGTAACCTACAGGTAATGACAAAACCTTAGTTAGAAACTGAGTGGTATAATGTAACTGTAACTTAAAGAAAAACTTGAAAATAACTGTAAAACAATTTATTACCTGGAAGTGATGGATGCCGAGGCCACGGAGGAATGGACCAGCACAACAAACTAGTGCCGCGAGCAGCATAACCCTCATGTTCACAAGTGACAAAGGCGATGGGCTCACAATACATCTACACCCACGACTAGAGCAGGGTTAAAAACTTGGCAATGGCCATGCAAGAAATCGATACTACAATCCACTAACAGAGAATAAATACACACACAACAAGTATTACATGCAGAAAGAAAACCCATTGCGAGCTATGATTATTGCAACCCACAATTTAGAATGGAAACACCTCTCTACATGTACAATGGAGCTGGAGACAAGCTTAAGCGAGCCCTCATGGCCGTAGCAAACCAGACGTAACAGAGACCAAAACTCTCGAAAAAACAATGAAGAGCTAGGGTTGCGATGGAGACTTTTAAATCATGCATTGCATGGTGGGGAATGTTCCACGTGCCCCCAAAATTTATCAAGTCCATAGTGGGTCGATTTCTATAGTCTGCATTGCGCTGTTGGGACCAAATTATTGTTAATAATCTTCACAATGATCAAAATGATAATATTTTATACAAAGTCAAAACATAATGTATCAATGATAAGCATAAGTCAAACAATTCTGAAGTATGAGATTGTATAGTATCAATAACCCCTTATGTTATTATAAACATGGAACATTCGTTAGTAATGAACCAAAGCATATATGGTATCGTTAACCTTGATATTTGTAAACATTGAAATCTTCATTGGAATAATAAAAACTATGGAGAGATCCCTAGTGGGGTTTTAAACCCTTAAGTACAAGTTAATAGTTTTCATAGTAATCATTGATTCAAATATTACATTGAAGAACTATGTTATTAGAACTAGTCTTTAAGAAAACACTAATGGTGATGATTTTAATCCATAAATCAACATTATGTATATAAAAAGTATTTATACTCTCGAATAGATTCTTATTTTTTTAAGAATTTTATAGTACTAAGATAATCTTTAGGGAAGTCATAATTATTTGGTTTCCATAAGTAAATAAAGCTCCAAATGATTTCAATCAAGGCTAAATTAGTCTTAGTAGTAAAGGGTAGTAAAATTATCTAAGAATACATGTGGTATCACAATTATTTATAACTAAATAAAATGATATTATAATTTCATCACATGATTTGTGTCATGAAGAAATTAGAAAAATAGAAGTCACAACTTGACAACATTTATACAAATGATCAATTATAAATGCAATGCATTAATAATCTGATAAACTTCCTCTACTAAGCTTAATAAAAGGTAAAACTAAGAGTTATGTATAAACTTGTTTCTTGAAAGGCCTTAGGTTTGTTTCCTTATTTATAAGCAGTGTTGTAATTTTATAATTAGTAACAGCAATAACTTTAGTTTTAGTAAGAGTACTGATATGCTAAATCTTGAGCTCTATTAAGGACTGGAAATAGCTTAGAGTAATGATAGGAAGAAGTTTAATCTATGTAGCAATCATTCTTCTAATAGACAATCAATAGTGTAAAGATATTGATCATAACAACATGCATTTAAAATATTGATATAGTTGCAACATAAATAAGGAGAAGGTACTTCACCTCATAGAACCCTTGAATGTAATTAAGCAAACTGTTACTCTAGCAATATATTTTATGCTAAAAGAAGTATATTTGGATTAACGCCTTAATAAACTCTTACTGGATCAAAATTTACCTGTCAAGCCTGTAAGATCCAGAATTCTAGAAAAGTTAGCAATTGCTAAGTAAGTCCCATTTAGAAAGTAACTTCTCACCTACTTGACAAAAACAAACTATTAGTGTATTTAGAAACAATTGAATACAAATTATTTACATCACATATCGAAATTAAAATAGTATTAATCTATATGTGTTTAAGTTAATGATTACTTTTGTTAATTGTTTCATTCTTTCTATTAGTTGCTAGCAGTTATCTAACTGCGACTATAAACAATTTATGTTACATCAAAAAAATTTAATTTTTGTGAAAATTTGGGGTCTTGAGATGTGGTATCAGAGCACAAGGTTCAAACAGTAGGCCTTGATGAATCCCAACTTGCTTTCTATGAAATAGTGAATTAAACTATTTTTCTGATATTATTTTCTTTTAATGTTACTCAACAGAGAAAATTGTTTCTGAAGTTTAACTACAGGTATGGAAAGGCTGGAGGAATATGCGGAAGAGGAATCTCCATTTACTGAATCAGAAAACTTACCAAGAGACCCTATACAAGAAGATCTAAATACCTCAGAACTTTTACAAATAGTAAAAGACTTAAAATATGAAATGGAATCTATAAAACGAGAAAATAAAAGGATTATGAGGGCTCAGGAGGAGCTGAATCAGATCCTAACAGAAAGGTTTCAAACTGAGGGTAGGGGTAAAAGAGCTGAATCAGAAGATACAAGTCATCAACATAAATATAAAAAGATTAAACAGACTAAAAATGAAAGCAGCTCATCTTCAGAGGTGTTTGGTGAGCAACGTAAGTTTCATTCCACTAGTGATAGTAGTGATGACAACCATTACACTAAAAAGTGAAAATATAAACCCTATGAGGAGATTTCTGGGGAGTTTAAAAAGATTAAACCACCAACATTCAATGGAGAGACTGAGAAGGGGGAGGAATCATAATCCTGGTTATCTGGAATGAAGAAGTACTTCTAGATATATAACTATTCTAACCAATTAAAGGCTAGAATGGCTATCTACAATCTCTCAGGAAAGGCTGACATTTGGTGGAAGGACTTGAAGAGAGTGAAGGGAATAAAAGAGAAGAACGTAAACTGGAGTATCTTCAAGAGGTACTTTAAAAATAAATTTATGTCTGAGCAGTACTATGAAGAGAGAGCAAAAGAATTCTATGAGCTTAAATTAGGATCAATGACTATGAAAGATCTAAACAGCAAGTTTTTAAGTTTGCTTAGGTTTGTGCCATACCTTGTAGATGAAAAACCAAAGGTACAGGGATTCCTCAGTTGTCTACCTTATCATATTAATAACAAGATTGAGTATGACAATCCAAAGACTTTGGAAGAAGCTATGAGGAAAGCCAACTTCTGTTATGAACAGAATCAGAAGAAGGAAAGCATGGCCAACTGGAAGGCCAAGAAGAATAATAACCATTATGATCAAAAGAAGTAAGAATTTGTGCCTAGCAGAAATTCTAAAAACAATAAGGCCAGAAATTTTCCTAACAAGAATTTCCAAGGGAATAAGAATAATTCACCAAGCAATCAGAATAATTCCGAGGGTAAAGAATTTGCTAATAACCATGGTAATTACACCAAGAACTTTGAACACAAAGAACCTATAAAGTGCTGGGAGTGTAATGGCCCACATTATGCCTCAGTCTGTCCTAATCGGAAAAAGACCGTCAGTAATATTCATACCATACAGGAGGAGATGATTATTGGAGAATTGGCGAGGACTATACCCAGAATTAATGCAGCCTTGGAGAATCGATAAGCAGAATATCAAACTTCCATGGTGGAAGTAGAAGTTATGATAAACCAAACCCCTATAACTATTTTAATTGATCCAGGAGCTAGTCTCCGTTATATTTCACCTAAAATGGTAGAAAAATGTAAGTTACCTGTTGAAAAATTTGAAAATTCTTGGTTCGTTCAGTTAGCCACTGGTGCTAATAGGAAGGTAACTTGTTTTGTAAAAGAATGTGCAGTAGTTATGGATAAATTTGAAACTGTTGTAAACCTTAATGTATTACCTCTTGTTTATTATGACTTACTCATCGGTATGAATTGGTTAGAACAACATAGGGTAATTTTAAATTGTTATGATAAATCCTTTACATGTATAAACAGTGATGGAAAATCAGTAAGTGTAAAAGGAATCCCTAGAAAAACCACCATAAAGCATATTTATGCTCTGCATCTTAAGAAAGCTATTAGGAAGGGTTGTTAAGCTTATGCAGTAACAATAACTGATGAGGAGAATCTAAATAAGACAGATAAATTAAAATTGGAAGACATGTTAGTCTTAAAATAATATGTTGATGTATTTTCGGAAGAAATTCTGGGACTACCTACAAAAAGGGAACTGGATTTTACCATTGAGATGGTACCTGGTGCAGTACCTAGCTCAAAGGCCCCTTATCGAATGAACATACTTGAACTTAATGAATTAAAGTCACAATTAAAAGAACTTATTGATAAAAAGTATATTCGACCTAGTGTGTCTCCCTGGGGGGCACCTGACATCTTCGTTAAGAAAAATGATGGAACCATGCGACTTTGCATATATTACCGTCAGTTGAATAAGATGACCATTAAAAATCGATACCCATTTCCTCGCATAGATGATCTATTTGATTAACTACGTGGAGCCATGGTGTTTTCAAAAATTGATTTAAGGTCTGGATATCACCAAGTTAGGATTAAAGATGAAGATATCTTTAAAATAGCTTTTAGGACTCGATATGGTCATTACGAGTTTGTCGTCATGCAATTCGGGCTCACTAATGCCCCAGCTGTTTTTATGTGTTTAATGAACAACGTTATGCATAAGTATCTAGATAAGTTTGTAGTCGTGTTTATCGACGATATATTAATCTATTAAAAAACTGAAGAAGAACATAAAAAACATTTAAAAATTGTTTTGTAAGAGTTATGGGATCATCAACTCTTTGCAAAGTTTAGTAAATACAATTTCTTCAAAGATAAGATTCAGTACTTAGGTCATGTGGTGACTAAGGAAGGGATTTCGGTGGATCCCGAAAAGATAAAGGAAATCGAAGATTGGCTGGTTCCTAAGGATGTAACTGATGTTCGATCCTTCATGGGAATTACTAGTTATTACTGAATGTTCATTGAAGGTTTTTTGAGGATCGCGAATCCGATAACTTCTTTGCAGAAGAAATGAAAGAAATTTGATTGGAACCAGAAATGCGAGGAAAGCTTTTAAAAGTTAAAAACTTTATTAACCAGCACACCTATTTTAAGAATAGCTGATCCAAATAAAGAATTTGTGGTATGCACTGACGCCTGCAATGATGGTTTAGGCGATGTTCTGACTCAAGAAGGGCATGTTATTGTCTATGAGTCTAGGAAATTAAAATTTCATGAAAAGAATTATGCAACTTATGATCTGGAATTAGCTGTTGTTATACATGATCTAAAGATGTGGCGACATCACCTAATTGGCAGAAAATTTATTTTAATGACTAATAATAAAGGACTAAAGTATATGTTAGATCAGCCTAATCTAAATGCTAGACAAGCTAGGTGGCTAGCTTTTCTAAGTGAGTATGATTTCGAAATTCAGCACATTAAAGGTAAAGAAAATAAAGTTGCGGATGCTTTAAGTAGGAATGCAAGGCTGAATTTCATAGCAGCTATCAGCACTTATACAATAGATCTAGATGAACAGCTTAAAGCAAGGATAGAACAAGATGAAATTTACCAAAATTTACAAGCTAAAACAAAAGAAAATTCAACAGAAAGCTTAAGTAAAGGGTATAGTTTGAATGCAAAAGTATTTTTACTGTATAAAGACAGAATGTATGTACCTAATGTACCTAAAGTTAAGTTATTAATTTTGGATGAAATCCATAAAACTCCATACTCAGGTCATCCAGGTTATCAAAAGACTATAACTATGTTAAGAAAAGAATATTTTTGGCCAAATATGAAGACTGAATTAGCAGAGTATATCGCTAGGTGTTTTGAATGTTAGCAGGTGAAAACTGAACATCAACACCCAGCTGAATTACTTCAGCCGTTGCCCATTCCTAGCTGGAAATGGGAGATAATTAGTCTCGATTTTGTTACTGGACTGCCTAAAACTCAGAATTTAAATGATTCTATCATGGTAGTGGTTGATAAGTTAAGTAAAGCAGCTCACTTTATACCTGTTAAAACTACATATAAAGTAGCAAACATAGCTGATATATTTCTAAAACAGATTTTCCGACTACATGGAATACCGAAAGTCATAATCTTAGATAGAGATCCTAAATTTATAGGTAACTTTTGGAAATATCTATTTAAAGGATTAAACACTATATTAAATCTCAGTACTTCGTTCCATCCTCAAACAGATGGACAAATTGAAAGAGTAAACCAAGTACTCAAATATTTATTAAGGATGTATGTGAAATACCAGCCAGGTAAATGGGAGGATTATTTGCATCTGGTAGAATTTGCTTATAATAATAATTATCAGGCATTAGCCAGATTTAGTCCTTTCGAAATATTGTATGGAAGAAAATGTAATATTCCTATTTTTTGGAGTAATCCAGTGGATAGATTAGTATTAGGTCCCGAACTATTAAAGGAAATGGAAGAAATTGTAAAGCAGGTACAAGGTAATCTGAAAGTTGTACAAGATCGACAGAAAAGTCAAACTGACCTTAAAAGAAATCCAAAGGAGTTTCAGGTAGGTGAACATGTGTTCATCAAGGTGAGGCCCAAAAAGAGCTCTCTGAGATTGGGAAGTTGTGCAAAAATAGCACCTCGTTACTGTGGTCCATTTAAAACACTGTCTAGGATTGGACAAGTAGCTTATCAATTAGCATTACCACCAAATTTAAGAGTACATAATGTTTTTCACATTTCTGTAATAAAGAAATATTTTCATGATGCTACTCATGTTGTTAACTGGAATGATGTACAGGTGGAACCAGAAAGATATTTTATGGTGGAACCAAACTGTATCCTCAGGTGGAGGGAGATCACACTTCGGAACCGCACCATTGGTTAGGTGAAGGTGTAATGGAAGAACCTTAGTTCAGAGGAAGCCAACTGGGAATTGGAAAGTAATATGCGAGATGCATATCCAATTCTGTTCCAGGGGAATTCTGAGGATGAAGAATAAATAACATTGAGGACGATGTTATGCTCTAAGGGGGTGTGTATGTCACATGACCCAAATTTGCAAAAACAATATTATATTATTTGATTTTATTTGAGGACAATATGTTAAATTTTATGCTAAGTTGTAATTGATGACTCAACAGAGTCAAGGATATTTAATGTAATTCTGAATATTTTAATTATAAATAAATAAAGCAAGAGACAATAGCTTAGGAGAGCTGTTAAAAGAGTGTTTACTGGTTAAATTGATGGAGGAGACTAGGTGGAGAGAAAATAGACATGTGGCAGCATCCTCAAATCACTTCCAACTGTTGCAGGTGGAAACCTCCCTACATTTGGGGTCATGATTCCCCAAGAAAGTGGAATTAGAGCAGGTGGTTCAATTAATGACAACTGACCCAAAAGACCTAGGAAATATTTATAAAAGTTCCAATTGAAGAGAGATGAGGCTGCTCATTCTAGAGAAGTGATCATTCAGGTGAATGTACTTCAGATAAATTCAATGGAAGGGAATTGTGGAAAGAGTTTGAGGGGATAATTGCTGAGTGATCTAGTGCATCTTTTAAGCTGAAAGATCTTACTACTGAGTGCAGGGTATTTACTGAGTTATTGGATCAGTCTACTATTTACATGCTCCACCAGTTCTCAGCCAAGAAGACCAGGAACAGGCTCAGGGGTCTTGAGAAAGCATTGTTTGAGCGCTCTGCAGGAGTTTGGTAGGGAGGAACGACCCCCTAATGCTATTCTCATCTATCCTAATCAGGTTCTACATTATTTGTTTTACTATGGTAGATAGATAAATTTGAATCTGACTGTTAAATGAATATTAAATATCCAGTTTGTAAATTGTTAGAATGGAAAATAATTCTAGTCTGCGTTTTTCCACACTTGGAAGGACCAGGCCGTACTCCAGCACAGATAGAGTATTTATAGTAGATGAAAGAAAATGTTAAGAGAATGACTAGAATAGATTTAGTACTGCATTTTGTAGTAGCAGAGTAATTTATTTCAGTATGTAGGTTTAAAAAGAAAAAAAAATAATGATCTGGTTATCTATGTTTATTGTCCAACAAAATTATTTATGTAAATATATTAGAAAAGAAATAGGAGTAATCTAGTACAGGTAAAAGGATTAATATGTTAAAAAAATATTTAATAGATAAGATGTTGTAATTACAGACAGTAGATTAATTTTTATTCAAGTAAAAATATTATGAAGGTTAACTTTGTTATGATAGGTTTATAATTCTTTGTTTTTACTTAGTAACTATTTACAATACAGCAGAAAAATCACATTAGAGTTACATAGTTTACATATAGTTACGTAAATAAACAACTACTAATTACATAGTTTATTTTCTAACAATATCAATTTAAATAGAGAACTAGTATTTACTATAAGAAAATAGGGTTAAAATTAAAAGTACTTATATTAAAAAAAAAAATAAACCGAGTTACAAAAATTATGCTTATTCATTGCTAAAACTCTGAGCAATTTCCACTAGACAATTTATTGAAGAAAAGCAATAAAATATAATTATAACTAGTATAAACTAAAATAATACCTATGTAGAAATTATTTATAATTATTAAACAGGCTATACGTGTAAATGTGAACTTTAACCAGGTTCTTTAAATATAATAAATAAAAACATCTAAGATGCAACCAATAACTTGGATAAATAATTAATAAACATTTAGTCTACTGTAAATTGTTACAGTCCTTACTGAAAACGAATGTCCATTTACACAACACACAAATAATAATAATATTAATTTATCCAAATTAACAAGTAACATAACCTAATCATTAAACAAATTGAAGAACTCACATAGACAAGGGGTTCATTTCAGGAAACCCTAGTTGTATAATTTGAACACGTAAATCAATATTATAAGATACACATTACAACTTTAAAGTCTTATAATAACAAATAAACTATTTACAAAAGATATTAAACAGTTATGTTCTTCATTAATAGTCAAATAGGAGGAACACTGATGTACACAGAGTCAAAATATACAAGATGAGACATAACTCAAACTAAAATCTTTTTAAGAAAAACCTAGTGTATTACTCGGACATGCTGAAAGGCTTACAAACATAACAAAATTCCAACACCCAGCTCATGGCCGGTGTACCCAAGATCGTGGCATGGGTTTAACAAAACTAACAGTCAATTATTAAAACCCTCGTTGTTGTTTATCTCTTTTAAGACAAGAAAAAGGTGATACAAGTCATGAAAACATGGCTGGAGAAACCTTGCTACTAGCAAGGGCATATTAACCCAAAAATAAAATAACAACTGAGCTAAGCAACTAAAACACCATAGGAATCAAGTCGTATTTTTCTTCTCCACTGAAACCCGTTTTCCCCTAATCTGTATAAGCAGGGAGGAGCCACATTGTAACTGAGGCTTACCCGTAGGTTTTGTTGGCATTCCAAACTTGAAGAGGGTTCTATCTATCATAAGGGCGAGCTGTAACTTACAGGTAATGACAAAACCTTAGTTAGAAACTGAGTGGTATAATGTAACTATAACTTAAATAAAAACTTGAAAATAACTGTAAAACAATTTATTACCTGGAAGTGATGAATGCCGATGCCACAGAGGAATGAACCAGCACAGCAAACCAGTACCGCAAGTAGCATAACCCTCATGTTCACAAGTGACAAAGGTGACGGGCTCACAATACATCTACACCCATGACTGGAGCAGGGTTAAAAACTTGGCAATGGCCATGCAAGAAATCGATACTACAATCCACTGACAGAGAATAACTACACACACAGCAAGTATTACATGCAGAAGGAAAACCCAGTGCGAGCTGTGAGTATTGCAACCCACACTTTAGAATGGAAACACCTCTCTACACGTACAATGGAGCTAGAGACAAGCTTAAGCGAGCCCTCATGGCCATAGCAAACCAGATGTAACAGAGACCAAAACTCTCGACAAAACAATGAAGAGTTAGGGTTGAGATGGAGACTTTTAAATCATGCATTGCATGGTGGGGAATGTTCCATGTGCCCCCAAAATTTATCAAGTCCACAATGGGTCGAGTTCTATAGTCTGCATTGCGCTGTCGGGACCAAATTATTGTTAATAATCTTCACAATGATCAAAATGATAATATTTTATACAAAGTCAAAATGTAATGTATCAATGATAAGAATAAGTGAAACAATGCTGAAGTATGAGATTGTATAGTATCATTAACCCCTTGTATTATTATAAACATGGAACATCCGTTAGTAATGAACCAAAGCATATATGGTATCGTTAACCTTGATATTTGTAAGCATTGAAATCTTCATTGGAATAATAACAACTATGGAGAGATCCCTAGTGGGGTTTTAAACCCTTAAGTACAAGTTAATAGTTTTCATAGTAATCATTGATTCAAATATTACATTTAAGAACTATGTTATTAGAACTAGTCTTTAAGAAAACACTAATGGTGATGATTTTAATCCATAAATCAACATTATGTATGTAAAAAGTATTTATACTCTCGAATAGATTCTTATTTTTGTAAGAAGTTTATAGTACTAAGATAAACTTCAGGGAAGTCGTAATTATTTGGTTTTCATAAGTAAATAAAGCTCCAAATGATTTCAATCAAGGTTAAATTAGTCTTAGTAGTATAGGGTAGTGAAATTATCTAAGAATACATGTGGTATCGCAATTATTTATAAATAAATAAAATGATATTGTAATTTCATCACATAATTTATGTCATGAAGAAATTAGAAAAATAGAAGTCACAACTTGACAACATTTATACAAATGATCAATTATAAATGCAATGCATTAATAATTTGATAAACTTCCTCTACTAAGCTTAATAAAAGGAAAAACTAAGAGTTCTGTATAAACTTGTTTCTCGAAAGGCCTTAGGTCTGTTTCCTTATTTATAAGTAGTGTTGTAATTTTATAATTAGTAACAACAATAAACTTTAGTTTCAGTAAGAGTACTGATATGCTAAATCTTGAGCTCTATTAAGGACTGGAAATAGCTTAGAGTAATGATAGGAAGAAGTTTAATCTATGTACCACTCATTCTTCTAATAGATAATCAATAGTGTAAAGATACTGATCATAACGACATGCATTTAAAATACTGATATAGTTGCAACATAAATAAGGAGAAGGTACTTTACCTCATAGAACCCTTGAATTTAATTAAGCAAACTTTTACTCTAGCAGTATATTTTATGCTAAAAGAAGTATATTTGGATTAACGCCTTAATAAACTCTTACTGGATCAAAATTTACCTGTCAATCCTGTAAGATCCAGAATTCCAGAAAAATTAGCAATCGCTAAGTAAGCCCCAGTTAGAAAGTAACTTCTCACCTACTTGACGAAAACAAACTATCAGTGTATTTAGAAACAACTGAATACAGATTATTTACATCACATATCAAAATTAAAATAGTATTAATCTACATGTGTTTAATTTAATGATTACTTTTGTTAACTGTTTCATTCTTTCTATTAGCTACTAGCAGTTATCTAACTGCGACTATAAACAGTTTATGTTACATCAAAAAATTTTAATTTTTGTGAAAATTTGGGGTTTTGACATGTACAATATCCAACCTTGTGAAGTAATAAGCTGCTGCAGTATAACATTACATGAGAGAATCGAATGCATAAAGATACCATTCGAAATAGTCAAAAAGTAGACTTATTAAATCTAGTCAAATCCCCCATAGGTGCATAAAGCAGTTTCCAAATCTATGAAGATGCTCATGAATTTGCTAAGTCAAGTGGAAAAGCTAAATAGGGATGGAAAAACAATTCATACATGCTTTTATTTGGAAAAAAGGAAGGAGGATGATGTGGGAAAAAACAAGTCAACTACACCTAGTCTAGCTTTTCCTTTTTCCTTAAATCAGAATAAAACAAGGCATCTTTTCAGAAAAAAAGAAGATATGAGCTTTGGAGGATATGGAATAAAGAAAACATGATAAATTGAGTTTTTAGGATGTTTCCCAAGCGCTCCATGACTCAGTTTTAGCATGTGTTGACTTCTAGGACTTGTAGAAGGCAACTAGCATAGAATGGAATCTAGGAAATTAGGTAATAAGACAAAAATAATTATAATCAATGTCTAAGGTAGATAACTATGGGTTGATTATTATAACACCCCCCCTTAAGCCTGACTTTATGAGTAAATATCATAAAACTATAGGGCCTAACAACAAGGCTTAGTCACCCTTTACATACTGCTTGTCCATACAACCAAGGAAAGAGGCAAAAACCTAGTGGAAAAATCCTCCCTTAAACATGGATAGGAAATTTTTTTTGGGGAAATCTTATCATCAATCATGCTTCACAGCATGATCAACAATCCCCAGCAGTGATTTGAGATTGCTGAATGTCTTCTCACAAAAAACTTTGGTGAAGATGTCTGCTACTTGTTCGGAAGATGCACATAAGAGTAGATCAATGGTGCCATCATGCACAAGTTGTCTGATGTAATGCATATGGATCTCAATGTGCTTGGTTCGCTGTCTCTGAACTGGATCATTGCAGATTCGAATGGTGCTCTGATTATCATAGTAGATAATAGTTGAAAACTTTGATTCGAAACCACATTCTGCAAGTATCGCCTGCAACCACAAACATTGAGTTGCTGCATTTACAACTCCTACATACTCTGCTTCTGTAGATGAGAGTACTATGGCACTCTGCTTCTTGCTTGACTAGTTGATTGGTCCTTCTGCAAGCATGAACACATATCCTGATGTATACTTTCGATTTGTGTTGTCTCCTACCCAATCACTGTCAATAAACCCAATCAAATCAAGATTAGATTTTGCTTTGTAGAAGATTCCATGAGTTCTTGTTCCTTGAACAAAGTTATGCAATATGATATAATGAATTATAAAGCATTAGTTGCAAAATTATGTATGAAGTAAATCCTTTATAACACATGTGATAAAAATATTATTATTATGTGCATTGGTAATACTATATGTTTTAGTATAAGCAAAAAATATTATATTAATCCATATATTACATTAGTTTAATATAATTAATTATATTAAAAAAAATACAAAGTTAAATATATCAAATTATATATCTAATACAAATTTTATTTTAATATATGCTTGGCATTTCTTTTATAATCTTCGTACATTCAACCTTCCATCCAAAACGTATTAAATTTACATCACTTCAATTCTACTCCATGTAATCTTCTATTAAATTGCATCATGAAAATATCGTCACACAAACCTTGTACTTAATTGTTTCCACACAAAATACGATGAAGTTGCTTGAATCCCATTTGTTCCGAGTCTTTCTATAGCATTAGCAGTGTTCTTATATCAAGTCAATATTAAAAAAGAAAAGTCAAATGTCAAGTATTATAGAATACATGGTAAAATATAAATAAAAAATCATAGCGAATCATTCAAAACATTAATAAAATGATATAAAAAAAGAAAATCCATCCAGTCATATTTATGAATGTGTTTTCTTTATAGCGTTTCATTTTCTACTTCTTTTCTTCAGTATATAGGGCAGCGATACGACTCAAGTGGAAGTCAACTACCTTCCATGAAATTTTTTATGCATTTAATTAATCCTTCGAGACTTTGGTAACCTTCCATGAAATTTCTTATGCATTTATTAATCCTTCGAGACTCTTTTTTTTTCAGAAGAAAAAAGCCAGTCTTTGTTATTCAATAGAATCAAAAGACCTCAGATACATACATCATATAATGATAACAAATCAAGTCCTTCTACACCCAAATCAGTCATATAATAATACTACCATAGCATAGATTCATTTTACAAAGGATCTACTAAAGGGATGAGCTTATTAAGTGACAAAAGGATTAAATTTTTTTTTAATGGAATGTAATAATACTACCATAGCATAGATTCATTTTACAAAGGATCTACTAAAGGGATGAGCTTATTAAGTGATAAAAGGATTAAATTTTTTTAAATGTAATTTTTTTCTTTTTAAATGTGAATTAAATGTTTATGGTTTTAATTTGTAAATAATCATTATTTTTCTTTAAAATATGAATTAAATATTTATGGTTTTAATTTGTCATTTTATATTAAAAAAAAAAAATCTAAATTGAATTTATATGCTATTTTTTATAAAAGATATATATCAATTCTAAGATGACCATAAAAAAATCTTATACAAGTTCTTCTACTGAATTATAAAATAAACCTAAAGATTTGTAATGATATGATTATATAGATAAATTACTCCTTTCATTTTTTAAATTTTTTTATAAATTAAACCAAAATCTCGTCTGAAAATAGCAACTTTGCAATTTCAGCATTAGCAATTAGCAAATTTTTTTATAAATTAAACCAAAATCTCGTCTGAAAATACTATGCCTTGAAACTGTCGAGCCCAGATTTACTTCCTGTAACGGTCCGATAATTGAAATCGTCGTTTAAACAATGGAAATCTTCTAGCTGATAAGTCAAAATGATTTGACTTTTTATTAATTCAAAGTTATGGCAGTAATAAATCTGATGGAATGTTGGAATGTGGTTGTGAATTAAAACATATTTTTATAATAAATTAACTTTGGGCCAATTTTTATTAGTCAAAAAAGTTATCGATATAATTGGAAAAAATCGTTTTATTTATTAAATCTAAAGAAAAATTATAAATATTTAATATGATTTTTTTTATAAAAATTAACAACTTTTAAATATTATTATTGGATTTAATTTACTGATATTACTTATAAAATATTGTAAATATTAAATGGTTTAATCTTGATATTACTTATAGAATATTGTAACTATTAAATGGTTTAATCTTTATAATTGTGAGGTTTTGAATTTTTTAAAAAGTTTTTTTCTATTGTAAAATATTCTTGTTACTTTTAAAGTGATATTTGATTTTAATGTGATCAAATTTAAAAAAACAATCTATTAATTATATGATAAATTTTTATTTTTTTAACCTAAAACAAATTACTGTTATTATATTTCTTTGATTGTGACATATTCACTTGTCTGTAAACTTTCTTAGTGTTTATTTTATTATAATTTATCTCTTAAAGTTCTTCAAACTTTTTCTTCTCATTTTGTTTCATTCTTATTTTCTAGTTCAAGCACTTCAACACTTCCTTTTCTAGACTTCTTTTCTTGTCTTCCATCTCTTATCCTATTCATCAAATCTTGTATGCCATCTCTTATCGTTTTCATCTTCTCTTGTATTCCATCACTTTTCCTTTACATTTGACTTTCCTTCTCAGTTCCTCTTCACTTACGTTTGTTCTTCATCCTTTTCAAGAGTTTGACTTTGCATAGTGTGTTCTCTCCCTCTTTTATTAACTTTCAAAGGCTTCTGCATAATTCTCCAAATCATATGGAATGGTTTACTATCTTTTAAAATGTTGATAGAAAGAGGTGTACATACCTTTCCCCCTTTGAATTTGAACCTATAACCTTAATCTTAGGAGGAAAGACATTTTTAAGTGTTATGCTCTCCATATAAGACCAAAAAACCATGTCCTCATGTTGAGGATCAACTTTTGAGTTGTATTTTCACAAACACTCCAATAACCTATACAAGTACTTTCATTCTTTTTAAAATCAAATAGACAAAATAATCCCAAGTCTCTTTTCTTCTCCTACTTTACACTCTCAACTTGATATTTTGTTTTCATTTTTAGCTTCATCTTCACTCTATTCCTTTTTAAGTTTCTCATGGACTTATTGTCATCTCACATGCTATTCACATTACTTGAGGGCGCCCACACGAAGATGCTACCCAATTATGATGCAATGGGAGCACACAAGCGGGCTAAAACAACAACACGCACGCACCTAGCAAATGCACGCACGTGCTTTCACTTCGGACTCACGAACCTCCACGGTGAATTGCTAGCGAGGGAAATAAGAGTACACACGCGCCTCAGGACGCACACATGCATTTGGTTGCGTGCACGGGTTGGGCGCGATAGCAAACAGGGACGCGCGCACGTCCCTGTGTATTAAAAAAACAGTTTGTATTGTTTTGCAACCCGTGAGAGCGCAAGGAGGAGCCAAATTCAACCTCAGGGAGACGATTTCGATCCCTAAGGAGCCCAACCAACTTGTGTAAATCACCTAAAATGATGTTGGAGTAAGGTTAATAGAGTAGGAATGCAATTTTTTTGCTTATTTCATTGTTTTTAAAATAAAATACAAAATTAAAAAGAAATTGAAAATAAAGTTTAATTGGGCAAAATTTGATACTGGAGGTACAAATTACCTAACCACAATGACCAATACCAATAAACCATCCGAAGAAATGAATGAAACAAACCAAACAGAGGACCCAAACCTTGAATTAAACGAAGAAAACCCTGAATTAAACGAAGAAGAGAACCCTGAAGATGAATTACATGGGGATTTAAACCAATTAAGAATTTTAAGTGATGAATTGAAGAACACGAGGGAACCCTCTCCGCTTTCCCTCACCACATCAATACAAAACATTATAGAATCTATCAACATTGCTTATAGTGAGATAACTAGTTTGAGCGAATATAGGGCTCGAATGAGAGAGCATTATAGCACTGGTATGTCCAAAGAGGATATTAAAAACCTGAATATCACAAAATCCCAACTATGGAGCAAATTTACAGATCCTAGAATAGGACAACCTCCAGATGTGAGGAGGAGGCGAGTTTGCATGGACTGGTGTAATTACTAGCCATGGAGAGAAAACTAGAGGAAGAGATGGTTCATGGTATTCGACAAGCCTCCATGCAACAATGTTGAGGTACCACGGTATTTTCTCAGGAAACTGTGGGTTGAGTTTGTGTTAGGGTTCCATGTGAACTACTTCGACATCACTGAGTTCTATGGCGTCGATGTTGGCTCAGCCCAAGATCGACCTCACGCCCACCGAAACCCACTCAGAGGACTTGCTGCACTTAGGCGAGAGCCAAACCCGCCTCCTGAACCCATTGGGTTAGGTAGCAGGATAAATGAGATCCATGAGTCCATCAGACATGCCACACAGAACCTTCTCAAGCATACAGAATTTGTGGTTATGTCCTCACAGAGTGAGCAGGACCCCCCCGAGAGACACACTTCTGCACGGTCTACTGGTGGTGGGCGAGGGAGAGTAGATACAGGTGGATCCATCTAGCTCGATAAGACTAGTGCCACATCGTTGTTCTCATTGTGGGAATCCATTCCAGGTTCCCACGCAGGAGCATGGCACGTAGAGATACCTACACCAGGTTAGTCATTGTTTTATTTAATGTCATAATTTCTAAAAAATTCAACTTAGAATCAAATGTTGATGACTTGATTTTTTTTAATGTACAACTAGTCAGTGCCGAGTTTCCAACACATGGGTGGGAGGACATTGGTTCCTTCAACCTAGATGGAGCCATGGCAGCTGCTCAGGACATTGCGACAGCATACACACAGGTAGTTTTCTTTCAGTAATTAAATTTAATGTTAGTAGTAATTGGATGTCAATCGTCGCATATTTATTTAAATTGTCGACATGTATTTAGTTAATATTTACTAATTGAATCTAAATATTTTGTGCAAATGAACAGGTGTCTGCAGGATTGAGTGACTAGGCATCCCCACTAGGGATCAGCAGATCCCCTCGTGAGCAGGTATCTTGTAATAAAGTATAAATTTAATTTCAGTTTTGATGGTTTATATTCGTATAGTTATATTTTTATGTACTAATACACAATGACATGAATATGTATGCAGGTCCCACCACATAGGCATGTTGGTGTCACTATCTCTCCACCGACTGCCTTTTTCCCACCATATATGCCAGGTGTAGCCCCTGGAATACATGTCCTTTTCCCTGCATCCCTCCCCCCCCCATTCCATCCATCCCTTGCCTCCCCCCCCCCCCCCCCCTTCCACCCAGCTTCCCCCCCCCGGCCCCGCCCCACCCATCCACCCCCTCCCTTACAATTTCCCATGTTTCCACCCTCCCCCCTTCGACTACATTACACCATCCATCCACATTCACCCATCCCTCCACCCCATCTCAGAACTCATCCCCCTCCTCCCTATTCCCCCACCACCCTCGCTTCCTTTTCTAGGGTGGCCCATTCCATTCTACAGCCAGTTGGACTTTATCGTCATACATCACCACTTCACCCACTCTAGTCCACACCCTCTCCCACCGTGCCCCCTAGTGTTGTAGAAAACATCGATGTGGCTACATCCTCCTCTATGTCATCCACCCTAGCATCAGAGCAGGTTGTATAGCCCACTGCTCCACCTGCCAGCCCCCAGGACCAGCCTAGTATGTTCACCATGAGATTGATTAGTTTATGAAAATCACATTCAATATTAACGAAAATTAACATAGCAGTATATTGTATGAGTTATCTTATTGTTTAAATGTTGCAGGGTGGCATTGTTGAGAGACTTGGATCACGGAGGAGGGTAGCCCGCTCACCACTTATGGTCTCGTCTCAGGTGATCTATTTAAAATTTGAAAACGTAATTTTGATATTTAAATTGTGTTTTATACTTGTATAATTTCCTATAGGAGTTGACATTTGATTGTTGTCATTTGAGAGCCCAAGGGGAGGTGGTCGAAGCAGCCGGGTGAACTGAGCTTCCTCTAGGTAGAATAAGAGGAAGATTGATTTTGGAGTTGGACCTGGGAGCTCCGAGGGTGGGCAGGAGGATTGAGAGAGCCTCCTATGTACACTAGCCATGATGTGGCATTTTGGCAAGAGTTGCCATATTTTGTATACGGCACGAGTTGCCATATTTTGTATATGAGTGGATATTTTTGTATATTAATATATCATTTTGTACTTCTTTACAGTAGTATTTTACAATTGATGTTCTTGCAATACTTATTGTTGACGAAGCAATAAATTCTATAATTTCATAATAAAATACATAAAAAAATTAACACAGTAGGTTAGTTAACAAAAAGTTCACAAATGCATAAAAATACAGTCTTATTCATTGTCCAAATTGCAATAGAAAGAACTTGTCTGCATTTGGTATTTACATAGTAATTCTAACCTTTGTCCTTCTACTCCATTTTCTATCCTTGACTAACCCTAGGACTATCTATCAAACTAGACTACAATACTACCTATTAGGCAGCCATAAGGCACACCTAAACCATTCTATTCTAGCCTAACCCTTGCTAAAACCCTTGCCCTAGACTCCTACCTTTCCCTCTCTCTAAAGAAAGGCTTATTGCTTTCATTTCCACACTACTTAGACCCCCACGACTCTCCCTATATCTCTGACTGTAATATCCATTTTGGACAGCCCTGGAACACCAAACCTTATTCCTTTCACTTCCATGAATGCAACGGTTCAAAAGAGCAAACCCACTACACCTGGAACAATTCCCATATAGACATGAATTTCCATAGTATTTTTGTCCTTCATGCCTTGGACACATGATGCTGGTGATAAAATCTCTCGATGCATTTGGTGGTATTATGGATTCATTGCAGCCCTGCTCAAGGTTAGTATGCAAATCACAAAATATATGTTTATACGTGTCAAAAAAATATTCATATTCTACATGGTATCTACAACAGCATGTGTTTCGATCAATGCATATACGAACGTACCATGGTTTACATTTCTCAAATGACCTTTGTCCCAGGTTTAATTATGTGTGCTCATTCTTGAATCTCTCATAGAGTTCAGTCTGTGTTGTGTCAAGGAAGTGTTTGACGTGGGGTTCACTTTCAGTAGATCCTTTTCTCAACTTTAGCACATCTCTTTTATTAGATGAAGGTATCGTATGATCATGCTAGAACATTTGTACTAATTCCTTGACAACATCAATTAGCCTCATATCTCAATGAGGAAACCTGCCAACAAAAGCCCAACAATCTTTTCCACTTGGAGTTTGCAGATTTTATCTTATAACAGAGTACTTTTGAACAATTTTTTCATTTAATTTAAGTATCTGAGAAGTGTGTGAAAGGAGGAGACGTTTCTGTGTGGACTTGCTTACAACTGATTCTGATAACACACGATGAGCTGCACAAAGATCTTTAGTACGGGATGTCTTCCCAATCGCATTAAAAGCATATTGCAGATTTCTAACAATATGATTGTTAGCATCTGAAATTCTAACCATCTTTATGCCCAAAATTCTCCTAACAACAACTAAACAATTTGACTTTAACAAACATAGTAATAATTGACATTTACCTGCATCGTCTTTGGATTCAAAATATTCCTTCATTAATTTGTTACATTGCCAATCGATAGTGCGTTTGGGAAACTTACCTTCAAGGCCTGAGAGACAACTTTCATCCACATGGATACATTTAAGAGTCCTTTTTCTTGCAGTAGATAGTCAAGGTAGGGAAGGTGGACATGAGCTATGGATACCAGGGATTCTTGGTTGTTGTGAATCATTCACATGTCGGTCCATATTGGGAGTGTGATCGACATGGTTGTGGTCTTCTAGAAGATATTGCAAATTAATCATTGATCCTAGGTCCAACGGTTCATACTCAGCATCTCTCAATACACCTATGTCTTCAAGAGATTCAACATGGCTCGTTGATGGATTGTTGGTTGGATACTGTGTTGATCTTGGAAATTTAGTTGGGTCCATTGGATGCAACCGTTTCATTGGTGGTTCTAAAGTAGAGGTTGTTATGTCATCAACTCTGTTAGGATTAGACGTATTGTTAGTGGAAATGTCTGGACCATGTCTCACTCTCTCCATTTCCAACCTGGCCTTTTCTCTTACCTCATTTTCCTTTTCAATAGGCATATTCCTTCTAGTTTTTCTTGCTCTGTTATATGAGTTTTCCATATCCAAAAGTTTCTTTATCAAAACTATGAGGTCTACCCCTACATAAGAAGCAACAAATAAGGTATTAGTTCCATTATACATGATACATGACGTGTTCCAACATAAATAAATAAATTACAGATATGTTAGTATGCTAATTATTGGCATTGATACATAATCATTGATTAAAGGTTTCTCTTTATGTTTGGACCAAATTTTCATTTATATACTCTATTTGAATCAAGTAAAGATAGTCAAGTTTGTAGGTATTACAGCTATAGGATTTTGACTTCCTTTGTGT
>LPNX010785328.1:601422-609391 GCA_001517045.1 Pseudotsuga menziesii
ATCGTCATCAACATCATCATCCTCATCATCATCATCATCCTCGTCCTCTTCATCATCATAGTCATCGTCATCATCATCATCATTGTCATAGTCATCATCCTCATCCTCTTCATCATCATAGTCATCATCATCATCATCATTGTCATAGTCATCATCCTCATCATCCTCATTTTCATCATCATCCTCATCATTATCATAGTCATCCTCCTCCTCCTCCTCATCATAGTCATCATCCTCATCATCATCATTGTCATCCTCCTCCTCCTCATCATCATATTCATCATCCTCATTTGATCATCATTGTCATCCTCCTCCTCCTCCTCCTCCTCCTCCTCCTCATCATTCCATTGTAAATGCTTGAAAATAAAATCAAAACAAAGTGTTTACTTAGCAAATGCGCGCACGCGTCTTTAACGCGTGTGCGCAAAGTAGCGTGCACACGCTTTTAGTGCGTGTGCACCCAGAGAACGCGATCGCACTTCTAGTGCATGCGCGTTATGTTTTAAACTACATGCACACATGATTTAAATTTAGAATTTTGGTGGCACCTTTTTTCCAACCAACATGGTGGATGACCACGGGGACTTCACTTAGTGAACATCTCACATAGTGCGTGTGATCGCGGGATATTAAAGAATAGCCTTAATTTCCAGAGATATTGACCCAAACGCTTTTTGTTGAAACCCCCTCCCAATACTTAAAACCTCCTCCCCACCCCTTTTTATACCTCAATCCTTATAAACCACCATACCCACCCCCACCTTAAACCCTTTATCCCCCCCAATACCTGCAATATATTGGTTCAATTTTTAATAATTTTAAAACCCACAATATGAACTAACGTGATAGGACATTGGTCAACAAGTGAAGCCCTCCTGTGGATTACTTGGCTGCTTTGGTTTAGGTTCGGGTTTCCCAACCAAGTGGTTTGGACTGTCTTATGACATAAAAAATTGTTTTGTACCACTACTGCTATTTCGTGCATGATAGGAGGCATTGCTGAGTAATGTAGATACCTCATCCTTGTCTTAACCAACCGATGTTGTAGGGTTGCACGTGTGGTGTTGTCGGAAGCTCCAATCTCTTGATGAATTTTGCTGAGATGAGGTTCTTTTGGCTACCATTGTCAACAACAAAATGTAGAGGTGTTCCCTTCACCCACATATGTGAGTGGAAGAGGCACTCCTCTACCTCTGACTCTTCAGGATCCTCTAGTTGAATCTGTGTGGTAGCAACCGTGGAAGTGGGGTCTGCATCAATGATCTTCCTCCCATTATATGCAGTTGTGGAATTGGGTTTAGAACCAGAATTAGGATATAATTCTAAATATTTAATCTCGACCACTAATAACTGCTTTGAGCGACATTCATCAGTGTTGTGCTAAGAGATTTTATGAAATTTGCACCACTTACCGGTGTCCTTCTTTGCCTTTCCATCCCCCTTCTTTGCTTGTGGTGGGGACTGGTTGTCATTTCCTTTTGCTGTGTTCTGAAGGCCAGGGTTTCCCTTGCTTTGCTTCTATGGTGGATTCCCAGGTCTAGAATCTCGCTTGTTCTTTTGTCGAAATTTCTCCTTGATTTTGATAGCATACCGATAGGCAGATCCAAGTGAAGATATGTCAAGGAATTCCGTCTCAGTTCAGATGTACCGATGTAGACCACTGCGATATTTTAGAATTAGGTGCCACTCGGAGTCCTTGATACCCAACTTTGTGCGCAAGGTATGAAAGTTATTGGTGTACTCTGACACCATCTGGTCCCTTTCTTGATGCTGAATGGTCCATTTTGTGTACTAGTCATGATAGTTTCCCACAGGGTAATACTGTTCCCTAACAACATCTATGAAAGAGGCCCAAGTGGGATTTTTTTCAAACATTCTAGACTCATCTGATGAGTTTTGTTCCCAATATGTACCCCACCAATTTTGGACATGGGGCACTGCCTTAAGGAGATCAAAGGTGATCTTTTTCCTATCGGAGAAATTGTGGACAGAGAAATACCCTTCTAGAAAATTCAACCAATTATCTAGGGAATCTGCATCGATATTTCATTCAAATAAAGGAATATCAAAGTTAACTTGTACCTTGAATGGATTTGCATCCCTGAACTGGCTGCTCGTTGAAGATGCACTTGCTGCTATTGACATTCGTAGAAGGATTTGGGTGAAACTATCTATCATCTCGTTCCTATGTCGCTCGAGGGATTCCTTGAGCAAAAACTTGATAGGATATCTTGCTCAGTTGTCTCTCTTTTCTTCCACCATGGGAGGTCATTTGGGGCGGCGAGAGTGATCAAGTGAAACTAGTTCGAGACCAAACTCTCTATATCCTGACCTCGTCGAGGACATGCACCGAGAAACAATGAAAGAGCAAATTGTTCTGATACCACTGATCCAGATTTATGTGTGAACAAAATGAAATAACAGATACAGAATCATAATAACATACATTTCACAAAGATAACAGAGATACAATAAACACATATTCTATTAAAATGCGGAAATAGAATAGACTGTAATACAATTGCTAGAATGGTGGTAGCTATCTCTGAGAAGAGATGTGGCTGTTACACTCATTCATGCCAAGATGAATACAAAATGAGGCCAAAGGGGCCTATTATAATAATAATGAGGGTGAGAACCCCAAAAATCCAAAACGTAACCCTAGAAGATGAACCGTTATAAATTTTGCGGCCCCAAGGTGGTAAGTTGAATAGTCAACCTCTTGGGTCATAACTTTTGCATACGATCTCCGATTTGGGCGTTCGATAGCTTGTTGGAAAGGTATATCTAATATTTAAAAAATTTGATCAAGCAAATGAATTCCTATGGCAACCAATTGTCCCTTGAATCACCAAAAAACATCATTTAGGGCCTCAAAACAACCCCAGAAGTTTGGGACCCAAAAAACCCTAGAAAAATAACTAGGAAACTGCCACAATAGACAATTGTTTTGATCCAGTGGAATAGGTGGGTGGCCACCGATATCCATCTGGATCATAAAGGGATATAAAACATGAATACATATTAATATAGAACATGGCGTGACTAACCATTGATGCTCTGACCCAATTTGAAGAAAACGAAAAAAAAGAGAAACTGCTCAAAATAAATAATAAATCAAATTTTTTTTCAATAGAAAAAGCTTGCAACTTGATATTAATTATTAGAATCAAAGTTACAAAAAATTGTCTCCTGCCAATACAATTTTAAATATGTATATACATATACATATTTAAGTATATGAAAATCTCAACAATTATAATTAAATTCTAAACAATTTAACACACACACACACACATATATATATACAAATTAGAAATTAGAACACTATGGAATTGAATATATGAATCCTCAATTTATAAAATTAAATGAATATGTAAATATATGAAATTATACAATTTTGAATTTACATATATATGAATTCATACATGCACATGAATGTATATAATTTTATGAATTAATTACAAAATGATAATCAAATTCTAAATAATTTAACATATATATATATATATATTATGAACTAGAACACTATGAAATTGAATATATAAGAATATGCAATATGAAACTAAATATGAATATGTGAATATGAAATTATACAATTTACATATAATTATGAATATATATGTATATATATATAACAATTTAACATGTATATTCACATGAATTTATTAATGTGAAGGATACATGAATATTCTTCTAGGTGAATATTCTTTAACCAGATTTTTAATTGCATAGTCATCATCCTCATTTGATCATCATTGTCATCCTCCTCCTCCTCCTCCTCCTCCTCCTCATCATTCCATTGTAAATGCTTGAAAATAAAATCAAAACAAAGTGTTTACTTAGCAAATGCGCGCACGCGTCTTTAACACGTGTGCGCAAAGTAGCGTGCACACGCTTTTAGTGCGTGTGCACCCAGAGAACGCGATCGCACTTCTAGTGCATGCGCGTTATGTTTTAAACTACATGCACACATGATTTAAATTTAGAATTTTGGTGGCACCTTTTTTCCAACCAACATGGTGGATGACCACGGGGACTTCACTTAGTGAACATCTCACATAGTGCGTGTGATCGCGGGATATTAAAGAATAGCCTTAATTTCCAGAGATATTGACCCAAACGCTTTTTGTTGAAACCCCCTCCCAATACTTAAAACCTCCTCCCCACCCCTTTTTATACCTCAATCCTTATAAACCACCATACCCACCCCCACCTTAAACCCTTTATCCCCCCCAATACCTGCAATATATTGGTTCAATTTTTAATAATTTTAAAACCCACAATATGAACTAACGTGATAGGACATTGGTCAACAAGTGAAGCCCTCCTGTGGATTACTTGGCTGCTTTGGTTTAGGTTCGGGTTTCCCAACCAAGTGGTTTGGACTGTCTTATGACATAAAAACTTGTTTTGTACCACTACTGCTATTTCGTGCATGACTTTCCATATGCCACGCTTGTCCACTGTTAATGAAAATTCACACACTTGTGTAGCTTTGTCTGTAGATTCTGAATATGTAATTTTTATTTAAATCTATTATCTCTTTTTATTTTTTATTTAATTTTAAATGGACTAACATCAATCTAACACAAAAGGTAGGTTATTTGCTTTAGCTATAACTTTTGATTGCCTCACCTATTTAAAGAGCGGAAAATAACCCACACAAGAAGACACAAAGACCTACATCTTAAAAAAAATTATCGTTCATTGAATATGTTAAGACCAAGATGTGGTGGACCAACGCTCGACATTGTCATTTTAGGGCCTCACTGACTTCCTTAATTTGAAAAATAAAAAATATAACATCGAAAAATATCGCTGCACTAGACACACATGTTATCTACAACTCTATATAATTTTTTTCACAAAATTCCACCATTTCCATACCAAACGAGTGCACCAACGCAAACATATTCATTATTATTTGGGAAAAATATAACATACCAACCTTAGAAGAACCTCATTTTTTGGGATTTATGCCTAGTGTCCATAAATAAAAATTATATATTCTGGAAGGTAATCTGATTGTCCACGTTTCATATTCTTACACCATATTCCAAAAAGTTGTGTAGGTGCCTTTAATATTGCTTTTTGACGTTCATATTTATGTTTTTCCAACGAAAGCCTCATAAGTGACCAACATTAGCTTGCACGAGCCCTTGATAGAGAAAATTTTAGGACAAAAAGTTAACTCGTAGTTAATTTTCAATGTTAATTTTTCCATAAAGAGAGTTGTCAATTTCCCTTTTTTTTAAAATGATTTTCCCAAATTCTATGATAAAAAAAAATTACTTTAAAAACAACCAAAATTCTCTAGAAACTATATAAAACCCTTTGAAATTTAAATATGTCAAATATTCTATAGTAAAAAATTTAAGAATTTATTATTCACAAATATTTCTACACATTACATAATCTTAAAAATTTCTACAACTTATTCCTCTCCTAAACTTTCTCTCTCAAAAATAATATCACTTATTCCTCTCCTAAACTTCCTCTCTCAAAAATTTCTACAACTTATTCCTCTCCTAAACTTTCTCTCTCAAAAATAATATCACTTATTCCTCTGCTAAACTTTCTCAAAAAATTTAAGAATTTATTATTCACAAATATTTTTACACATTACCTAATCTTAAAAATTTCTACAACTTATTCCTATCCTAAACTTTCTCTCTCAAAAATTATTTTACTTTGTTATTTCATATTTGACTTATTAAATATCATTATAGTATTTAGGCTCCATTATATAATTTATAATATTTGTTTTATAGCATAAATTTCTAATTAAAATTTCTTTTTGACTTTGTTATTCTTTATTTTACAAATATTTGACTTATTAAATACGATTATTTTATTTAGATTCCATTTTATAATATTTGTTTTATAGCATACACTTCCAATTAAATTTTCTTTTTGACTTTGTTATTTCTTATCTTACAAATATTTCACTTATTAAATATGATTATATTATTTGGATTCCATTATATATTTTATAATATTTGTTTTATAGTATAAATTTCCAATTATTTTTTGAATTTATTATTTTTTATTTTACAAATATACAATGGAGTCATTTTTTTTGTTTTATTTTTTATTTTATAAATATTTGATTTATTAAATATGATTATATTAATTAAACTCCATTGTATATTTTATAATAGTTGTTTTATAGTATAAACTTCCAATTAAATTTTTTTGACTTTTGTTATTTAATATTTGATTTATTAAATATCATTATATCGTTTAGGCTTCATTATATATTTTATAATATTTGTTTTATAGCATAAATTTTCAATTAATTTTTTTTACTTTATTATTTTTTATTTTATATATATTTGACTTATTATATGCCTCAGCAGGTATATTGTAATCCATCGAAGTCAAACTCCTTTGACTTTGGGTATTAAGTGGTGTCTTTTGATGCAGCTTTAAAAAATCAAAACCTGTTTTCCAAAGTATGACATAGGGGTTTGCAAAATATTTTTTTTAATTTTGTTAAAAAACTATTTTTGTAAACCTCTGATTGGTGGATAGGAGATGATGTCAACATTGGAGTTTGGTATTTTGACTTGACACATGGCTACTATGACATCAACATTTATTATATTTTATTATTATGTTATTATTTGACTTTATTCCGGAACCAAAATTTAGTTTTGTATCACGCCACAGCACCGGTCTTTATGCCTCAAGCAACAGATCGCACAACACAGTTCCTTCACATTATCTTCAACGCAGCAATGCGTCCTTCAACTTTGGACAACAGCGTCTCCACATAGGTCCCACAACTTTCACGACCGAGCAGCGATCATAGGCGGCAGATCTTTCAGAACTCGTCTTCACACAGACCTCGCTAATCAACACAATCTCCAGCAAATAGCTATCACCAGCAAACAACAAGCTATTCTCAACAAATAGTTTAACAGCAATATGGTGATACCAACTTAGAAATCAGAGCATTTAGTCCTTGCGATGAGTCATACCCACTTTAGTCGAACCTGGTTTCAATTTCATCAATCAAACATCCACTGCCCAAGGTTTCACTGCTGAAAAAGATCACACGCTGATGGATAATCCCGTCTTATGGGTATTGCAAGCTTCGAGTCGATCTGTAGGTTTCCCTACCGAAAACTTGATGCCATGGCCGGGCCAAGTATCTGACAAGTCCGTGTCAGATACATTCTCAGAATTTTCAAGCGATGTTTGTGATTATAATTCTATAATGGCGAATCCATCCATGTACAGACCGGGACCCTGCCTTTCTTCTCTGTTGTACTCCGAAAGATCTCTAGACCAGGATTTGCTGGACAACGCAGGCACTAATTGCATGAATGGAACTGCTCAATACTGGGATAATATTGAGAATAATAATAATAATATGAGGACGAGTAGCAGGAGCAGCAGCTGCAATAGCAGCACCGTCAATCTTGAGGTCAATAATGGCGCCGCCTTCGACCATTTTTGGGGATTCGGTGAGCGATTAGATGCATCTGACATCACCTCCGAAAATGAGAGAAAGGCTCCGCTATTTTTGGAGAAAGCAGAGACCGAATACGCTGTTAAGTGGTCTGAAATGCTGCCTCCATTTTCAAGCCACACGTAGGAGGAGACATTGCCAATGTATATTACAACAAACTCCAAGTCTCAAGATCTAGTCTCTACTAGTAACATAAATAACCATAACCAAGCTGCTCTCAATTCTGCTGTTTTCCCAATATCATGGCAACAGCTTCAGAACACTAAGTATCCGGTACTCGGTGACAGGGCCACAATGCTCAGTACTCCGTTGTTTGATCTCGATTTCCACCAAATTGCTGCAGTTCTGGACCAAATTTAGCACAACTTTGAGTTCATCTTGAGAATGGAAAGTTTAGTTAGTCGTTACTAATTTGTCATGGGTTTACAATATATTCCACAGATTGATTCTGAAATTCACACAAACTCGCAGCCGTGGTGGACTCAGATG
>LPNX010785370.1:0-22379 GCA_001517045.1 Pseudotsuga menziesii
TTGCATACCTTTTGTTCTTTTCCTTTCACAACAAAGCCTTCTGGCTGAGACATGAAGACATTCTCTTTCAAGTCTCCATTCAAGAAAGCAGTTTTCACATACCCTAGCTCATATGGGTTGTGTTCACATCGAACTCTCACTTCTTGAGATAAAGTCCTAAAGCTCAAGTGATACCTTGGAGGAACTAGGGATTGCCAATGTCACCACACAATCCCTCTTCGCACTTTAGGCTAGCTCTCCTCCAGTTCAAAGGGGGCTTCCCTATAATAGGATTACTAGAGCTTATACAATGAAGACCAAGGTGAAACTGAGAGATTACTCTAGTAAAATTACTTAGTAAAATAAATGAATTAAAATAGATGAATGCAGTAGAGACTACTGTCTTATCATTGGGAAAATGGGGTCAATTCAAGGCTAAATAGTAAATGGGAGGCTATCATAATGAGGAACAATGGTTGTTGATGTTAAGAGCACAAGCTACAAGAACCATCCATTCCTGTTCCAAATTACAAAAATAAAAATAGAGGGATTACTAAAGCAAATAAACTCTAATACTTACGAAGATTATGGCTATCATGATCATCCTTTATATGCATACATCCAAGAGTAGAGAAAGACATGCAATTATAAACCATGTTCAATTGATAACATTGAAGGAAAAAGGAAGGGTGTTACCAATTTCACACTCCATAAGCATGTGTCAAGGTTATTCCAGCATTGTGAGAAAGCATTATGATCTTCTCATCCATTAAACGCTATACTCAATCACCCAACAATATCCAACAAGTATTCCATTAAGCTTCAAGGAATTTCTCCCAGATCCAACATGAGAAGAATTAGAGAGAGAAAACGTTTATATAGGTTTGAGCTCTATCTCCTCAACAATAAAGAAGTATTTGTTATCCTAAATCCATGAAGTTTTCCAAGGAAAACAATACAAAAACATGAGAAAATATTATATTTTATAACAATGCATAAGTGGAATCTCCAAGACAAAAACACCTATGCAAAATGCTAAAGAATAGATGTAATGCCAAGGTTCATGCAAAGTGCTAGATGTCTTCTTCATGTGCAAGGCGCTCTTCATGAACTCTCCTCCATAACCACCTCCAAATAAAATATTATGATTGCCAATCAAACAAGTGAGTGCGCTCTCCATAATGCCAAGTGTAGCTGAAATAATGACGGATTCTTACCCGGATGCAAGTGTTAGTCGAGGCCAGATGTCAAGCAAATATGGACCCACAGATCCACGCCACCCTCCTACGTGTGGCTCTCGTTTCACATCGAATTAATGGCTACTTAATCTGCTTTGGTCGAATGCCTATGGGTTTACTACAGCCTGTTGTCACAACTCAGTCCAACTCAAAAGGTGGTATTGCGGTAATCATGAATTCCTGCGAACAATCTACGGCTCCCAGGGTGAATTATATCAAGGTAGCCGGTAAGGAATGTTTCCAATTTTGTTCCTCTGCAGTTAGTTGTTTGTCCAGGATTTCTCTCAGTACGATGTAGGCAATCCATCTCTAGGTTTGTTATTGTTTCAGCACGACGCTAGGCTTCAATCGTTTGGCTTTTGGGTGATTGGGTTCTTTATTGCTAGCCATTGGCCTCCGCCCAGCACTTGGCTTCCACCTTGCAATTTTCAAAGCACTTCGGCTTTTACTCTAGTTGCAAGAATGGCAAGAAGGTTGTGTGCAACCCTCGTCGTGCAAGCAAGGGTAGAGGTTGCTCAAGTCGAGCTGGAAACAGGGACTCCTCAAATGATGGCTATGATAGCTCTGTCTCGGCTCACTTAAGGATTATCCTGGACGACCGGAAGGAAGAAATGGTTTTGCAGTACTTGGTTGGCCACAGGGCAAGAGTGAGGCGCAGAAACTACTAGAAGGTGAAAATTATGCTTGCTCAGGTTCTTCAAAGGGCCCAAAACACGGATGAGAACAGGTTCTTGCTCAGCTTCTTCTTCCATGGATTCGCCTGGCAACTCTTCTCCCTCCCTAAATCCTTCGTCACCTGCCAAAAATATGGAGACCTTGTTGCCCACCTATTTCGACTAGGTGGCAACTCCATGTACATGAAGATGTACATAATTGTACAAGTCGTACCTTGGGAAAATCTAAGGATTTCTTCCATTTCTGCAGGGCAATTGCCCCTTTGTAAAACGAAATGTCCGCTCCCCTGCGTGGGAAAATTAATGTAATTGTTATGGACGCCACACCATGGAACTGGTTATTAGGGAAGTCCCCTCATCGAGTGTTTTTTTCCCTTTCCAATTAATCTTGTTGTTTAAACGATTTTAATTGGTTTGGTTTTTCACTCAAAATCCTCCAAAGTGGTGACGGACGTTCTAATAGTCAAGTCCATGGGGTGGCTAAGGGTTCAAAATGTTCTTCGTGACCATGCTAGACATTTGTATAGAGTCTTGCGGAGTTTCGTTATGTTGTTGTGTTTTTATTTATTTTTTCTAGTTAATTAATGTCACCCCTTGGTGGTTAATTAACTAAGTTTTGATGTAATAATGTAATTGCTCAAGCACTGGCACTTTGTAATAGGGGCTATGAATGCAAGGTAAAATGCTATGAAACCCCCTAAGCCACTGCTTCGAGTCCCATGTCATTCTGATAAGGGGTTAAGGAGATAGACCATTTTTGGCTAAGCAAGGTCTATTTTTCCCAGGGAATTAATTAATTTCCTTAAGTCAAAAATTTAAATTATTTGATTTTGAAGGAAAAAATCAAATAAGGCCATGGTAATTAAGTTTGGGGGATGGCTAAGCATAGCCAAAATTTGATAAACCCTCCATGGTCAAAATAAATGTCTGAAGATCTCCTAAGTGGGGCGTCCCTTTTGTCTTAATAAAATAAAAAGATTAAAAAATTAAAGATCAAAAGTTAAAAATTAAAAAATAAAACATTAAAAATAAAAAGATAAAAATAAAAATATAAGATTAAAACTTAAAAATAAAAGATAGTAATTAAAAAATAAAAGAATAAAAAGATAGAAATTTTAAAATAAAATATCAAAAAATTAAAAAATTAAAAAATAAAATATTAATAGAAAATCAAAAAATAAAATATTAAAGATAAATATAAGATTAAAACTTGAAAATAAAAGATTAAAAGATTAAAAAATAAAAAGATAAAAATAAAAAAATAAAAGATAAAATAAAAGATTAAAGATTAAAAATTAAAAATAAAAGATTAAAAGATTAAAAATAAAAAGATAAAAATAAAAAAGATTAAAGATAAAAATTAAAATAATAAAAATTAAAATTTGAGTCAAAGGGGGCCCCCACTTGGTCAAAAACCCTAGATCTAAGGGTGGAGAATGATTAAGACATGGATCAAGCACGCAAGCCATGGATTAAAAAGCAATCTAAGAGTGTAGATTGGTTGAGAGTGGTAAAAAGTCAAATACCTAGATCTAGTGGTGGATATCTAATCTAGATCTAGATCTAATCTTGGTCGTTGATCTTCAAGGGGTTGGAGTTGCTCCTCAACTATATAATGAGGGTCTCACTCCCTCATTTCTCATGCTCTCTCATGCTATTGTTATGCTGCCGGATTACTTCTCGACTCTTCTCTCACATTTTCTTCTTGCCATTGTAATATTCTTGCCCTAGTTGGGCCATAATACAAGTAAATGCTTTGGAGGAACTTTGGTGGCTCTTGTCTACATTTGTGCTTCTTGTGAGGTAACCTGTTTTATTTTTATTTAGTTGCATTTGTATTAGCTTGGATAGTTCTCCACAAAGTATTTTGTGGAGAAACTTGTAGGTAGAAGTGTTTTTACCTACATTTGTGAGTAGATTAGTAAGACTCTACAAAGTATTTTGTAGGGTTTATTTGTTTACTCACCTCTTTGCTCATATTTTGCAGCTTCTATAAGTTTATTGCAGGGATCCAAAGCGAAGGAGTGCCCCTTCCATTGTTTTAAAAAACAGTTTTTTATTTTCGCACTTTCTGTAAAAAGGGTTTTGAAACTCAGTTTTTATCACTGTATAGTGGTAAAAACCTTGGTTTTAAGGCCCTAACCCTTAGCACATTAGTATAGGCTTTATTTGCTACTGTTTTAGCATCATTTAGGTGGCTGGAAACTCAGTTTTCAGCCCCCTAAACTTCATATTTTTGTCATACTTTCGCTCAGATTTTTATGTAAAAAATTGTAAATTTTGTACTAATATTGTAACAGCAATTTTTTTTGTATTTCATGTGATTTGCAGCGAAGAATAGCTCGCTGTTTTTTGACAGGTTGTGCACATTTAAAGGAGAGTTGCTACCCAAAAGGACACATAAATACCTCAACCTTCAACCGGTTCCAAAAGGGGTTCAAGCCCTCAACTCTTTCCTTCCTCTTCTATTATTTGTAAACCCCAAAGAGGAGTCCTCTTGGGGTATTCTGCAAAATTTATAAAGCATTTGTAATATACACATAAATAGATTAGGAAGTAGAAAATTGCTTTATTTTCTGTTCACCCACCTCTCTTTGTGACAGACCACCATCTCTGTCACAAAGATTGAAGTGAGGTTAGTTTACTGTTTTATTTAGTTTCCTGTTTTATTCATTCACCCACCTATCTCTGTTACAGACCACCATCTCTGTAACAGAGATTGTTGTGAGATTAGCTTAATCAGTTTCCTTTCTACCCACCTATCTCTGTGACAGACTACCATCTCTGTCACAGAGATTGTTGTGCGGTTAAGCATTGTTCTAGTTAGTTACAGTTTCTTTCAAGTTCAGTTTTTATTTTATTTTTCTGTCAAAAGAAGTAATCATACAACTCACCCACCCTGTGTATCCTCTATCCACTTGTCATCTCCCTTTAGGGAATTCAAGCTGGATATGAAAAGCAAGGGAAGTGGGGGCTTAGGTAATTAGACTAATTTTCCTTTTCTTGTACTACAATCTACAATCTTCACATTCAAATTTTCGGTCCAAGATCGAATACCAGCACCTCCCATAAGGGACACCGCTTGGTGATCTTGTTGATAACTTAAAATCTACTTTGCATCTTAATCACCCAAGATTTAAAATCAACCCATAAAATTAACCAACAAAGCTTCTCTATCTCCTGCTCCTCTACTCGGTTATCACCCTCCGGGGTACTCCGAGATACGACCAGGGGAAAAGGAAGTCGTAATCTAATAGGCATCCATCTAGAGACTTTTGAATCGATTAAAAACAGTGACTCGAAAGCTGCAAGGGGTAGTAGACCGAGGGGGTCTCTAGGCGCATCGACGTCCTCCTTGTGAGCACCGGGCCATTGGGGATTGACCTGTGAGCTAGGGGTGGGCTTTGCTCCCACCTGTTGAGCGCAACAGCAATCTTTCTTCGGTTTGAGAAGAACTAGATCGGGGTGGTCACACCACCGGTTCTAGAGCATAATCAAAGATTCCAACTCTAATAAAATTTATTAAAATTTACCAAGAGACACTGCAAAACGTCTTACAAACATTGGTCTTCTGTTTATCTCTGCCTTGCTGTTCAAGGTCTTACTACAAGCACTTTCATTTTATTTTACCGCAAGCACTCCAACACTTCACTTTCAGTTTCATTTACTTTCTGTTCTGTAATTGCTCATGTGGTGAATGCTTAACATTTGTTTAAAGTGCTTCAAGTAAATCAAACTTAAAGTTTTTCTTTCCTTTATTTACTGTGGGTTAATAATTTTCATTTAAAGTTTTCTTCTACCTTCTTTGGTTCATAACTTGTAAATCTTGTACATTGGTTAATGTTGGTAAATTTAGATCAATTGTATATTGCTTAACATCTTGATCCATTATTTATTTGCTCATTCATTTTGTTGTACAAAGCTGTAGTTTAATTTTAATTGAAGTCTCAAATTCATTTGTAAAATTATAAAGTTGCAAATCCACCTTTAGACTCCATTTGTAATAGGCACTGGTCTTATTTTATCTCAAGGTATGCTTGTCATCAAAGGAATTATGTGCACTTGCATGCTGCTTGTCATTCCTTAGATATTCTAAAGTCTTAGCCTTAACTCTTAATAAAAGATCCCTCTAATTAATCTGCAATTAATTAGTAAATCTAGAACTTATTTTCCTATAGGGACTACCCCCCTTGGCTCTGTTGGGATCTAACCTAAACGGAGGAGTTGTGGACTGTGGTGACAGTGGTCCCCAGCTCTAACTTGCCCCCAAGGACACACACAGCGGGTTGGAGACTTTCCTGTGTCTTAAAGTGTGTATTAGGCGGCAACAGACCTCAAAAGGTTTGGAGCACAAGAGCCCCCCTCCGCCCAGGATAAGACCAACATTGCTTCCACCAATGGCTGGAAGAAGAGAAAATTGGGTCGCAGTGACAGTTTGGACCTATCAATTTTACAGAAAGACAGAATCGCTTCTTGTCAAGAAGGCCATGGATGAGTCCTCAAGCTCGAGAGAATACCAGTATCCCATAATCGAGGAGAAGTCAAAAAAGGATGAAGCGACCTGCAATTATGAGTAAACCCCCAGGTTTTTATCTTTTATTTTCCTATTGGCAGATAGATATGATCCTAATACTGTTAGCTTTGTTGGTTTTTTGGTTATCTTGTCAAGCCTAGAGGGCTCTTTTTGATAGACTATATTTGTTCATCATGTACTCAGGCATAAGCCTTATTGCAAGTTTTCTGGTTGACCATGCATGGAAGGAAAAAGTTGATAATTTTAATTTGATTCTCCATGCATGGCATAGGTGTCTTAGTTTTTATTTTGGCAATTGTCAGTCCAAAAATAGCCATGTAGGACTGCAGAACTTCATGAAAATCATGTGCATGTACTCTTTATTTTTTGTACTATAATATAATCTTTCTATGAAGCTTACAAAAACAAATGAGGGATTCTTCATGAAATAAGTTTCTTTGACCATGAAATAGTGTGGAAAGAGAACCTAGGAGAGGTGTGCCTTACAAGTTTGTAGAATAGTCACCTTCATCAATCAATAATAATAAGATGTGCTTTGAAGACTACCTCAACCCTTTGACTTGGCAAAATAATGATAAATTATCCATGTAAGTACTTGCACTCTAGGAAATTGTGTCATTCAACAACATTGATCCACAAATAAAATAAAATATTATTCCTTGTGAGGTGTGCCCTTGGTGAATGTGCATTATGGCCATTTTGAATAGTCAATGCACAATAAATAATCCATTTTACAAGTGCGCCATAAGGAAAAGTGTAAATGGTAGCTGAACTCTTCAATAAAGTGCAAAAAACATGTGTTAGAAGGGGAAACCATGTGCAAATACCATCAACTGATATTCAAAATCATGATTTCCCAAAACCATGTGCACAAGAGGAGGCTGACCTATGAAATTGTGCAAGAAAGCCCACTCATGTGGTAAACCAAGAAGATGAGTAAATAGTAAATGCCCTCCATTTACGAAATACCACGAATTGTAAGGAAATACCATGGGCCAATACCATCACAACTCCAAAGTTCAAACCATGAACCAAGCTACCACGTCCAAGAAGAATACACCAAACCACTCACACATGTAGGAGATGATAATATAATTCCTCGCATAGATTTGTGTGTAATGGAAAAAAGTCAAAAACCATTGATAGGAAAACAAGAGGCTGACCTATGAAATTGTGCAAGAAATCCCACTCGTGTGGTTAACCAAGAAGATGAGTAAATAGTAAAACCAAGAAGATGAGTAAATAGTAAATAGTAAATGCCCTCCATTTACGAAATACCACGAATTGGAAGGCAATACCATGGGCCAATACCATCACAACTCCAAAGTTCAAACCATGAACCAAGCTACCATGTCCAAGGAGAATACACCAAACCACTCACACATGTAGGAGATGATAATATAATTCCTCACATAGATTTGTGTGTAATGGAAAAAAGTTTAAAACCCTTGCTAGGAAAGTAAAACCAAGGGTTAAAATTTTGAAAACCACCCTTATCTCCAAATTGCATTGAAATTTGTGCCAATAGGATGAGCACTCCACTTAATTCCATGTTTCACATCATATAATACACCCATCCAAGAGTGAACACAACCCATATGAACTAGGGCGTTATGATGCTATCACATCAAAAATCAATCTTATGAACCTTACAAAAGCATAGCAACACACTCTTGAGTCTTTAATCAAATCACAAAACTAAGGAGCAATTATTGACAATTAGAACTTAGGAAGGCCCTAGGCTAATGGGTTCCCACTTCACGAAATGCACCAAGGGTCAAACAAATGTATTCAATGCTAAGCAAAACCCTTCATAAATTCCAACATGCCCACCATGTCAAAGAAATGGGACGTACTACACCATCAAGATATCAACCACTACAAACATGCCAACTCGTCAATTTGAACATCTCATCAAATACCTATAAACCAAATGATATCCCCATCTTTAAGCTGATCACATGTACCCCTTATCCATCAAATGATCTAACAATGTTATCCTGTAAGCCTAATCCTTGTGATTAAAATCACAAGTGTTGTGATATCAATCACAAGTGCAAGCCTCATACAATATGAGGGGTAACAGCATGAATCATTGCTAGTAGTTATTCAAGGTTCTCTACGTGAAGCTTCCCAAAATTTCATGGTAATTATAAAAGGATGCTAAGGGCCTCGGTTAGATCACATCGAATTAGAGTGATCAAGTGACGAAGATCTTGCTTCTGACGTCTATAAATATTAAACTTATTGTTGAGATTAATATTTGAAGAGTAAGGCCACTGTCTGAGCACAGTTCGCAATTCTGTGTTGCAAAGTTCATGGTATCAAAACCAAAAGACCAAAGATCTTTTCTTGCTCATTCTGAATTATCAGGGACCCTGATTTGGAACTTTTCAAGCTTGACCTCTCTCAGAATGGCAGGTCTCAGGTCCGCACATCACCATATTCATTATATAAGATTATGCTTCATTTTTTTTCAATATTAGTTTCTTCTGTACTTTATTTCCGTCGCGTATTTGCATAAACATACAAGATCTATCTGTGTCGGGGAACACAACATTCTTGAGGATATCCTTTTGTATTGGAAGTATTCTCTAGCCTCCTAGTGCATCTTGCGGAGCCATTCCAGAGAGTCAGTATATTTAGGTGTTGGATAATCACTAAGGAGACTAGTATCCAGTTCGGGAAGTGTAAGGTTCTAACTTCTAAGCGAAGCTTTCCGCAAACTAAGTTCTGCTATTGTGTGGATCCATTTTAGCAAGCTATCAGAGGCATTGAGGACATTCGCTTTGGATGCAATACACATGAGCCAATGCAAGCCTGATCCAACTCACGGGAAAGCACGAAAATCCTAGAAGTACATCTAGTCTACATCTTCATATTAGTCATGTAAACTGTGGTTGAGAAAGAATCACCTATATCTGTGGACAGATCTTTTGATCTGGTCAGTGTAAGTTCAGTGACAATACTTTAAGGTCACAATGAGCCATAGATAGGTGTGGTAAGTCTACTAATCCCTTGACTGAGACTTCCCAAGTTACAATCTTCTTATCCAACCTGCAGTGTCAACGTGGTGAATTATTTCTGCAACATCCTTGCAATGGCACGCTTGAATATGAATCTGTTTGGTCGCTCAAATTCCAAGGCCAGCACCTTTGGCTGAAACTCTGCCTGCCCCTCATTCTCAGCATGTATAAAGAAAAAACTGCCATCATTGATAACCAAGGTAGATCTGCATTCCCTGAAACCATGATTAAAGAATTATATAATGAAACTACCTCCAAAGCTCTATTCACATCTGCTATCAATTAATCTGAGATAGAAACTGCTACTGTAAGAATAGGCATTTTTCCTATTTTAATTTTTTCTGCATTTATAATTGAGCAAGAATGGCAAAAGTGGGTTTTAAAAGGATACAAGTATGTACATATGTCTTTGTGTAAATTTTTATTAAATTACTTATTAGCTCATGAACTAGGAGGAGAATATCTTGTCAGCTTTCTCAATATTGCTCACCCATACTGGCACAATGTTTGTAGATGCCAGTTCTGAAGTACAGTAGACAGGGATGCATACTGTACTGTCCAAGTAAATTATAAAATGACCATGGCAGATCAAATCACTCGACATAGACTGGTTGTGTGTGTGCAATTAAAAGGAGTGAGACTTCTTCCTGGCGTATCTTATATGGCAAATAGTGGCAGAGCAATATTCAACTTGCATAATACTTTCCTCCCAAATGCCAACTTACCTCAAGGAATCAGGTTCTCAGTAATGAAACAAAATTTAATGCCATTTGTGAGAACAACAGATATACAGGGATATATTGCTGACAATATCCTTGCAATCAAAGAGTAAACTGACAGGGAAAATCCTGATCACAATAAAAAACAAAATGTCCATTGGTGACAGATTGTCGCTAAAGCCACGGCCCACGAAAAAAACTCAACAGCAACAAAATTAATTCCGTATATTGAACAAATCTATCTTCCTCTTCAACCCAGGAAAGAAGAAGAAGAAATCTCTGAGACATCTTCCATATATGAAAATAAAAGGATCTCGATACAGGTCCCAACTGAATTTGATGTTTCCATGGCCAAGGTTAGATCAGAAAACCTTGGCCAACACCCTCCTGGCCAGCTATGCAGTAGGAGAAGAGAAAAAATTAGATGACTGGAGATCCAACATTAACCAGTGATTTCAGTCCAAGGAGAAGGGCAAGTGTCTCTTGAACAGAAAAAAGGAAATTGGTAAAGCAGATGGATGGCTACTGCACAGCATAAAATTGATCAAAGAATAATGCAAAAACAGAATGCAAGATGTCAGTGCATCCATGATAGGCACTTCTTTGACAAATCTAAAAGCCACATCCAGCAGAACAGAGACGACATTCAAATCTATCTCGTCGAAGGTAGATTAAATATGTGCAAATGTTAATACTTTGTATCCTGATTTCAAAAATATGTACAGTGCTATGATAAAAAAAATTCAAATATCAGATGCTTTCAACCAAATCTAAATGGATCAGCTTACTACACTGCTTGAGGAAATAAGAGAAATGAAAAGACAAAGACAGTGTCTGACAAACATTCCAAAGGTATAATCAATCCCCAGCTTTTGCAAAGTTGAGGCTGCCACTGGGGAAAACTACAAGCCAAAATCAGAGAGACTCCAGCTGAAATCTTCTCTGAATCTACCTCTAGATTTTAACGGACTACCTACAAAAGAAAGAGCAGAAAAATTGCAAGAATGGATAAATCCGTGTCATCTTATGCAGGCCAACAAGAGCATGAATGATGAAAAAAGTATAGGCACAATCACTGCACAGTTGAAAGGTATTCTAACGTCCTAGCTGGCTAAACTCCCAGTCAGGGAAACTTATGAAAAGGGCAGAGTCCCACCACTAGGGGCAAAACCATTTTCAAAAGAACAGGTCACAAATTTAAATACACTGAAAAAGACTATTGTAGCGGCCTTTGGGCTTTGGAAGGAAATAACAAACAACAGTGACCTAAGAAAGTTGATGGGAGTGGAATTCGTTAGCTTGAAAAGTTTTAATGAATTTATGAAAGAATATGAAAAGCTACCCTATATAAGTGGGCATGCAGAAGATAATGCTATCAAAGTAAATCTTATCACCAGGATGCCCAGCCCAATCCCAAACAAGGTCCATGTCATGCTTGTAAACAGAAGACTGAATCGCTGACATGACCCTTGCAGATGTTGCAGAGGTAATCCAGATTTGTATTGAAGACTTTTGCATAGACAAAAATGTCCATAAAGAAAATAATTAAGAATAAGGCTGACCCAAAAAATTGCCAATGCTTCTCTTATGTCAAGCAGTATGGTAAACCTGAGAAAGTGCCTGCAACTTCCAGAAAAGAAATAAATATTCGCTCAGGGAATCACACAACAAATGTAGAAAGCCAGCAAAAATCTATTTGAAGAATAGACCTTTTCTGCAAAGGAAGAGTTTGGCAAACAAAAGTAGTCAGGAGGAAAACACTGTCATCTCTGTGGTAAGGCAGGCCATTTTGCAAAAGATTACCCTCAGAAGAAATTGAATGTTGGATTATATTATGTTGATGAAGATTTTGGTGAAAACTGGGAATACATCCCAACATATGTTAAAGACTTTGGATCTTATGAGTAGGGTTATGAACTAGACTCCTTTGATGAACGAGGAAGAAAGAAGAATGTTCACAGAGAAGCCACAAAAGAAAAAATGGCATGAGCTGTTAGAAATAGGAGGACAAGAAAAGACAAACCCCAAACCATCCAAAAGGAGCAAATAATAGCTTCCACGGCAAGAAGAGAGTACCAAACTCAGATGATACCAAACACCAACCAGCAAGCTGGTTCATAGAAAATAACAAACCCTACTTCAACCAAGCAATGGAATATATATGCCTGGTTAATTCCCATACAAAATAGGATCTACGAAAAAAAAACACCAATCCTCTTTTGACAGTGGATGCACATATAACGTGATCCATGAAGGTACAGTTCTTCCACAGTATAAGAGCAAGCTAACATCAGATGTAAGTCTTGTTGGTCTAGCAGGTCAACAGTCCACATGCTCTCATACTTGTGAATACAATTAAACTTGGATCCTTTCCTTACACCAGTGACCATACCATTCTCAATCTCCTCCACCATTACAAAATAAACCATACTTGGGCATCAATTTAATATTCAATTTCCTAGGATAACTATTGATTTTGTTAAAGTTGTTTGTAGATAACTCATTTCAGTGGATATGAAAACTGTGTATCCATGGTCCATCATGTCCATAAATTCAGATCAAAAATAAAACTTGAGGAACCATATCCTCAATCGTCAGTACTAGATGTCCAAAATTTTGCAACAAAATACAGAATAAACGTGAACATGAATGCAGTGGCTTAGAAGAAATCTCAGCACATAACAGACAGCTAGCATTAAACAAAATTGCTAGGAAAGAAAAATACAGGGAAAAGTACCAAGCCTCTGCATTAGCTGCAAAACACATACAACAAGACCCTATCACAGAAAAGGATTTTGAAGACTGTTGTAGCTTAAATCCTCAATTGTTTTGGCAACTAGCCCTATGTTGCGTAGGAGCATGCCCCCGCTCCGCCCCCGCTCCCGAAGCTCACTTCTGAAGGAAGCATCCAGGAAGCACTGGGAAAGCACGCTTCCTAAACGCTCCCATATGAGAGCATTTTTCAGGAAGCTCGCTTCCTTGCAAAAAAAAACGCTCCCACCTTTTTAATCAAGTTTTCTTCAAAAACTACCAAAAAGTTAAGTCATGGGAGGGGGGGAACTAACCCTAGGTCCATACTAATGCTATATAAAGGAGGAAATGCCTACTCTAATAGCAAAAATCCTAACCTTAGGTAGCATTAAATGGTAATATTAAATTCTTGAAGTAACTTAAATTTTTAACATTACCATTAATTGTTTCAAGATGTTTAAGAATGGTTCCAACCTCATCGGACTTCAAATGTAAAAAGTAGAATCTTTTATTCCATTCAAAATTCAACAGGCTTAACAGTTTTTAGGATTTCAGGATTGCAATGTTTCCACTGGATTCAATCATGTATGAGGGTATGGAATTCTCAGTTAATCAAACACATTAACCCCTTTATGTATCTTGATATTCGTGGTGCTGATTGTTCAGATTGATGTTGGTGGCCTCAAAACTAGTTTTTGAAGAATCCCTAGTTTATAGCCTATTTCTTCATGTACTTTGGTTCAGATATGGATTGCACTCGGAGCTATTTTGGTTGTATGCACTCTTACTTGCTATATACATGAGAAGCTTTGCATATTTGTGTATAATGGTTTGAATTCTGATGGATGCACATGGTTTCGTTGGCATATGCATCAAAATATATATTACATATATTATATAAAAAAAACACTCCTGAAAACGCTCCCACCCGGGAAGCTTTTGAAAATTTCGCTTTTTGCTTCTCTCCTGCTTCCCGCTTTCAATCCCCGCTCCCAACAACGTAGAACTAGCCAAACAAAGTTATGAAATCAAAACACTCCAAGGAACTAAAGCATATGGGAAGGTAATTCCCATAGACACCTCAGACAGTATAGACATGCCGACTGGACACAGCAATAAAAGTGTTGCTTAAACTAGAAATTAATCCACCTTTCAACATCAAAGTTCTATTGCCCAACCTTCATAGTGAATAATCATGGTCAATAGGAAAGAGTAAAAAAAGGATGGTAATTAATTACATTTTCATTAAAAGTTATTACTATCAGATTCAACTATCCCGATTCATATTGAAAAAGAACAGGAGAAACCAAAATGCAGAGCGCCAAGGAGGTTCGACGGAGGAAGATCTTGGAAAGGGGCACAGATCGATTAGCATTGATCACAGGGGAGCGCAAGTACCTGCCTACACCTGTAGAGCCGCCCTCCGATTCTCACGATCTGGGCGACGAGTCTACCAGGCTCGTAAATGGCGACGCATCCATTGAAAGTCACGATTTAGGGTTTAGAAGGAGGCGGCCCTGGATGGAGCTCTCAATCCTCTCCGCCTGCGATCTGAAGAATGTGCACTGGCGATACGGCGGGTTCCATCCCTATGACGTGCCCTCTCAAGTCCGCGACGAATTCGGATTCAATGGAAGGTTGGAGCAGACGCTGAAGCTCAAACGCCCCACTGGCCGCCTACAAGAGGTAGGAACTTTTCATATTTTTGTGAAAATGCCTTCAGGAAGATCTTTATTACTGTGGGTTTTCGCTGAAGATACAGGGGAGACTCTAACAACCCTGATAGTGCAGAAAGAGGGTTATTCTCCAACTCTATTTTACATTCTGCATGAGGGTAAAGTGTTGCAAGAGGGTGAAAAGCTGAGGGATTGCCAGATCTATAAGAACTCTACTCTGCATGTGATGTATCGTTTGCGGGGGGGAACAGGAGGGAACAGAGGAACAGCAAGTCCCTTTTCATACAAAGACGCAGCCCGATCAAAGGGGTCACTGTCCACAGCAGCTCCACCATCTTCACAACCCAAGCCGTATATTGTGGAGAAACTGGATGTTATCCCATCTCTGGAGGTCAAGAATACAGAGGTAACACAACTATTCAGTACCCTTCAAACACATGCTCTCATTTGTCATTTTAATGGCTTTTGGCCCAGATCTTTTGACCTTCATAACTGGATCTACACAAACTGGACAACAAATTGTCAAATTCTTTTATGTGCCAAAGGATTTTTTGTTGTACAGTTTGAATCAAAGGAAGAATATCAGAAGATCATTGAGCAGGGCCCTTGGTTTTGGGGGAGAGCGGGGCTTTTCTTAACCCCCTGGTTCCCTGAGTTTGATGCCAACGCTATGGTGGTAACCAAAATGCCGGTATGGGTGCGGCTGCCAAACCTGCCCCTTCCTTTCTGGCATCACCTAGTTTTGGAAGACATTGGCAATCTGCTTGGGAAGTTCATTAAAAGTGATGCTACTTTGAATGAGCAAGGGTTATTTACTTATGCAAGAATCTGTGTGGAGATCGACCTTAGCTAAGGTCTTCCTGATAGAGTCCAGCTGATATATGAAAAGCACAGATGGGTCCAGGCACTGGACTATGAAAATACTGCTTTTAGATGCAGATTTTGCCATCTGACAGGACACTTACAAGACTCGTGTCCTCTTTCAAAAAGGTTTCCCAAAAAGAAACAGGGGTCGCATCCAAAAAGGAAAACATGGCAGGCAGATTATGCTCCCTCTACTGATGAGGATTCAGAGGGTGAGGAGAGCGAACCAGAAGAACACCAAAAGGACGAGGTCAATGAGGAAACAGTGCCTATCGCTGAAACAGTGGAGGCATGTCATTCAGAATCAAAAAATGTCGGTAAGGAAACAATCATGGAAAATATACAACAAATGGCTACTTCTTTAACCGGGTCCAAGCGTGTACATGAATCAGAAAATTTGGATTCCGATAAAGATAAAACGTCTGCTCAGCCAGCAGTGGAGCAGGCGAGTAAAGAACTGATAGTAGTTGCACCTCAGAAGGGGGGATGGACAGAAGTAAAATCAAAGAAGAGAGGGAAGAAAGGGAAATTAGAGGATTATTATAAAATCCCTAATTCCTAGACAACTTTATGTAATATTTTTGTTTTTTTATTTTTCTGCAGACCTATGGTCTTGTCTCGGATGCGCTTATGCACCTACAGAATGTAATTTTATATCGCCTCGGCTTGAAATAAAATTACGCTTTTTTTTCTTGGAAAAAAAAAATCAGATTCAACTATCCTATGCCTCACAAGGATACCCTATTAACCCATTTAACCAACAGTAAGATACACAGCAAGTTTGATTGTAAGAGTGGATTCTATCAGATCAGGACTGCTCCAAAAGATATCTACAGAATGGCATTCAATGCTTTGCAGGGACAGTGCGAATGGCTGGTCATGGCTTTTGGCCTTAGCAATGCACCGACATTCCCAAAAAATGGATGAATTCCATTTTCAGTCCATGTTATCATTCTATTCTTGTATATATATGATATTTTGGTCTACTTGGGATCAGTGGAAGAACGCGACCTCCATTTAAGAAAACATTCGGAATTGATACTAAAAAGCATGGCATCGTGCTCTCCAGGGTAGAAATAGTCCTTATAAAGCCTGATATAGAATGTATCTGGCTCCACCTTAAAAATGGCAAGGTCAAAAGTTAAAACAGACCCACATATTAAAGAAATAATCTTGAACTGTCCAGATTGAATTGAGACACCCAAACTCCAACCATTTTTAGGATGTATTAATTACATTCTTCCATTTCTAAAAGACGTCTCCATGGAAAGATCTCAATTGCAGAAGCTTCTCAAAAAAAATCAGTGGAGATGGACAGATGAACATACAACTACAGTCATGAGGATAAAAAGGAAAGCCCAAAGCACACCACCACTAAGAATGCTTGCTGGCAATGGTTCATAAATGATAAATTGTACAAACATATGCTTCTACATCAGGATGGGATGCAACATTACTTAAAGAAGGTGAGTTGTGCAGATATGCATCAGACACTTGGGCAGAAATGCAAAACCAGTACCACAGTACCAAAATGGAAATCTATGTAGTTGTTAAAGCATTGAAAGAATTCAGGCTTTCTGTCCTACCATATACACTTGTCATCCAATCTGATTATAGAGGACTCAATGGGTTCCTAAAAACCAGTGTTACACGAGGACGTGTTTCCCATGGTTGAGGACCCGCCCCCCTTGCTCCCCACGCCCCGGGGACTTGGAGGCTCCTAGTGAAACGTTTCTCCTCGCCCCCAATTTGGCGAAACTTGAGGAAACGCAAGGGGGAGCTTGTCCCCCTATTTTGAATCACGCACCAGTGAAGTGGGGACTCCTAGGCGTTCCACTGGTAATGGTAATCTTAAAGTAAAAGTGGTATTTTCCTTATCTTTCATTTTCTATCATTTTACTTAAATTTTGTAACATTACCATTAATTGTTTTAGGATGTTTGGGAGTGATTCCAACCTCATCGGAGTTCATATGCAAAAATTAGAATTTTAGATCCCATTCAGAATTCAATAGAACATTTTTCAGGATTTCAAGATTGCAATGTCTCCACTGGATTTTATCATGTATGAGGTTAAGGGATTGTCATTTAATCAAGCACATCAACCTCTCTATGTACCTTGATGTTGGTGGTGTTGATTGTTAAACTCCTCTATCATGACCTTGATCAAAATGCACCCTTTAGTCAAGCAAAATCACTTGTTATACATGGGAGAATTTTTCTAATTCTACCTTATTTTAATGCTTGGTTTAGGAAGTTATCAAAATTGTAGGGGGTTGAGTAATGTCCTTCGAGGATCAACTTCGAGATTCAAGGTAGAGGCAAGGGCTAAAACACTAGGAGGGGGGCACAGGGTTCTATTGATGAATAGAATCCCAATATAGGATTAATAGTTCACTCTTGCATAATTGTATGTTAGACTTGAAAGCCTCAAATAATGTGATGCCCACTGGAATCATGAAGAAATAGCGTCCTTTGGTCACATTTCCCAATTACAACATCTATGCCATGGATTCACACAATGTTGAAGTGTGTTGAATCATTGAAGAATTAGACTATATTTACAGAGAGTAGCTTAAACTGTATTTACACAGGATGAATTGTTATTGGTAGGATTTATAATTTTTATGACCTCAACGTCCCCTCATTCCCCCCAAATTTTATAAAATTTGGGGGTAGTCCCCACACATCCCCAATGTGTGTTTCCCCACTCCCACGCTCCTGCGTCCAGGAAACTTGGGGGAACATTGCTAAAAACAAAGATTGATGCAACACTCAATAAACACGGCAAGCTTATGAGATGGCAAGAGTTTTGTTGCAACATTTTATTGCACAGTTGAGCATATCCGAGGCAAGGATAATGCTCTGGTAGGTCACTTGAGCCGACCATTGGTAGCCTATGCCAGAATGGAGAAAGGAGAATGCTCCCAAGAATCAGAGTGCTCATCACCAGAAAGTTGAAACATTGTGGGCCCGATTCATCAAACTCGTTAGAGAACTGCTGCATCAAACTCGTTAGAGAGAATTGCTGCAGCCAATTATCAGAAAATTTCAATTCGGGTCTGAGCCGAACTACTACACAATGAGAGCAATGACAAAAATTGACCAAGTGCACTATACAATGGCTTACTATTGGCAAAGGTATCATGTATTTGCACCCAGACCAAGGTGGGTCTATATTTTTTACCAAGGATGGGTAGTAGTAAAACAGATTTGGCTATCTGCAGAAAAATATAGACATATCATGATTATGATAAATGTGCATCGAGTCAGAAACAATGGTTTCAAATTTACTGAATTCAGCATAACAAGTAGATGGTGCTAACTTTTGATCTATCACATGGCTAATGGGAATCCAACCAGCCATCATTATCAACACCTATACAACCACATATTTATGTGTGCAAGGAGGATTTTGCAAATCACATGAATACTAGTAGATCCACACCACACACGATATGACGCTGAAGAATTCAGTACAAAGACTGCGTCAACATGGTTGATAACAAGATCGACAAGATGACAGTATCTCAGCCTCATGCGTCATACATCTCTGATGGAGAACCTCAGCATTATTAAGAGACAAGAATCCACAAAGGATCTAGCTCATCCTCGTATTGAGATTAAGATAATGCATATAGTGTACAAAGGGCTTGACACTGTCCATTCAAAAGAATGTGATAAGACCCCACATGAATAATAATTTCACTTCAAGACTATAGAAATTTGACAAAAAAATTCAGACCTCAGTCATTCAGAAATTTTGTCAAACACTTAGCATAACCCAAATTTCAGTCTTAAACTGTCATTAATAAAAATACTTCACATGCATTTAAAGTTAAACCAACAACCATGAAGCTCAAACATTAACTAAGTCAGTTTTGCAGCGGAAAAAGACATATAACAGCAGACTGATAAACCATTTAAACAGCAGAATTTTGGTCAATATGACCCTGGAAAACCCCCTATAGGAAAAACCAGTGCAAGAGTATTTTATTCAGCATTTTCAGGCAAAAAAACATTTAATTTACAGCAGCATTTAACCAGCAGTAAGTGACTGTACCAACACCTCCTTTTGCGTGCAGCACCTCGAAAAACATGCCCAAACAACAGTACGGCGTTTGTGTGCATGAACCTCGAAAAACATGCCCAACAATCCATACAGCCTATATGGCCTTCCTCAATTTGTGTGCAGCAAAACACCTCGAAAAATGTGCCAACATAACAGTACAGCCCAGCAAAAAAATGTTTCTTGGGAAGCGTGCCCTCTCCTTGAGAAATTTGCTCCCCTCTAGAAATCAAAATTGCCAAATGCTCACTCTTGGAAAATGTTTTCCTTGTCTTGCACACTACCCTAGGTTCTCTCTTATAACAAGAAAGTGACTTTTCACCTTCCTCAATCCCTAAATCCAAAGGCCAAGATTTAATCTTGCCTTTACATGATGAACAGTTGAGATGCCTTCCCTCCAAAATCGGTTACATTTAATTTTTAATAGAGTCACTTTTTACTTTATGAAATATGTGCACTTTATTTCATAAAGTCACTTTATAAAAATAAAACCAAGGTGTACTTTATAAAAAGTCACATTACATAAGAGTCACTTTAAAACAACTTTATAAAACACCATTACGAAGTAAGTAACCTAGCTAGTGCATGGTCACTTCCGCATACAAGACAACCATGCAGAGTGCCTCCAGAGCTAAAATAGCTAACAAAGTCTTGTAGTAGTTTACTTTTCATAAAGTGGTAGACACCACAAACATAACATGTCAGAAGGACCCCACTAAAGCTGTCAAGAGTACTTAGGAGCTAAAGGTATGAATAGTTGCCAGGGGTTTACAATATCCAAGATTCTCTTCAGGAAGCTTCTCGAGAGTTCATTGTAATCACATGAAATTAAAGTGAGCAAGTGAGAAAGACCTTGCTTCCAAGCTCTATAAACTTCTTACTGAGATTAATATTTGAAGTCAAGTAAGACCAGCGCTGAGGACAATTCACAATATATATATATATATATATTAGTGTGTGGGTCCCACATAAAAGTTCAGAATACAATTCATGGATATCAAGTTTGGAAATACCAGAGTCTGTACATCATATTCAATATTCAATTTCATAACCATTCTATAATATGTTCACCAAATCACCATTCATTGCCATGAAGTTCTAATTTGGAAATACCATGAGACATTCAATATCAAGTTTCTAATGTTGAGGTCTCTAGGGATCTACAACTATGTAAATTATTGTGTGCATGTGCACACATATATGTGGCAGTAGGAGGAGGTATCAGTATAACCTTGCATGCAGAAAACAAGAAGCTATTTATTTCCTCGGAGAACAATGAGCAAGAATATGGCGTTGCATCGATATTTCCAAAGCTTTGGTATGAATAGTGGTGAGGTTGGTGAGTACAACTGAAAGCAGAGTTCTCCAACCTTTTCCCATCACCCACTCTACTAGGGGCCTTTCAACATCATTCCTTCGCTGAGCCGGAGAGGAGGAATTAGCAAACAATTGAGTTTCAACCCACCGCCAAGTGTGGAAACCTTCTACCAAAAAAGATAAAGATTAAACTATTGACAACCTACAATCCCATGACATTAATTTTCCGAGGAAGACGCTGCGGACATATTTCCAAATTCATAAAAGTTCAGAATACAATTCATGGATATCAAGTTTGGAAATACCAGAGCCTGTACATCATATTCAATATTCAATTTCATAACCATTCTACAATATATTCACCAAATCACCATTCATTGCCATGAAGTTCTAATTTGGAAATACCATGAGACATGAACATTGAGTCTCTAAATGACCTCTAGAGTCAATGCACTAGTGTTTGCACATTTATGTAGCTCATGGGGTGCGGCCTATAGGAGGTATGGTCTACTACATTCCCTCAGCAGAAATCTTGAATGTTGAAATGTTGAAAAAGTTGCTAGGTATGCCAAAAGCTTAAAAACATTCCAGATTCTACCTTCTATATGTGAGGTCTAGAGGGTCTGAAATTTGAATCCACCAACAAACATCCTGAATTAGGGGGTTCCACTTAACTTTTATTATTAAAAGTTAAGCTAAATTTGATATTGAACTAAACTTGTAATACAAGTTAAGGTTAAGAATGAAGAAATTCTGTGTTTTACTGTTTGCTGGTTTATGTCAACATTTCGTGGTTTTCACATACAGCCGGTTTTGCATTGGCTGTAGGTTAGTTATGAAATTTTACTGAACAATTAAACAAACAGTAAAATACACTAACAGGCTGAAAAACACATTTAACAATCACACCATAAAATGATAGACTCAGAGATTTTTGGCCAAAATCAAGCCCTGGAAAAACCCCCACGGGGAAAACCAGTTAGAGAGAGAGAGATTTTATTATCTTCAGCAAAATATCAGAACAGAAATACAGTGAAAATTTAACTTATCTCCACCCAAGATTTCATCTCAAAATCTTGAAAAACGTGCCCAGCAAAGCCTTGAAAACGGTGCAGAAAAATAACAGCAATCCGTACAACTGTACGGCCTCGATTTCTGTGCCCTGTTTTATCTCAAAAACTGTGCCAGCATTTACCTCGATTTCTGTGCCAAAAAAATCTGCCTAGAAAACTGTGCCAAAATCCGTACTGTAAGGAATCCGTACACCTCGAAAATTGTGGAGCATTAAATGCAGTCCGTACAGCCTCGAAATCTGTGCAGCATTAAATGTTGTCAGTACAGTCCGTACAGCCTCGAAATCTGTGCAGCATTAAATGTTGTCCGTACAGTCCGTACACCCTCGAAATCTGTGCAGCATTAAATGCAATCCATACACCTCGATTTCTGTGCAGTCTCTCTTCTTGGGAATCGTGCCAATGCCCTAGCTCGACCTCCTTCTCTCTCAGCTCAGTCTCTCCTTCTCCAAAAATGAAAA
>LPNX010785370.1:25772-42965 GCA_001517045.1 Pseudotsuga menziesii
TGCATCTGTTGATGCGGGAATGACAACCGGGTCAGCTGTAGTGTTCCTAACTATGTCCGACCATAACTCATTCTCCTCCAGTATCAGTAAAATTCTGGCCTTCCACGCCACAAAATTTCCTGTCCCATCCAGCCTATCCTCCAGTGTAAGACCTGTAGCCATCTCTACACCAACCCAACAAAGTGTTGCTCACTGACAGAAGGTAAAATACTAAAAATTCTGAGATCTGAAAATTTCTATGTGTCTGCAAACTATCACTGTTTTCTGCCCCCAAGCTCTAATACCATGAAGAAATTCTGTGTTTTACTGTTTGCTGGTTTATGTCAACATTTCGTGGTTTTCACATACAGTCGGTTTTGCATTGGCTGTAGGTTACTTATGAAATTTTACTGAACAATTAAACACACAGTAAAATACACTAACAGGCTGAAAAACACATTTAACAATCACACCATAAAATGATAGACTCAGAGATTTTTGGCCAAAATCAAGCCTTGGAAAAACCCCCACGGGGAAAACCAGTTAGAGAGAGAAAGAGATTTTATTATCTTCAGCAAAATATCAGAACAGAAATACAGTGAAAATTTAACTTATCTCCACCCAAGATTTCATCTCAAAATCTTGAAAAACGTGCCCAGCAAAGCCTTGAAAACTGTGCAGAAAAATAACAGCAGTCCATACAACTATACGGCCTCGATTTCTGTGCCCTGTTTTATCTCGAAAACTGTGCCAGCATTTACCTCGATTTCTATGCCAAAAAAATCTGCCTAGAAAACTGTGCCAAAATCCATACTGTACGGAATCCGTACACCTTGAAAATTGTGCAGCATTAAATGCAGTCCGTACAGCCTCGAAATCTGTGCAGCATTAAATGTTGTCCGTACAGTCCGTACAGCCTCAAAAATCTGTGCAGCATTAAATGATGTACGTACAGTCCATACACCCTCGAAATCTGTGCAGCATTAAATGCAGTCCATACACCTCGATTTCTGCGCAGTCTCTCTTCTTGGGAATCGTGCCAATGCCCTAGCTCGACCTCCTTCTCTCTCAGCTCAATCTCTCCTCCAAAAATGAAAAGTGAAGAGTTTTGCCTCCCTCAACCCTTTTTGTCTAAACCCTAAGTGGGAATCTAATCCAACGGTGAAGAAAGATCCAATCCAATGGCTAAGATTCAATGAGAGTAAAGATCACATTTATTTAAATCACTTAAATAAATTTACTCACCCACTTAAATTTATCAAAAAGTGACTTTAACTTTATAAAGTCTCATTAAGTAGCTTTTAATGTGAGGGTCACCTTTTTCCCTTTTCTAAGTGACTTAGGCAAAAAGTCACTTAGGGAACAAATTCCTAGGTACAAAACTAACAAAGAAGAATTAAAATTGAACGTATACAAGTGCTTTTGGTTCCTTCAACCTGGTTCAATGGCTTCTATGAGGAACAATCAAATTTAAAGATTAGGAAATCTACTTCCGTCTACTTATTATCTGAATTCTATACCCCAAAGTTGCTTCTGCCTATCCTTTCTTTTAAACCTTCCTATATGGCTCATGGGCCATCACATTTACATGCTCAATTTCAGTTACAAGATGGCAGTTACAATTCTGTGGAAAAATAATTTGTTTTTATCGTCAACTTCTTCCTTTGTAGTCACTAAGTGTCACTAGATAGTGTACATTTCTCTGTTGAGAGTTCATGGTCTCTGCAATGTTATTTTGCAAGTTCCACAAACTCTGCACTTCTTTGTTGTGTAATGCATGAAGGTATAATATCTCCACAAGAGTTTGTGGGTTCTAGGGATTTTGTAATGCTTCTTGCAAATTTCTTATCTCTACAACATTACTTTGAGGTCGTTCTACTTCCCCTGGTTATGTACTTAAACACCTATCGAGATCACAAATAGAAAGAGGGGATTGAATGGAACCAAAATGGAAAGCCAAAAACCTGCAATAAAAAGAGGAAAAAACAGCAATAAAAGAGTGCGTTGGAGAGAGAAAGATGCCCAAGCATGGGTGCACTACACATGAAAGGCGCAAATGAGCATAAAAATGAATATATGCCATCCACAAAAGAATGCCAAAGATGTAGCGCCCGTAGGCTTAAAACACGTGTATAAGAGATCCTTAGGTCAATTATCAAAAAAGATGATTTATAGATGAAGCTTGAGTGATGTAAAAATAAGATTTACAGATGAAGATTGAGTGATGTATGCCTAAAAACTATTATATGCTTACAGATGAAGATTGAGTGATGTATGCCTAAAAACTATTATATGCTTACTTTTGTGACACAAACCTTCCCAAAAAACTCATTATCTTCAATTTATTTTTTTCTCTAGGAATTGTATACCACTCAAGTAGGTATGGCATCCTCCACGAGATGTTTATGGCCCACATAATTAGGGTCACACTCTCCAAGAGGGTTATTAAAAGTACATTAAAAAGTTTGGTCGGCCTTAACCACACCTAGTAATATAATATAATAATAAAGTATGCCCTTAGACATGATTACAAATACATTAAAGATACATATGAATGTGTTGAGGCCACATGTGATAATTACACCAATATATCAAACACCCACCCTCAAGTTGAACATGGGCCATGAAGATAAGTCATTACAACACAAGATTTACTTCCCCACTTTATGTTGAACAAGGGGCCACGTCACCCCCCCTGAACTCCAGATCAGCGACACAAATTGTGCCACAACTTAGTGAAGGTGGACTCTAGTAGAAGTATAGTGAAGATGATGTCGATGAGCTAGATTGCTAAAAGTGGCCAAGTGTAAAGCATCCAAAGCAAACCAACATCATAAAGAGATATATCCATGAGGTACAAAGACTGACTCAATCTATCCCTAAGGCAGAAGCAGCCAAAAATAGTGCATCCAATAAAGGCCAACATCATAATGTGGAAAGTAGAGGTCCACTATGATGGATTGAGACTCATTCATAAAAGAATCCATGAGTAGTGTAAAGGATCATGCGGACATGTAAGTAGAATCTCCATCATAGAAGGTGAGTAAACACGTAGCTCCCTATGCGAACAAGTGGTCATAGCTCCACAAATGTCATTATGAGCCAAATGCTAAAATGTAGCCTCACAATAAGTTGAAACATCCACTATAAAACTACCAACTCCTAGAACATTAAGAATATCTTCCAATGTAGTCGTGTCAAAGATGATATCATCACATCCTAACACTAGTAAGGCCCAATATACAAGGTTCACCACCATATGTGCATTGTGTAAGCACAAGTTAGCTTCACTAATTGTCACGAATGTTGTTGGGCATTTGGCCACTTCTATGCCAACAAGTGCTCGGTTCAATCCCCCTATGCGAGGCGCACTAGTCTACAACAATGGATTTACTAGGGATGCCATCCATGAATGTGGGGAAGCATGCCTTGGGTTTCCCTAGGAGGCTTTCCTTATAAAAGAATGTGCAAGGTAAGAAGATTCCTTAATAAGAAGCAAAAAATTTAATCCAAGTGGACCATGAATAGAAACAACATCAAAGATAGCATTTGTAGTAGAAGGATCATATGGACAATATATCAAAATATGGACCCATTTACTCTATCCTTGAAATGCAAAATTAATAAAGACATACCTTGACCAAGGGTTTGCCACAAAAAATCAACCTCCTAAGTAGAGTCCACGGGTCTGTAAACTATGGCAATGGTATCAACTAGAAGATCCCTGTTGCAAATTGTTACTCCTACAAGCTCTTTAATCCCTTGAAGACGAGCCATGCAAGACTTCAAGAAACAACTCTCCACATGACAGCCATTGTATGTAGGAAAAATAAGTCCACCTCCTAAGCATTGTCCACGGCTAGATGCAAACTATAAATTATGTCAATAATATCATCTACGAAGATCCTTGTTGCAAATTGTTACTCCTGCAAGCTCTTTGATCCCTTGAAGACAAGCCAAGCAAGATTTGACGAAATAACTATCCACATGACAACCATTGCATGTAGAGTTCTTATGTATCAATCTGCCCAAATATAAGTAGCCTTGTTGATTAGGGAAAAGAGCCATTTTGAGGTCATTAGGTTAAACAAAGAAGGCTTTGTAAGGTCTTCAAGAAATCCCCTGTATAAAACAAAGAAGGAAATAGTAACATCCAAGAATTCTACAATGTATTTTTTTGTATGTAGGGCCATGCAAGCCTTAGCCAAAAACAATAGAGAAATATTATGCAAAGAATGAACAAGATAGCATCAAATTTTTAAGAGAGGGAAAAACCCCTTAGGAAGGTAGTGTTGCTCTTGTAAAGAAGGTAAAAATCCTTAGGTGTACTCAAGGAACCCTAGAAAAGAAGTGTAGACCTTGATTAGGGTCAAATATTAAAAGAAGAGATCCAAACCCGTTGCCTCGTAGGTGATGACAAGAAAATTTTGGACCAAATGTTAAAGTGAACCTTCAAGGAATCCCCTATATAACCCAAAGAAGAAATTAGTACCAGATCATTCAAGAATTCTAGTGTATTTTTTTGTATTTAGGGCCACACAAGCCTTAAGCCAAAAACACAAGAGATATTACTGCAAAGAATGAACACAAAGATGGCATCATATTTTGAAGGGAGGGGAAAACCCCTAAGAAGGTAGTGTTGCTCTTGTCAAGAGGGTAAAAATCCATAGATATACGCAAGGAGCCCTAGAATTGAAGTGCAACCCTTCATTAGGGTAAATTTAAAAAGAAGAGATCCAAACCCACAACCTTGTAGGTGATGACAAGAAAACTTTGGATCAAATGTTAAAGTAAACCTTGAACACAATCGAAACAAACTTCTGTATCATGTGTTGTAGTGAGCCCTTGAAGGTGGGTTTAAACCCTAGGATAAAACCTAGGAAACTCTAGAAAATAGATGACCAAAATACTTAGTTCTACAACACTTAGGGCAATGCCACCGGCCAAAATCTTTAGATCAATCTCAAAATAAGAGGTTGAAATAGAGTAATTGGTTGCAAAATTGCCAACATAAACATCCAAGAAGAAACCTAGCGTTGGACGCTCAAATCAATGGACATGATCTTTGTAATTATTGCATAAAACTGGCTCCAAAAACACCATGAAAAGCAGCCCTAATATTACTCCAATTTGGTTCTCTTCCAGAGGCCAAAATCTTGTAACGTCCCCATACCCCATAATGCGGATAAATTTAAAACTTTGCTTCAAGAACCCTTGTTCTCCTTCGAAACACAGGGCATGGACGTTAACACACTTCAACCTTCATTCTCAGGCTTAGGAACCACTGTAATAGTCGTTCCGCCCTCGACAGATCCCTTCTGCGATCGGAGACACCTTTTCCACACTGAACCTGTCCTTTCCGCACTTCACCTTCCGCCTTCCGCCTTTCTGACCTTGGAACTCGAGAGTCGAAAACTCAAAGCCTCGACGAAGTGAATTGTCAGCCTTCCGCCTTCTGCCTTCCGCACTTCCACTGCCCTTTCGACCTCGGGAATCGAAAATCGGAAACATAATACGCGACGGGAACATTTAACGGCTCTTTCGCCTTCCACCTTCCGCACTTCGGAACTTCGAAAATAAAATTTAAAAAAACAACTTTTTGACCTTAAACTTTTTCTGCACTTCTGCCTTCCGACCTCGGACTTCAAAAATCGAAAAACCCACTTTCTGCCTTGTTTTCAACTGCTCTTTCTGCCTCCCACCTTTCGCCTTCTGCAGGTAGATCCCAGGGTGCGAAAACACAACAATTTTGTCCTGTTCAACTTTTCCTCTTCCGGTTTCCGCCTTCTGCCTTCCGCCTTCCACAGGCGGATTCCAAAGGGCAGAAACACTAAGTCAGTTGCCTCCTAACTCTATAATAGGCTTCTAGCCTCCATGAACTTAGGAAAATGCAATACAAAAACACAAGGCATGTACATAAGTAAAATGCAGGAAAACATAACAGAAGTAAACTTCTACTTAACCATGAATAAGCATTCAACATGATCATAATAACTCATAAGAAAATACATGACATAAACAAGCATAACAGAGATACTTATCTTGATAATTAAGTTGTCCCACAACTAGCTATGTCGCTGCAACGTTCCACCCAACCATAGGCCAGTGTGTTCATTAATCTCTCAACACACTGCCACCACCAAGCTGGGCATGATTTCCACAAGGAACTAGGGAACAACAGGCTTACACACAGCCAACACACATCAGAACACAGTCAAACCAACCTGCAGTTGGGTTTCACAGACTATCCATCCAAGCCAATAAACAATTGGGTTTCACAAGCTACTAAGGCAACAAGCCAATAACATATGGGTTCCTTGGACTTACTCAGCCAAACCAACATTCACCTCAAAACATAGTCAAACCGACTAACAGATGGGTTTCTCAGACTGCTAAGGCTATGGAAAGGTAGAATTGTTGGGCTAGTCAGCTCAACCCCAGAGCTAAGGACACCTGCACCAAATCTACCTAGCTTGGCACTTCACAATACCTACACACCCAACACAAGGAAGCTTTCCCTTCACTGCCACACAGTTCCCTCAGGCCATACCTTCCCTTCCAGTGCTTCCTAGGGTGTGCAGGCAGGACTTACCAACCCCTCTTGATCTGTCTGTGAGGTTCCCCTCTTTACTAGGCTTATCAGCCAATTATGGCACTCCTCCACTCCTAAGTCTTCAACCCAAACAGGGATGCACAACACAGCAATCCACAAAGAAAAACACAACACACAAGCTTCACTCTGTAACACAGAGAAAATCACTGAAAATCACTGCGCGACTCAGGCTAGCAGAACAATGCACCATCGCGAGTGAACGACTCCTGCGTCCATCATGAATGATAATGATAATGAACAGAAATGAATTACCCCCCCCCCCCTTCGGTAAAAGCTAGATGATCTACTAGGCATGCATTCACGTGGGTTTGCTTGTTGCAGAAGCAAGAATACGGCTTCCCCCAAACTGCAGACTTGCAGGCTTGCTCAGTCATGAAATCGACTGCCATGCCTTGCTTTGCCCAAGGCATTAACTGCCTCAACCATTTTCCTGCAAGAAAATTGAATGACCGAGTACTGGGAACAAACTAGGGTAGACGGGTCAAAGAACGGGCAACTTTTACACAGATCTACGGCTGAGATCAAACATCAAACAGATCGACGGCCCACAGCGATTTCGCTGATTCGACTAGCACGTACTAACAAACTCTTGATGTGCGCGAAATTCCAATTTAATCCGCTTCATCAAGTTTGGAGTCCATCATTGATCTGGTGGGAACACAGATCCAACGGCCCACAAAAATTCCGCTAATTCAACTAGCAAGTTGTTTAGCATCAGCTAGCGGGTGCGGAATTTCTATCCAAAAGGATTAAATTCCGATTATGCGTCCACTTGGCTGACTGGGCGACAAAACAGCAAAGGTTTTAAAACAGATTTTTTGTGAGGATTGAACCTGCAATCTCTCACCTGGCATCTGCTTGACATCTCCCCACCCTATCCCTTGTGGAATCATGCCCCGGTCTCTTTAACGTTTGCAATCCCATAGCTAGTTGTGGTATTATATTAATTTGTACATCTTCAGAATATACCCAAATATACAGTGTCTGACTTGGCACCAAGACCATAGGTATCAACCTCGATCACCTATCCACAAAACATCAATCAATGGCTGAGCCTTGGCCTTGAGCTCCTCGCCATGATTCAAATACAATATTTACATCATGTACGATTAAATACTAAGGGGTCAAAACTAGGGTATTACAAATTTGATCACAACAACATGAACAACCACAAAGAAACCCAAATAGCAGTGAAGTGTGTAGGAAAAGTTCACAGCCACTCTAATGCCATGTTGAAATCAGAAACAGAAAGGGGGATTGAATCAAAAAAAACCGACAACCCAAAAACCTACAGTAAAAAGAGAAAGAAAAAACACTAAAGAAGTGTGTTAGGGCTAAATCAAAAGTGCACTAGAGAGAGAAAGAAGCCCAAGAATGAGTGCACTAACTGCAAGAGAATGCCAAAGATGTATTACATGTAGGCTTAAAACACTTGAGAGCCTTAGCTCAATGATTCAAAAAGAGGATTTACAAATGAAGCTTGAGTGGTGTATTTATACCAATAAAGTAGGTAGGGCATCCTCTCAGAAGAGTTATGGGCCCACATAAGTATGCACACTCCACAAGAGAGTTAATGAGCATACATATCAAAGTTGACTAGATCATCCTTAACCACACCTACTATTACAATAAAAGAATAAAGTATGGCCTTAGCCATGATTAAAAATACACTAATGATACATAATAAAGTGTTATAGCCACATGTATAGATTACACCACAATTCCAACACTGGGCTAAATCAAAACTGCACTAGAGAGAGAAAGAAGCCCAAGAATGAGTGCACTAACTACAAGAGAATGCCAAAGATGTATTACATGTATGCTTAAAACACTTGAGAGCCTTAGCTCAATGATTCAAAAAGAGGATTTACAAATGAAGCTCGAGTGGTGTATTTATACCACTAAAGTAGGTAGGGCATCCTCTCAGGAGAGTTATGGGCCCACATAAGTATGGCACACTCCACAAGAGAGTTAATGAGCATACATATCAAAGTTGACTAGATCAGCCTTAACCACACCTACTATTACAATAAAAGAATAAAGTATGGCCTTAGCCATGATTACAAATACACTAATGATACATATTAAAGTGTTATACCCACATGCATAGATTACACCACAATTCCAACACCAATAGTTCTCGATGTACTTCAATTAGTCTTGATAATTATTTTAATTATTAATACAAAAATATGTATTTAAAAATTATTAAATATGCCTAAAATACTTAATTAGGGATTTTTTTCAAAAATGTTGCATATATTACTTCAAAGGTCATATCAATCAGTATTACCAGACTCAGAATCGACAATGAATCGGCCAGGCAAAAGAGCGAAGAGTTTTAATTGGATTGGGAAAAAATCGAGAAAAAGTCGGTAATACAATAAATAAAGATATACAGCTATTTTGACCAACCGAGCCTTCCAACAGTGGAAAAGAGTCGATTTCGAACTGAAAAGAGTCGCCGCCCACGACAAACCTAGAGCCTGAAGTTTCCTTGTTACGTTCTATGCGGTCGAAACTATTGTTAAAAATCTATGTTGTCGGCCAGTTGTGAAAGGGCTCTACCCTTCTTCGATCCCAACCTGCACAGTCTAGTCAAATAAAAATATTCTCGTGGAGTCGATCTCGAAACGACCAGCCCTTACCAAATTTGATATCCCACTAGTCATGTCCGTGGGTGAGGCGTTAAACTAGCAAAAATTATGGAATTATCTATACCCATGAAAATTTGCTGCAGGTAAAGGACAAAAATCACCTTTTTCACGCAGTCGCATGGAGGTATTGAAAAAAAAACGTGATTAATTGTTGTTCCCAAAGAAAGCAACACGGCTCGGCTCAAATCGAAATTAAACGTGATTTATTCACCCATGATCTAACTCGAAACATTTGGGCAAAGATTAAATTGACTCGCGATTCATCACGAGTGACCCCCGATTCTTGTTTCACTAATATTAATGCATCAAGGAACAAAAAATTCACATCACATGAGCAACAAGAGTCTTGAGAAAATCCCACCCTACAAAAACCAAAAAAGCAAGCCTATGAGCTTGTACACCAAGAGAAAGGGATTTAACATCTCTATGGAAAACACTAAAGTTTGAATCTCACAAGCATAGCCAATTCTTGTTTAAAACTCCTCGTCCTTTTGGAAAGTAACTTTACATCAATGCTTCCACAAGAATACATTAGAAATCAATGATACTGAATGGCACAATGATTCAGCTGTCCCAAATCATCCAAATGACACCCAAAAGAGGGCCCTTCAACAAAAATGGAGAAGTAAAGAAGTGAAGTTCAACCTGAAACCATTTCCAAAACACCTTCACAACCTAACATCTCCAAAAAGCATGAACAATCATTTCACCCTTGCCACACAAAACACAAGCAACACTTATCACACTTGCTCTATGAAGCCTACTCTTTAAAACCAAACCTTGATGGAGTAGGAGCTACCCCAAACTTTGAGCATAAAAGAAGAATGTGCTTTCCAAATGAATTGGCATCTCCTCGACCAATGTGTCCCAAGATCCTTCACCCCCCTCCTTTTGGTCAAGCAAGGGACAATGTCAACGGTGTGCCTAACTAGTGACCATATCATAAAGGTCCTTAGTCACATATGTGTAAAAGGGATTTCCATTCTCCATCTCCAATCTCTTCAGCACAGCGCTAAGTGATGTAGCTGCATTTTAAAAAGACATTCTTCAGAAATCATGCAAAAAAGGTGCTCTAACACAAATTTATCTGAACCAATGAGCTTTTGAGCCTAGTTAAGAGTTCGCCAGGTATGCCAATGTTGTTCCTCATGGTTCCATAGGTCCTTCCACAAAAACAGACCATTCTTAGTTAGTGATTTTCATGCAAACCTAGGTCACAACACTAAATCCCAAGCAACTCAAGGTCCCTCAAACCACCAAGCCAAAAACTCAAACACAACCTGCCAAGCAAACCATGCCCTTTTAACTTTTAAGTGGGGCAGAACTTGTAATCACAAAAGTGTTGAGAAATGTAGCTCAAGCAAAAGTTTCTTACAAAGGTTAGTTGTGAATGTGCAAGTAGTTCGAAACAACTCCTTAGTGACCACTTAGTAAAAGTGGTATATAATACCATCTTAATAAATAAAAGTGAGTCTAATTTCTTTGAACTCCTAGTTTTAGAAATCTAAATGAAATATTCGAGAGATTTTAGAATATCAATGAGTTAGATTTGATATAAATTTATAATCTTAGCCGTGCACCTCATTGTTAAGATAAGGTAGTTGCTAGGATTAAGGAGATTAGTTGAGATTGGTTGCAAGAATAAAGGAAGTTGGTTTCTAGAATTGAGGAGATTAGTTATCTCTCTCGAAGCATAAATAGAACAAGATGGGAGGAGAAGTAGAGTAGATAAGATAAGATAAGATAATTGTATTAATGTCCAACAAATGGCCACAAAAGTTGTGTGAGGAACACACACAAGTGAAGACAAGGAAGAGAGAATGCAGATAGCAGGAAGAGGATCGACCAGCAAGTTGAAAGACTACTAGGATAGTACCATACAGTGTCGTAGAGGGTACAGCAGTTCCTCAGATTTATGTGAGGCATATTGTTCTTGGAGGGTACAGCAGTTCCTCAGATTTATTAGGTAAACCTCAGGTTGAGGTGTCCTTATAAGTTTTGATTATTAAATGATAAAAGTTGATTTGAAAGACAAATTCTTGTGTATTGTGTTTACGCTTCCGCTGTTCATTTTCAGCTGTGTGTGATTGTTGCATGTTCAGAAATATTAATTTCTGTTGATAAATAAGTTCAGATCTGATTTATTTAATCAAGAGAAACATAGGACAGCAGTTACCTAGGGCCTGAAAAATTACAAAACGCCTAAGCATTCCCAATCATTTCAAACTAGGAAGGACCTTTAATGCCCTCGATGAGTTGAGCTTGTTGAATCTTTTGCCAATTTAAAATTTGTCAGGGCACCTCCCCTCTATATATTAATTTATATTTAACCACTTTTTAAATAAATGAAGATATGCATCTATTAAAGGGTTGTGATCCTATGAAAGGGAAGTGGTATTTGTATAGGTTATAAAAGTCTATCCTTATTATGTACAATACATTCAATTTTGTTACCTTTTCATACCAAGCTCATTGGGGACCAAAAAATGAAGAAGTTGAGCCTCTGGTCGAAATCAAGGTTTGAAGATCTGGTAGCATGATGAACCAACTCATTAAAGAGAGAAATTAACTTCAAGAAAAAGTGAGCCTAGTTTAATTTTTATTTCAACTTGAAAAGGGGTCAAACAAATATATTAGAGTTTTAAAGTTAAATTATACAAGAGTAATAGTAGGGATAAAAACTAAGCTTGAGCAAGATAGAACTTTTCGAAGGAGGAAGGCGTTGACCATTGTCATGAAGACCCAGATCTACATCCACAAAATCGAACCAACATATTATAGTGATGGTTGAAAGGTTAGCAGCTCTCTCATTTGAAGAGGGAGAAGAAGTTGCAAATTCCAAGTAGTTTACCTTGAAACTCTAGCATTAACAGAGATGAAGGCAGGGCAAAGACTTCATTGAGACAAGGGCCTTTTGAAGTTCAATTGTTGTTGAGAACAACTGGAGCTCTTGTTTGAGGGGGTATGTGAGAGGAACAAACATTATGTTCTAACTTGGTGTTAAATATATCTTTTACATTGTGTGAACTTTAAGTTAGTAGACATTAATGTTAGTGATATGTGACCATTATAAAAAAGATGTCTAGATTTGTGGTTAGGTGACCATAACCAGAGTAGGGTGCTATAGAATAGTGTAATTAGGAATGATAACTTATAGAGTGGCATATGTAATGTGGGTAGCCTACCTCAAGCTCTCGATTATTTATTACTATAACATCATTAATATATCTGACATTTATTACTCTCCCATATATGTTTTACATCAATGCATTATGTATGCACTCATTATCCCATATAAATTCTTACATTAAAAGTACATTATGTCATCTATTAATATACTTGAGGGCGACCCCACAGTTGGCAAATAAACTGTTAACTACAATGTTGACAAACCAACATTGTGTTTCTTTCACTGCCTCCATTCTGTAATCTGAACATGTCATTAGTTTAAAATTTAAATGTACACAGTTCTTACTACAAATTTTATCTTTAAACATTATAATCCTCTAAGGTAGGCAATCAATCAGGGACGTTTGGATAATTTCTAAACCAACATCATCCCAAGGTTGAATAAAAAAATGTAGTCAATACTAGACATCGTTATTAATAATAGTGGCATACAATTTATTAGGATGAACATATAGAATATTTGTTATTGATAATATGACTAGCAGGGCCCTGGGGGTTCCTCATTTTCACATAAAAAGAAAACACAATATTCTAGCATAAAATAGATATTAATAACATGAAGCAAAGTCCAAACCTTTGCTTCTGCATACTTCCACTTGATGAAAAGGTGATGTTTCTGTCCCCAATCATTCCCCAAGTGAAGGCCAGCTGTGCTATCTTGAGCCTGCTTACAAGAAAAAATTGGATAAATTGCAAATAAAACATAGGCGTGTACTATAGTTTATTAGTCATGAGAAGATACCCAAGTCAATGAGACAAACTCCAAAGAAAGTCATCAAGAGGGAAAGCCTAAATTTAAAATAACTAAAATTAAAACTGATAATGATCATATTTTGAAAATATTTCAAATAAAACCAAGGCCGATAAGGGGGAAAACAATGGAAGGTTTGAGAGGCTCACAGCTACATTCTAAGCACCATTATTTAAACAGGTACAATTATACAACAAACTATTCATGCTGAAAAAAATTTAAAGGCAATCCGTTGGAAACTATACAAATCAAAGTAACATTATTCATATTGTACCTGATGCCAATACTTCACTTTCTCACATGCTAGCCTTCTCTTCACTGCTAAGGTGGCCTTTACATTATCAATTGCTAGTCCCAGTTGGATATCTACTCCCTGTCTCCCATCAAAAATCCAAATCAAAACAAGAAACTTACATTGTTCCATTGGATCAGAACTATATAAACAGAAAGTTGTTCCAGTTTATTATGTTCTGTAAGAAATAGAAACTACAACACTCAACACAGTTTCTCAAACATGGAAAATAAGGTAAAATTCTAAGCAGAATCTTTTTCGTTTCACTTAGACTAAGCATTGATGTAATGACATAAAAACAAAATCCTGCATGCCTAGCATTTTTCAACAAATGATAATTCTAAAAAATGATGCATACAACAGGTTAAATTACTCAGTTTTGTGTACTCTTTCATTACTTGAGGAATCAATGTATTCTCATCAAAACAATAGATTAATTGAGGCATACACTTGAATATTGAAATAGCAGTCGTAAGCTCAATAATAGATTCCACCATAAAATATGGGAAGTTGGGAAGTATGCCAACATTTTAGATCTACATAACATTTTAAAATGCAATCGTATGTGCACAATCCCTATGAAGGGGAATAAATGAAAACATGATTTCAAGGAATAGAAAATATGGCATCACAGGAGATTCAACAAATGTTGGTAAATATAAACCAGATGTCCCTAAAATATATATTAAATCTTAACAAACTATAGGCTCAAAACCCATCAACGAAATGAAATTTTACAGATGAGGATAACGTTTGTAATAGCAAATAAGTCCTCAATGAGAAAGACAATAATGGTAAGGCCAGATATATATGACATTTCTTGAAGAAGACAATAATGATAAGATCTATATATGACATTTCATGAAGTGGATCCCTATCTAAAATCCATGATATCTAAGCTCATAAATCAAAGTTTAAACTTGAAAAGAGAGCTCACATTATCTTAAAGTCTAAAGAAAAAACTGAGGAGACTAATAAGAACAAAGGTGTCTCATGCAGCTGGACGTGTGGACATTTTCATCTAATGATGATGCTCTTGAGGGTACATTACTAATTTATTTCCTTTATTTTAAAGAGTTTTTTGTAGACTCACTAAATGAGCCTACCACAACCTAGTTTAGGTTTCTTACAGGATTCTTTAGTTTGCAATCCCTAGATTCAGTCCATGCCCATCAACTAGCTTACACTGAAATCTCTGACTTTGTTGAAGGTCAATGTGTTTTAATTCTCTCTCCAACACTAACATCACTTACTTTTGTATGTTAATTGGATTCCTGTGGCTTTCTGTTTAGCTCACTTGTGGCCCAGTGGATGTGCATTGAATGTACCCTATCCTTACATGGAATGTTTCCTAGCAGAATGCTTGTGGGCCGGTGGATGTGCATTGCATGTATCCTATCCTTACATGGAATGTTTCCTAGCAGAATGTTGGCGATACACTAGTACACTAGTACATTAAAATCCACTCTGCTCTACTAGTATCTCAGTAACAAATACATTTTGATGGTGAAACTGCAGCACATCTTCAGTTTCATATTTGGAATTCTATTTCTTTTCATACATGTTTTTTAATTTTTAAAACCTGAGGATCACTAGTTTCAAATGTGAATTGCCTATGCATTACTTCTGGACATTGCATCTTGATATGCACATGTTAACTACAATCTGCTAGGTGTTTATCTCATCAATATAGTTTCATGCCTTGGCTCTTTACTATCCAAAAAGATTTCATGGACAACATGTTATGTCCATAATTTCAAATGACAGGCATTTTGCAGAAGTTTTCAGAAAACAAAAACTTTGATGTAACCATGGTCCATTGCATGAACATATAGCAGTCAGAATGTAATCTTTTCCAGAGTTTGATATTTTATGTTTGACTCTATAAGAGCATTTACTAGGCAAGTTTCCTTCATCAGATCTGAAAGTCTATGTTATGACGATCAAGATTTTTGCTTAGAACCATTGTTTTGTGTAGGAACTTGCAATGTAAGAATGGATTTTTAAAATGCCAATAAGCAAAAAAGGAAGAATGGACACAGAACCTTTAATCACCGGTGTGGAAACACAGGCAAGCATCTTTTGAGCAATAAAGTGCAAATATTGTAATTAGTTTGACAGCATCAGTAGCTGCCCCATAACATAAAAGCATCAAATACAAGATTTCACCCTTTCTTTCATATCTGTGTCCATATTAAAGCTTTGCCACCCTGCATTTGGGCTTTTGGTGAGGCAAGAAACATTTAGTGGACATCATAAAGGTTTATTGAGTTATTCTTGGGAAATACCCTAGGGTATATTGGTTTATATTTAATAATTTATGTAGATGACTTTTGTTCTATGACCCCCTCTTGATTGTTATCAACTTCTTATTTGGTCACTTGACATCCTCTCAACTGTTTTCCTCACTATTGAACTTGCAGCATATTCTTCTTGCATAATAAAAACAACTTAAAACTTTTGGATGCTTGAAGGCCTTAGCACAAAACAGATTGGTTCACTGTCTGAAGAAGACGATAACTTTTCTTGGTCACAAGTGGAGAAAAATATGAAATTTGAGTTCTGCAAAGTCTTGACTCTTTACCATGATTTTATTAAGAAATTTAGACTTTTCTTGGTCACAAGTGAAGAATACAATGAATTATGCGATGCCTTTACCATGATTTTATTGAGGAACTTCAATTATTTACTTTTTACAATGAATAATCCAATGCCTTTTCTAAGATGAATTAAGAATTATCAAAAGGAGAAATATGATATATCCAAATTATCAATAAGATAATGGGTTTCAAGGCACCCCAATTGTAAGTCTTGACCATTAATCCTATTTTGAACTTGTAATTGCATTTAACATTAACTTTCAATGTATCTAGATCGTAGAATGTTAACTCTGAGAATTAGTATCTTGCACTGTTTATGAGAATGATAAAGATTTTGTCAAACTACTCTACAGAAGCATATTTGAACAAAACAAAATAGTTTAGTTTGACCATATTACTCAATGATTTCAGATATTCTTTGCCAACAGTATGCACTCTGCATTTTAGGTCTGACCCACCAGCCCTGTCATACAGGCTGTGACCTTCTTTTCTTGAGTACACAGACTAACAATCTGTTTACATATAAAGGAAGTAAGAAAAAGTCATTCCATTGGATGTTAGATAACTTTTTCAGCATCAAAAGCATAAGAGCATAGAAGTTCGTATAAGAGGATACCCAGCTCAGAATGAAGTGCCAGCAATTATGCTCCTAATCATTAAAGTCCTAAACCACCTTATTCTTATGTTAGAATATATTTATTATCCTAAAGGCTAAGTTACAAAGGATTGGTTCTAGTATCTTGCACTGTTTATGAGAATGATAAAGATTTTGTCAAACTATTCTACAGAAGCATATTTGAACAAAACAAAATAGTTTAGTTTGACCATATTACCAGTGTTGCCAGAGCGTGGAAGCGAAGCGGGTGCGGGTGCGGGAAGCGGGTGCGCGGAAGCGTGTTTTTCAAAAAATGGCCAGAAGCGAAGCGTGGTCGGAAGCGTTTTTATATATATATATATATATATATATATATATATTCAAAAGAAAACATGTAGAATGTCAAACTAGATGCAGAATTTATGAAACATGTATGTTTGTGATACTTCCAAATTTAGATTGAGATACAATTTCATTAGAAATGGCAAATGGACCTTCAATTGTAACTATATATGTA
>LPNX010785370.1:43228-205791 GCA_001517045.1 Pseudotsuga menziesii
ACATCAACCCGAGCCATCAAGGCAAGGGAGTGGGGGTTGGTGTCATAGCCATCCAAGGATGGGCCCCATATAGTAAGCACTTGATCAGCCTCCATGGATTGTACAACATCCCATCCATCAAAAGTCACATGGGGTATAACACCCTCCAAGATTACAAAAGTCAGGATCACGAAGCCCTTACCCATTCATTACGGTAGACTAGTGAAGAGGTTGTGCACATGCTCATAGCACTCCCAAACTAATCTCATAGTATGGTACCTAGGCCTACCAATTGAAGAGCCTACAAATCCAACATGGGAGGGTGCATGAGTAGTTGCAAGCTCTAGGCCCTCTCTAACCCCTAAGAAAGCCTTAGGGCCCACCCACAAAGCCAAAAAAGAAAGAAAAAATAAAAAAAAATGTCAAAATATGACTTTTCGTGACTTCATTTCAGGAAGCTTCGGGAAAGCTTCTGGAGGAAGCGTGGTGGAAGCGTGGGGGGAAGCGTGGTGGAAGCGAGGTTCGCGGGAATCGGAAGCGTGAAGCTTCCGGAAAGGCAGGAAGCGTGGATTTTGGGGAGGGTGCGAGGTTCCAAGTTTAGGAAGCGTGATTCCATGCAAGCTTCCGGGAAGAACCCGCTCGGAGCGAGGTTCCGGGGTCGGAACCGTGGGGGGGGGGGGGGGGGATGCTTCGGCAACTCTGCATATTACTCAATGATTTCAGATATTCTTTGCCAACAGTATGCACTCTGCATTTTAGGTCTGACCCACCAGCCCTGTCATACAGGCTGTGACCTTCTTTTCTTGAGTACACAGATTAACAATCTGTTTACATATAAAGGAAGTAAGAAAAAGTCATTCCAATGGATGTTAGATAACTTTTTCAGCATCAAAAGCATAAGAGCATAGAAGTTCATATAAGAGGATACCCAGCTCAGACTGAAGTGCTAGCAATTATGCTCCTAATCATTAAAGTCCTAAACCACCTTATTCTTATGTTAGAATATATTTATTATCCTAAAGGCTAAGTTACAAAGGATTGGTTCTGTGGACCGTTAATGGTGGTTAATGGAGGTTTGTACTATATATTGTACTATCATGTGAATAATATTAAGAATAATGAATTTGGCTTTGTGCCTTTTGCCTATTCTTGATCTTCTTGTTCCTCGTGTCTTTCAAATGCTATCAGGGGGTGTATGACCTCAAGGGCCTGGCAACTTCATGATAATTATCATGGAAGAGATGAGAGTCAAAGCTTCATTGTTGAAAATGTTGAAGAGGAGTTTCAATATCCACAGTTGTTGAAGGTTCTACACATTGCCGAAGGCCTGTAAACAAGTTCACCCAGGCATGGAAAATCTTGTCGGAAATGAAAAACATATATAATTTTGGATGTATCGTTAAATATGGTTGGGTAAATGTTAGTGCAAAGTACTAATATTGAAGAATTTTCACATATTTTTTAAATTCTTTAATATATTGATTACATGGAAAGTTTTGTTGCACTCTGCCACCTGCACCTGTCATTGCAACATCTCTTTGCATTTGTATGAACTGTGAAATCATACCATAGCAGGTCTTTGGTTTATCTTGAAGTCTTTAAATAAGAATTGGAAGGTGAACTTGCTCACCTGTACGTGTCAAATATAAAGACATAGTTTGGCCAGTTTTCCAAGAATAATCTTAAGAAGCAAATCCATGCACTGTAGGTTAGACAGAGTATTGCTGATTTAAAATCCAGCTTTCCATGATATTTCTCAATTTGTTATGCATTCTACAAATTGTGTAGCCTTTGGGAACTCACCCCTCTGGATATATTGTGAAACATGGCATTCCTGTGGCATGAAAGGAAAATGTATTCCTTTTGTATCTTTATTGGTATTAAATGAACGGTGTGTGATGGCAATCATTGGATCAAATGAACAGCACAGAGCTTGATGCTTTGAAAGATTCTAGGCCTGCAAGATGTGAGCCTTGATCAGATCCATTTCTATCACTACAAAAACTACAATCATTGCAAACTGTATGCATGTGCTCAAAAGAGGAGCTATCAAAGATTGCTCTAATATCTGTTAGTTGTATTTGAGAGACATATAAGTCTTACTCAATATGCATCTTATTCTTGGCATCTAGAGATCTGACTGCCCTTCTTCAAGCACTTAAACATTTCACTTGCCTGGGATCTCATCCAACAGTCAATTTAGAAAAGAAAGATAGCCTACAAGCCAAGAGGTCCAGTGTCCGATCCTGGTCAAGGAGGAAGAATCCAACGGTTCAATCTGCTGTAAACTACTTTGCCTGCATTAAGGGGGTGCCCACAGGCACAATCAGAGGGAGAATCCTGTGAAAGGTCTGGGTTTGGCTATAATATGAAGAAAGCCAGGTTGGAAGGGGTTCATTCAGATTCAATAAGGACTATGGTTATAATCAGAATGCAACGATGGAAGCATACAAAAAAAGAATATTCATGCCATCAGAAAACGTCTCACCAAGGACCAGGCTTCCATGATGACTGCGAGACAGAAAATCTAAAGTTAATGATTGAGTTATACAGAGATTGCGCCAGCAGTAGCACTCTTGAGGTATCGATTTAAATCCATGATTGAGAAATTCCTGTGTTACATAGGTTTGCGAACAGTGTTGACACAGAGTTGCTATTGGTGTTGACATTTCTGATGAATCACTCTATCAATTTATGGGAGACTACAGTTTTCAGAAGAATTCTGTGCTGATAAAGCCATTTGGTGACTGTTTTCAAGAAGTTCTACACTGGTATAGTACAGTGGCTAACTGATTGCACATTATTTCCTGTAAAATGACATTAAACGATGGCGATGATGCTATATGTGAAATGATGGTGATGATGCTATATGTGAAACGATGGGGATTGATTGTGCAGTTATTTAAAGGTGAGATAAATGTGATCATATCCCACAGTTGAGACAAGAAGTTATTTTTAATAATGTCCAAAAGAATCACAATACAATAAAGAAATATGGTAATAAGATGGATAATCAATGGTAAACTTTGGACCTTCTAAACTTTCTGAAATGGCAACAAACGGCATTTTTACTCTTGAAGAATTTGTACTTGAGGCTATACTCTCATCATGGGATAAATCAAATCTCTCAATTGAGACATTTAAAAGAAAAAAAGTTTTGGGCTCTAAGCTTATTCTTTGTTTTTTGTTCGGGTCCTTTTGTCACATAAAGAAGTCTAAAAGAATTGATCTAAGTCTAGTTTGACAATGGAGGTCATGATTTTAGAGGGAAATCATATGCTTTTGCATATAATTGTAAAGAGCTTCCTTTGTATTCTTTGTTTTATAAGGGGTATATAAGAAATCTCATTGTCATTACAAAAGGGAGATCATATGCTTTTGCATATTGCAAGGGAGTTATAAAGGAGGGTACATTGAATTTTTTTTGTAAAATGGGGCTGTCAGGGGCCATAAGGTGTTATGGAAGTTATAAGGGGTCATTTCTTGTAAACCACTTAGGGGGGTCTTGATGCTTAACATATTAAATTTTCTTTCGAATCCTAGATCGGTCCAAAATTGAATAAGTGATCTGTAAATTGACATGGATATTCCACTGGAATAGTTCGTCACAATGGATTTTATAACCAATGTTCCACGGGGACGTGTCTCCCAGGGGCGCGCCCCCTGTGCTTCCCACGCCCCGGGGGCTGGGAGGCTCCATGGGAAACGTTTCCGAGCGCCCCCCCCCCCCTTCTGCGAAACTTGGGGAAATGCATGTCTAGGAGTTTCTCGGATTGGGGGGCTCCCACAGGCGCCCGCCCCCCTCAAATTTTTAAGTTTTTTACTTAAAAACAAAAACGGTTCATCTTAAATTTTAGTCTTTTACACTAAATGGTCATTATAAATCGAAATAGAAACAAATAAAAAGAAACAAACATCGATATGATATGCTTGGCTATAACGATTACATTTACATTACACTAAATTCTTCGGGAACATAAGAGTTTATATGTTGGAGTTCATATTTTTATTATTTTCTATTTTTTTATAATTTTAGAGACCACGACGCCCCCCCGCCCCCCTGTCCCCCAAAATACCCCAAAATTTCGAGGTGTCTCTACATGTCCCCAATGTGCGTTTCCCCGCTCCCACGCTCCCGCATCCCGGAAACTTGTGGAACACTGCTTATAACTTAATTCATTATGTTAGCTTAATTCGACGAAATGGTAGATAAACTGAAAGGAAAATTGCTAGATCAAAACAACACATCCACACAAATAACACAAGATATACCCTAAGAAAACCCACTATGGGGAAAAACCCAGCCATAACTGAGGAGTGTGCCTTGCTCTTTTCTTCTCCAAAATGCAATGCAAATACAAACAAAGTGGTACACATTGTGTAGTTACCTCTGACACTGCGGCCTGCAAAACTACTACAGGGTCTCCTACTTCCTCTGTTATGCTCTAATATCCACTCCCTTATTGTTGCTCACCTATGGGCCATGGCACAATACAATAACATCACAAAAAATCGAACCCCTTCTCCTCCTAACAACCCGGTATTTAACATAGTGAAGTCGTCCTTTAGGGTTAGTTTTAGGGTTGGCACATGCCTCAACTCCCTATTAGGGCTAGGGTTGTGGACCCTCTAGATGTTTTTGAAAGTCCACACATGAGTAGATCCACATGTGTGGGTAATGAGAGCTAACGTGGAATCCACTTGATACCATGGTGGTCAACTGGATAGGTCAACTTACGGGAGGCATAACTTCCTCATGCGGACTCCAATTGAGGCGATTCTTGCACCATTGGACAGGTCTCAAAGTGTAGAACAGCGTCAAGGGATTGGAGCAAATGTATTGTTCATAATCCATCACCACATTTCCAATGGCCTTCAGTTGATTTACAAAAGTATTGAAAACATTTAGGTGATCAATCACCCTATCACCATCCTTCATCTTAAGGGCATATAACTTCTTCCTTGTGAATATTAGGTTCACTAGATACTTGGATTCATTCAAATTCTTAAACCTATTCCAAAGCCCCTTTGTTGTATTTGCCACTAAAACATTACTCAACACTAAGATGAACAAGTTAACACCAATCAAGGCAATAGCCTTCTCATTCAGTTTGTTCCAATCCTCTTGCTTCATAGTATCAAGATTCGTGTCCTTTCATGACAACATCCTTTAGCTCTCTCTCAATAATAAAATGCTCCATTTTCAATTTCCAAAGATTAAAGTTGCGGTTGGTAAATTTATCAATCACTAACTTGTTAGAATCCATTATCTAGTACAACAATACCCATAGCCTCCCACTAAAATTGAACTAATTGCTACACACCAAACTGAAGTTCCTCAATCACAGACAATGACAAATCTACCATAGAAATCTAAGTAGCAAGGGTACCCATACCCTGGGGTAGGGTACATGTACCCGTACCAGGTACTTGGGTTCTCGTAAGGTACGTACCCTATCATACCCCATACTGGCTCCACGTACACAAGACGTTGTTATAAAAAAAGGGGTACTTATAGATGAAATGGTACACCATACCGCATGTTTGGGTACTTCATACCCCATTTTTGGGTACGCCGAGGGTACGGCCAACTCAGTAAAATGCAATCCACTAGGGAAAATGTAATGACCCCCAACCGAATCTGAACTAAACTCTTGCTAACTGCGTATGGAGTCTAGTTCAGGACTTATGTCAAACACTTTGCAAAACTGTTCAAATTCCACTAAATATTGTCCAAATCTAGTACTGATTTTGCATTGATTTACAATGAATGATTTTATGGTTTTGTGTGCAGCACTCATGGAACATAATTTGACTATCAAATGTGCACATAAAAAATATACATATGTATTTAGCTAAGTTGCCAGGAAACTTGGGTACGGGTACGGGTACAGGGACGCCACTTTTTGAAAAAGGGTACTTGGGTACGTCAGGTGTACTGTGTATATATGTGTGTGTGTGTGTCATAGTCACCACATACATGTATATTTCAGATTTCTTCATAAATTATGAATCATGATTCATAATTATAAATTCAACGATTATTTGAACAATGAACATTCAGATTGAAAATTTGAAACATAAAATTTGATAAATCATAGACTCAGTAAATATCGATTGGAAGACTAGAAGTTACATAAAATTTGATAAACCATTGTACCAGGCAGTTGTAACAGACAGTCAAACTCAGCCATGAAGGTACACTTGAAATCTTATTTTAAACACCTAATTGTACTACTAGGCAATAAAAAATTGCAAATTGCCAAATATATTCCTGCGTTGATGTGAGTGTATTTCTCAGTATTAAATACATATGTATATTTTTTATGTGCACATTTGGTAGTCAAATTATGTTCCATGAGTGTTTAAACACAAAACCATAAAAACATTCATTGTAAATCATCTCTATCAAAACTGCAATCTGATTTATACTAGGGACTAAAACACATTGGGTTGAAGAAAGTAGCAGCAAACACACAGATCTGAAACTCAAATCATATCACTGTTTATTAATCTTGAAAACAAGAATTGCACTAAAAGCTTCAAACCCTACCCTTTACCCACTGCTCCTACTCTATACCTCTGTCTTCTCTTTTATACATTAAGAAGAGTAGGTACAATGAATATAGACACATAAACAACAGTGCCTCAACTAGAGATGATTTGAGGCATGCATCCTCCTTGAGATATGTGCCTTAACTACTAGGCTGCACGCACTTCACTAAATTGAGCTAGGCTTCAAAGTGTTTTAAAACTCGGATGACTCTGACTCGGACTCGGCCGAGTTGACCCCGAGCCAAGTCGAGTCAATCTATAACTCGATTCGGGTGACCGGCTTGATACCAAGCCGGCCAACTTGCCCAAGTTATTGGCTGACACACCCAAGGTGATCCGAGTTGATATGTGGAGGTAATAAAAAACTAAAGTTTAATTTTTTTTATAATTATTTCCTAATTTAACAATTCTAACCCTAACCCTAGGGCCTAGACTTATAAAACGACACCCCCCCCCTCTATTTTATATCACACTCGCCCTTGGATGACAGCAGACCTGGCTGCAACATAATTGGAGTGAATCTGTAACTGTGGCATGTGCCTGCCCGCATGGGCCCTGTGCAGTGACGCCATGCCGTGTGGACTGTGGACTGTTGCAGTGTGGACTCCTGGGCTGTAATTGGACTCCGTGGAGTGTGGCAGTGTGCTGAGTCTATAACTCCATATTCCATAGACAGAACAATTCATGTGTTTGTTGAACTTTGATCAAGTGTTGAGTGATAATAGGAGTATCATTAGCATCTTTTTATTTTTTCGTCAGCAACTATATTCAGAATTTCAATCAGGGAGTTTGTTGTGCATTAGGAAGAGCAGGGTTTGGTTTATAACTTTATACTGCTGACTGTTGAGTGCCTGAAGGCTGAGCCTGTTTCATTTGTGAATCACAATACACTTTGATATGTTCACCCTTAAATGGTATAGACATGAGCAGACTTTGGATATTTTGTCTCTAATGCTTTGGAATCATGGATTAGAATCTTTAAAAGAATTTTTTTCTTTAAAATTTAAATAATTTGTGTTTTTTAGTAAACCGAGTCATTATCGGCCAAGTCATTACCAATTCATTGCCGATTTTGAGTCCGAGTCTGAGTTGACCCTTGACCGATTTCGAGTTCAAGTCCGAGTTCGAGTTCGAGTTCGAGTTGACATTGGGCTGCATGTGCCCTACCTAATTGATGCATGCAAACTTCATATAAATGCATGCAAATCTAACTAAGCAAAACCAGAAATAGAATTGAACTGCCAAATGGAAAAGGAATCTAAACTGGAACAAGCAACGGATGGCGCAAGCATGCCCCTCTATCTCTCTCTCCATAAATGCTCCTGAGTCCTGGCACCCTCATTAGTGTTGCACAAAATTGCTGAATGGGAGGGTCGTCTTGTTGTGGTATGGACCTGCACATCTGTCACGCATGCCTTCTTTGTGTGCATCTAGGTCTTCTCTGTTTGTTGATGACACGAATGGCACTCTGCCACACACTTTCTGAGGAAACTTACTCTCCTCCTCCATTAAGGGGGTTGTTACTCCTCCCAGAGATGCATGTCCACCCATGCCACTAGCTAATGTTGCATTGCATTCATTGGGCTCAGTTCCCTCGATTTAAATCCAAAAGGGGGGCAAAGCCTTTCCTATCCCCCCTCCCTCCTTTGGATATATTATTGTTGGAGAATTGTGGTCCCTTGAGGCGAATGGTGGTCTCTTCATGCAAAAGTACCAGAATGAGCCTTCTGTTAAGCTTAACCCTCTGGTGGTTAATGCCAAAGAAGCTTATTTCAGCTCCCATGGACTGATTTGTCAATTCAACAACATTTATGTGCAAAGGGCTTTTTCATTGTTGAAATGTTTTGTAGTCAACGATACAAAAGAGGTGATCTGCAAAGGTCCCTGGTTTTAGGGTTGCATTGGGTTATTCATGATCCTTGCCACCGAACATTTGGTACCTTTTCAAAAGTTTTGTCATCTTTTCCAATTTGGGTAAGGAATCTGAACCTCCCTCATCATTTTTGGAATGAGAATTCCCTTCAAGCAATTAGTAGTTGCCTCATAATATTTATTTCGACACCCCCAGAGTATATTCCCACCATTTTTCCACCTTTGCAAGAATTTATGTGAACTTGGTTTAGGGCCTTGGTCTCCCAGAGTAAATCCTTTTAGATATTCATGGAGCAGTCTAGAACTAGCAACCAAATTATGAACAAGTTTATTTCAGCTGTAGATCTTGTTTTCACACTGGTGCTCTCACTACATCTTTGCCTAAGCAAGTTTTTGATGCCACCCCTTCAAGAGCACTGATTAAAAAGAATAAGAAATGCAAGCTAACTTGATGGGGTGGTGCAGAACTACACCATCATATAGTTGGATGAATGTACTTAGACAATGAAAATGAGATGGCACACAAAGCTCCCCCACCTAAGGATAATCCCAACCAGACAAAAGCGATTCAGCCCATCCAACATAAGAGCATCTAACTCACTCAAAGATTGATAACACTGTCGATGGGGAGTCCCTGCCACAAGGGAAATGTGTTGAATTGAAGAACAGAATGGAAAAGACCCTCCAGTTCTAGAAGATTTTACCATTTGGGATCCAATGTCTTCCTTTCATACGGCGGCACCAACTTCTTTATCAAAAGAAAAATCATTAGACAAAACTAAGAAGGATAATTGTCAAAAATCAATCAATTCTCAGATTTCAAAAGTGTGGAGATCAAGCAAGTCATATTAAGTTTGTATGTAGACAAACTTGATATTGTCTTGTTGTAAGTTTACTTTAACCGTAAGGGATAGTTAGGGTGTTGTTCTTGTAAGTCTGTGGAAATCTTTTCTAACATGTTGGTTTGCAATAATATGAATATATTGGCCGCTTCCAAAATTTGTACACTCCATCCGGAATGCTTGTGACCCCTACGAGAAATTGAAGCTCCCGATTTGCATACCTATTTGTAATCTTTTCAGCAGTTAATAACTTAATATGAAATTGCTTTTGTTGAGAAAAATAAAAGAGTTGAAAGATTAGATAAGTACGATTTAAATATGTGATTCAAAGGTCCAGTTTCAATAGAGAAACTACAGTATGATGATGACCCTAGAGCATCACACATCCATAATTACCACGAGAGATGAAGATATGTTTTAAATTTTAATCTTGAATCTAACCAAATAATGATACAAGACAAATCAATCTAATACCAACTAGTAGATCGGAGGTGTACCTAATCATAGTATCCCCTCTCAAAAGTTGGAATTACAATATTGACACATTGGAACTTGGAATGCTCACTACTGAAGTGGGATAGTTCAAGAACCTTGCATCCGGTACACCAACATATCATACTGAGATGCAAACCCACTAGTGTGAGTTTTTGTCACTGTCGTACATAGGTTCCCTGACACAGATTATATCACTGATAATGACTGGGGTCTCCAACACCCTGATGACCAGGTTTCATTTGGTGGCCACATAAAATAAAGTTAAATTCTGTGCTGTGAGCATGGAAGATCTAGGTAAACTGAACAATACCTGGCCTAATGCTTGTACAGAAAGAGCTTGCAATACACCTTCCTTCAGGTCTGCTGGCAGCTTCCTCCTTTGAAAGAAAAGATGTATCAAAAACATTGAAGGAAAAGATGTATCAGAATCATCTATAAAAGAGATAAAAAAGTGCATTACTGCAGATAAAAGCACAAACGGCACATTGTAATCAAAACATATTTGTTCTTTGCGGAAACAGCTAACAAGGTTAACTTTGCAAAGTCCATCCATTATAAGAAGCAACCAATAGTCTTAAAAAGTCAGAATGAAACTGGTAACAGAATCAAGAAACAGAGGATATGAGACATTCAACAAGTAAGTGACATACTTGACTTCCTCTCGTATTTGAGGCAAGACACATCGAACTGCGCAGTCTAAATATCCTGCTGCCTTAAGAAATATGTTGATTGCTGCTTTCTTGTTATCTTGTAATTGGAATAAACAAATTGCAAATCAGAAATGCTAATAAAAACAACAAATATTGAAGAAATTGAAGACATAAAGGGAATGAAAATGCATGAATAAATACAGACAAGCACAAAGTTGCCTAGGTAAAGCAAAATCATTCTGCATGAAAAGAAAGATATGAGGAACTGGAAAAATCATTTTAGTTATAATTGATGTGTGGCAAACCAACCTTCTGTCACCTTTGGCTGGTATCCATCAACAGAAGCTTTTGGGATCAGCAGAGAATTTGCTTGTGATAAAGACAACATAGCCAACATGTGTAGAACAGATAACACCTCATACCATGCACTTGATATTGCTGTTTCCTGGAAAGAAAAAAGTTTCCTTGATTTTGAATGAGAACTATCTCAATCCTCAATAAATAAGACCAACAGAACATTGCTCAGTGAAACATAGATGCTAGGGAATGTAGACAACGTTCTTGTATAGAACAAGCACCTGTTCATCATCCTCCTGATTGATCCAAACAAATTCCACTAAATCTTGTAGTTGACTTCCTGCATAGAAAATAAAGCAATAGAATACTAAGTAAGCTGTGCCTGATTTTGAAATGCATCTTCATTCTCACGAAGCCAACGTCTTCGATAATCTTTAATGCTATGCACAAAGACCTATATTTCTTAATTTAATCAATTCCTACTCCATTCTAAATATCGTCCATGATGAGTGTTGTTCATGAAGTCATTCAGGATTACAATGTTAATATCTAGAAAAATAAGGTCCAACATCTTTACAGATTAGTGTTCAAATTACCTTCTTTTGTCAATCCCAGCAAAACAGGTAGATAATCATCAAGGGCCTGCTGCAGGTCAGCCAGTGTAGAACCACCTGAAAACAATATTGAAGAGTTTAAAGGAGTAATCTACCATAATATGACTAACTGTAGATTTCCATCCCAGCCAACTTGCCCACACCAGAGAAATACAAAATTTATTGCCTCTCAGGGCACAAAAATTTTCTTTTCATGCACACAGATTGCAGCCTTGTATGTCGCTGAACAATAAATGCTGTATCATTTATAGAATTTCTGGCATAAACTGTATCATTAAATTGGAACTGATATCGACCACCATGCATGCCACTTTAATTGATCTTTTCCTTGTTTCCTTGATGAGCACTATATACCCCGTTCTATCATTCAAAATAACCTCATGTTGCATGAACAATAACTGTGTTTTGCAAAAGTTTGTGCATCTTTGCACTGCCATGCTTTAACAATATAAAATAAGTTTCTCCATAACAAAATCATGAAGAATTCTTACCATGTTGTGTTGTTGTCTTTCTCCTATTTCTGGTAGCAGGACCCTCCCCTGCTGCCATGGCAACTATTCGTGTCCGAAGTGCTGACAGGTGCTCAACCATTTTTGCTGACAGGTAACCTTGAAGCGATTTGTCAAAGTCAATACTTTTAGGAATGCGTAGACCTGGTACGAAAACAAACATTTCCCCACCTTGCCCTGGTTTCTTCTTTGTGCCCCCTTCATCTTTTGATGTGGATATTAAACATCCCATGCTTTCCCAAGATCAACTTCTGCAAAACAAACACAGTGAATAACAGGAAAGCTGTGGCAGATTGATAAGAAAAAAATCTGTCACATTTTTCGCTAGAATTAAATGTAAGAGAAGACCTTGAATGAGTGTGAATATGAAGGATTGGAAATCTAAACTTTTTTTCTTGTTATAAAGGGCAAATGTTGCCATTTTAAATTTCACGCTATGCCCTGCACCATTTGCAATTTGCAAGGATCAGAAATTCTTAATGCAACCTTAGACATGGCAGATTCAGGCATCATGACCTAGCTTAACATACTATGGAATGGATATTGAATCAAAGTGCACCAGATCAAAGAAAGAGAAAATGGTTTTAGACTGAAAAAGTCTGCCATGGGACAGTTATCTGACACTGTTACTTTGTTGATGCGTATAGAAAAACAAAATCCATGTAAAGGTTCAAATTTAGGCTATGCATTTACAGTAAAAGACGAAGCCTCGTAGTTTTGAAGGAATAAATGAGATTAGAAAATTACAGGTCAACAAACTATGGACCAATTAGAAACTACCCCTCACCAATTTAACACAACTAAAACCTTTCGCATATGTGTAACTGATTAATTTCCAAGCTCATTACATAAATTCTGCTCGTAAGACCTCCCTGGATTTTGCTTTTCTTGGAAAATATTTCAGGTGATACAGACCTCATTGGCATTGACCTTTAACTGTGCAGCGTAGTACAGTAGTACTATAATACAAGGCAAGCAAAAGGGTTTCCCAGGGTGAATTCCAGCAAATGTTATCACTCTAACCAGATGCGCAGAGCAGTGTGCCGGTCTAAAATTATGTATGCCACACCAAAATTGAAGAAAGCAGTGTCTTCATGAGTGTTATATAAAAGAGGCAAAGGGAATTACAACCTTATAAACTTATGCAAGGCGATTGTCTCCTTAGTATCAGTTTGGACTGTTTACTTGCAACGGCAAGCCTGAATGGATTTCTGGCAACCCAACCGAAGAGAAGATAAAGTGGCCTTTTGATAGATCCTTGTTGAATGAATGAATATATGACCTTCTCTTGGATCTTTGCCTTGGCGAATGAATATAAGGAACTTCTCTGTCTGAATAAATGAATGTACGAGCTCTTCCGTTAGTTCCAATGTTGAATGTGTGTATACTCTTCTCAGATCTGAACTAAACAATTAGAACTGTCAAGTCTCCTACGGATAAATTTAGCCTCTGTGACCAAAATCCAGACAACCCAAAAGACACAATAGTCAGCAGCAGTCCTCAATTTTTCTAACCAGAAACTCTTTTGGGTTCCCTAGATATCTATATCGAGAAGAGCCCACCCAGATAAAATAGGCTATACCATAAAAAATACGGAAAGCCCAAAAACCTTATTAGTCAGAGTGCTTGTCAACAAATTTTCAAATCGAAGCCTGGAAAATGAACAGATGCAAATCTTCCACACTTCCATATAGGGTATCAATATGTATGTTAACAACCATTGAATATCATTAAAAAAGTGGGATGCCCATTACAAAAACCCCACATACAGCCAGAATAGACGCTAACGCGTAATGGGCATTGGCCACTACCTTTTCCAATGCTTTTTCTGGAAGAAAAGAAAGCAATAAGGAGCTACATAGCACACCTAGGTTCCGTCCTGGAGTCATCCAACACTCATATAATAAAACAAACAATAAACATTTTAAAAAGAGTTGAGCCTCTTTTCAAGACTTTCAGGTTCACTTTACTATGATTATCATCCCTTCACGAGCTCCCTATTGTTTAACATTAAAGCATAAGCAAGGTGGCTCACCAGAAGTTGAAAAGCAATGTGTAGACAATTCCAGCAACCCGCATTCACGAGCACGATCTCTGCTTTCCAATTTTTTGACCAATTCATACACATCAACAATCCCCAATATATCCCCAACTAAAAAGACAAATAAAATAGACGCCACTTGCCCACTAAACAATTCCAATAGCATTCAATGGGAAATAAAACGATACCCACATACCAATTCCAATTCCAGGTAATTCGATTCAAATCAGCTCTCCATCCTGTCTCTATAAATCTGGAGCCCGATCGGAGCTCTTGAATAAAGGGGAAAAAAACGCAAAAGCGTCTCAACAGTACTTTCGATTAGAGACGAAATACAGAATTTATCCAGTAATCAGTACATCAAGCGTGGCGAGCTAAAAACGGGTAGAACCAATACATCCATCCTTCAATTTACATAATCTAATGATACTAAATAGCAGAAGAAAAAAATATAAACGTGAATAAGGTTCCGACCAGTTGTCAGGAACCTTTTCTCAACAACTGTAACATTGTATTTTTAATGCAAATTTCTTTTGCAGAATAGGGAAAGGCCGGGACCGTTGATATTCCGTTCAAAGGACTGATACCAGCTGCCCTTATCAAGGACTGCTCGTACCCACTTACTTTGTTTTGTAAGGTTCAGAGATCTACAGTTGGATTGGACTGAGGAATCAGTTGAATTTTGGACAAAATGTTCAGGCAAAGAATAAGTAAATGCCTTTTCGTTGTATATCTTATGTGTATACGTCCGCAAATGGTCACGGAATATTCGAGCGATTGGTAGTCTCCCTTTCGTTTGGTGGACTTGCCGGCCAGAGTCTTATCACTGACCATATCTCTGCCTAATAAGTTAGACTGAGATTTGTGGAGGTTGAAGTTGCAAAGTTACATGCCATTTAGTCAAGGTTTTCAGATAAATTGGCTAAGTTTTCTTGGGAAATTTTGATCAATGAGATTTTGTAAGAAAAAAATCTCAGTGTTTTGTGAACTAACACCCTATAGTCGTCTGAAGCGATTTTAGTGTCCCATGCTCGTCTTACTCTATATAATTATTTTTATATATTTAGAGTTTGTAGAGGTCAGTCTTTGGTTTTTATATGATTTTTTAAAGAAAAAAATCATATACATAATAACATAAATATCATTTCTTTTTTAAAATTATGAATGGCTTTTTTTCAAAATTATGAATTAAGATATACATAAACATCCTTTCTTTTTCAAAATTATGAATCAAGATATACATAAACATCACTTCACTTTTTCAAAATTATGAGAGTTTGTAGAGGTCGGTCTTTGGTTTTTATATGATTTTTTAAAGAAAAAAAATCATATACATAATAACATAAATATCATTTCTTTTTTAAAATTATGAATAGCTTTTTTTTCAAAATTATGAATTAAGATATACATAAACATCCTTTCTTTTTCAAAATTATGAATCAAGATATACATAAACATCACTTCACTTTTTCAAAATTATGAATCAAGATATACATAAACATCTTTAATTAATAGTTTAAATCAACTTTTTATGACCTCAATTTTATGTACTTGGTCATAGGGTTATAAGGTTGTTGAAGAAAGTGTCTTAGTGTTGGAACTAATTATCATTCTCACATTTTCATTTGCAATTTCATATATTCAAGTGATTGTAAATTGTAGTGATTTGTTGGTTTTATTTGTAATTTCATCTATTGTAGGGATTTTAAAGTGCATTGATTTCTTGTTTTTAGGTTATTTCTCTAGTTCACATTTTTTTAGATTTTTTTTACTAAGGTTTTGCGCTTTTTAGTTGATCTTTCTTTCAACGTTGCATCGTTCCATTGTTGATTTATTTTCTCCATTGTTGTATTTCATTTTATCCTACTTCTCTTGTGAATCACAACATGCTACTAGATTACTTAATTTGGTTGATGATCCAAGCCTATTTTGTCGGTGACATCTTTGAATTTTCCTCAATGTGAAACCAAATTTTCATTTTTATAAGCCATCTTTGAGTTTCTGTGACTATGGAACCAAGGTTTTGTTTTCTTTAGTCATGAGTTTGAGGTTGTTTCGTTGGTGGTGTCACATAGATTTTGTGAATGTGAAACCAAGGTTATATATCATTGTTTCACTCGATTCAGTAGTTGCTCTTAGGTTATTTCATTGATAACATCACCGAGTCTCTATCACTTGCAAAACCAAGGTTTTAAATCATCTTTTCTTTCTCATTTCAACCATTGGTCTAGGGCTACTTACTTGGTGTCATCACTAAGTTTTGTGTATATTAGACCAAAGTTTCAAGGTATCTAACTCAGTCATTGATCTAAGGTTTTTTGCTTGTGGTGTCACTATCTTTTGTGACTACAAAACCGAGGTTTCATATCAGTTTTTTACTCAATTTAAGAGCTTATGCAATTTTTTTGTTAGTGATATCACTAAAAAAAATTTGCAACTATGGAACTAGGGTCTTTGATCATTTATTTTTCTAAGGTTTCCTAGGTTTTAAACCTCCTTTAAAGGTAATGCATTGTTCCTTGCTTTGTTCTACTACAAGAGGTAATCAATTGAATATTTTTTCAAAAGGCATTAGTACCTCTCATTTGGATCTATCATGGTGAACTTTCGAAGAATTTATGGAGGTTTCTTCTTTGTGTTATTGAACTCAATGGACTCATCTTATAGTGCACATTTGGATGTGCACTCTACATATGGGCCCAATCTTCTTTTTATTCATTGCATCACTAACGCCATAAAAAAGGTCAAATTTGGGCTAGATTAATGGGTTATAAGGAGCGTAGAAGATGGATTTAAAGTGGTTTCCTTGAGTTGTTATATTGCAAGGCATTCTTCTTAGCCTCTACAATTTGTTTGCAATGACATTTGTGGGCCTATGACCACTTGTTCTTATGGAAGACCTAAGTACTCCTCACCTCCTTTGATAAGATTCTTATACATGGTCTACTAAAATATTTACCATTACTTACAAATGATTCACCTAGATAGATTATTTTAAGCATGTTTCAATGGATCCTTCTCTTTCACAATATGAGATTGGTTGTTTTAGATGCACTACAGTGAATGGTTCTGTTTTAAGGGACAACCTGTGTCAATTTGTGTACCTTCAATAAAACACAATGTATCAATGGATATTTCTCTTCCACATTATGGATGCACTACATTCAACAACTTCATTCTCAGTGATAACATGTGTCAATCTTTGTATCTTTAATAGATCAAGTGATTGTCATGTTCAAAATCCTTTACCAAATGCCACCTTCACCAACATTTGGAGATATAGCATTTAGGTGGGATAATTTATAATGTCTTCTTTATGTGGCCATGTTTAGCATTTAGGGGCTATGTGAATCTTGTTACATAATGTCTTATCTCCAAAGCCCCTTATTCAAAGGGGTGTACTCTCATTTTCGACCACAATGTCCAGTCTTATATTGAGTTGGGTGTCTATAGACCTACTCTCATTTCCTACCATGGTCAACCTTATATCGAGTTTGGTATTTATACCACCACTCTTCATTTTTTGCGAAGATAAACATTATATTGTGTTGGACATTCATACCTTCACTCTCATTTTCGTCCATGGTTGACCTTATATTGAGGAGCATTCATATGCCCACTAGACTTAGTTTCAATCAAACTCGACTTTAGATTTAGTTGGGTCTTTGTATATCCTATATCATTTGTATTCATCATTTTTCTTTATGGCCACTATTCAACTTAAGTGCGGCTGTTAGAAATGGTGTAAACTTCACTTGCGATAATTACCATTCATATATTATCTTATTTATGATACTTAGGTTTAAGTAAGGTCTACTCTGTACACATAGACTCATAATCCCTCTTTGGGAAAGCATCATACCTCTTGAGTTGGGCATTTATATACCTGATCTAATTTATAATTTCATTCATTCAAGTGATGTTATTGATCTCTAATAAACTAACTTGTATAAAGGCACCATAACTTTAGCACACTCTTCTTTTTGGATTATTTCTCTCTTTAGAACATTTGTTATTGAATCATTTTCTCTCACTAAGGTTTTGTTTGCTCTTTTCGATTGATCTATTTTTTTACCTTCCATTGTCTCGTTGTTTCGTCTTCTCCTTGTTATGAAATTATGGTTTGGTATTTGATTTCATTCAATTTTCTATGTAATCCAAAACAATTAGAGTGTCCTTCAACTTTGCAATATGCAATGAAGTGAATAAATGTATTAAAATAAATAGAGATGTTGATTGCAAATGTGTTAGATACTTGAAAATGAGATGCAATTTTATAAACAATATATAACAAGTATTCAACAAAGGAAATAAGATTTAATTTCACTAATTATGTTTTTTTTTGTGTAAGAAATGCTCGTCACTTGCGCCAGTGCATTTCCACCAATAGCTGAGAGGCCGCAACCCAAGGGCATCTAAGCCGTCAAAATCACTCAAGGATCGCGCCCGGCCTGGGCCACACCAACCCTTAACATGGATGGGTTTTTTGGTGTCTCCTCCCAACTAACTCACCCCTAAGGGGATTGAACCCAGGTCACCTTGACGAGACCCACACTTAACCAAATTAGCTAGCCAGATTTGACAATTTCACTAATCATATTAATCAACTAATAGAATTATATTTAAAATCATTTAAAAAAATGACTATCAAATTTGCATGTGTAAAGACTCACATGTTCCATATTTTCTTTGAAATATTTAATACAATAAATTATATAGTTTGGTAAAGCCCACTTATTACTTTGGTAATGTAAATTAAATGTTATTTGGAACTTTGAGGTATTTGTTTTGGAATTTTTTTTTTGGGGGGGGGGAAAGAAGATATTATGGAATGACGTAGCAGTAGCTAGATCAACCGATTACAATAAGGTCAGAAGGTAACTTCTAAAGGACCAAGAGTTTAAAAAGAAATTCAATATTACAAAATTTAGAACGTAAAGTCTTCAGCAATAGCTTCTCACACATAGAACTATTACGGTATCGGCTGCATAATACAAGTATCTCCATTAGAACTGAATCTTCCAAGAGGCAAAAGACGAGCTTTATTTGCCATTAAGTCCACTTGCTTGTTCAATTCTCTCAGAATGTGAAAAGAAGAGACTTTCTCAAAATCCTTCATAAAATTTCGAATTCTCTGCAATATTTTATCTAATGAAGGTTTATTAAATTGTAAATTAGAATTTAACAGCTTTATCAAAACCTCTGAATCCCCCAAAATTTGAATTTCTTTGATACCAATCTGCTTGGCAATTTGGCAAGCCATGAGTAGACTGTAGCACTCTGCCTGATTGTTAGAACAAATTCCTAAGCCCCAACAAAAGCTAAAAAATTTCTCGTTGTCCGGAGAATAAATTAAACCACCTGCACCCGCAATTCCAGGGTTCCCTTTAGATGCTCCATCAAAGAAAATTGTAAAGACTCCCTTACTCTTCCACCAATGAGAAAATATATCTGTTGAAAGTCTCAAATGCCAAGGAGGAGGTGCCGTTGGTTTGGGGAAAAATGTTTTTTTGGAACCACAGAGATTCGAACTCAAATTGCAACCCAACCAATCTGACATCGCTGGAGGAATTGAGGAAATTCGTTGCATAACAGTTTCAAGTATTTGCAATTTGATTTTGTTGGCAACGTTCACAGGAATCCACGTTCGGTCATTAAACAACAAGTCATTCCTTGCCAACCAAACTGCCCACCAAACGCACTTAGGGATGATGTGCCATGCGATCCGTTCTTTGCAATTTCGCTGGGGAATTGGAATTCGATCCAACCAGGTAGTAAACATTTTCGGAACTGTCAAGCTTGATGGAACGGCAATGTGAATATCAGAGAGAACCATACACCAGATTGATTGTGTAAAAAGACAATCCATGAATAAATGGTCTGAAGTTTCTAACGCAGCTCTGCATAAGCAATAACGAAAAGGTCCAAGGAAGCCACGCTTACTCAAGTTCTCACCTGTTAGTACCTTTTGATGCATGAGGAGCCATGAATTTTTTTTTTACCTTTGCCAGTCCATAAATTGACCAAATCGAATTCCACATTGTCAGTTTTAGCAAAGAAACATGAGAAGTTTGAAGTTCAACAAATCCATGTCCCACGGAATAAACACCAGTGGAAGCCCAACCCCATTTATCTTTCAAAAAACGGTGAACTGGAGCTAACCCGAACAATGCTTTAATGAAAGTTTCTTGTTCTAAAATCAATCGGTCTGGTATTTTCGGGAAATTGCAACCAATCCAATTCCCCGCTCATCCCATAAGCAAATGTATGCTAAGCGAAGGAGACCTTTATTGGACAACCATAATTTGATCTCAGAAATCGAGTTTATGGAGGAAAGAGGAGGAATCCCAAGAATCTTATCTTCCCACAAAAAATGAAATTCCCATTACCTGGGATTCTGTATAAATGCTGTTGAATTAGATTTAGACTTTTCCTGCACAAATTCCAAATAGCAGTACCTGAAGGAAGCTTTTCTGATCTTAAATTTCTCACAGATCCACCTTTAAGATATTTCTGCGAGAAGAGCTTACTGACCGGATGGTTCTTATCAGCAAAAATCTGCTAGACAAGCTTACCACACAAGGCGAGATTAGCTAATTTTGGTTCTCTTATTTGTAGTCCACCTTCACTTATAGGTCTTTTAATAATTCCCTATTTAACCAAGTGGATTTTTTTTTTCCTTTCCCCCCGCTCTAGAGAAAATCCCGAAGAATCTTGGCTATCTAAGCCGAAATAGACTTGGGAGCTAGAAGCAATGAAGACTGGAAAATGGGGAGGGAAGAAAGAACTGATTTTATCAAAATCAGTTTCCCTACTTTTGTCAACCAATGTCCACCCAAAGAGACCATTTTTGCTTTTAATTTGCTCAAAACATCTAGCCAAAGCGAAGGTGGACTAGCACCCAAGGTCAAAGGAAGACCCAAATATTTGATCTTTACCCATTGAACAAATCCAGGAAAACCCAAAACATTAGAAATTTGATGCATTTTCATAGGATCCACATTCCAACCAAAAACCCCACTTTTTTCCCTGTTGATCAAACCTCCAGAAATAGAACAGAATTGATGAAGAATACCATTGAAGGCATGAGCAATATTTAACGAAGCCCCTCCGAGAAGAAGAGAATCATCGGCAAATAACGCATGATTAATAGGCTTCACCCCTCTAGCAGCCCTGATTCCAGGTATTGTACCAACAATCATTTCAGCAGACAACTTTTTGCTTAAAGCTTCCGCCATCAGAATGTAAAGGAAGGGTGACAAAGGACACCCTTGACGCAATCCTCTAGAAGCTTGAAAAATTTTTGCATGTCTACCGTTGATAAGAGGAGCTATCCAAGGTCTGTCTGTACATGCTTTTATCAAGATTACAAACTCCATGTTGAAGCCAAAAGTAAGTAAAACTTGATATAGAAAGGAGAGGTTAACTCGATCAAAAGCATTTTTCATATCTTGTTTAATGATCATACCTTTCTCTTTCCTTTGATAGCTGGAGTGAATGGCCTCCTGTACTTGGATCACATTATCTGTTAAATGTCTCCCTTTGACAAAACCTCCTTGTTGAGGAGAGATTAAAGAACCCAACAAACGATTTAGTCTATTAGCTAAGAGTTTGGCCAAGATTTTATAAGAGGCATTGCAAAGAGAAATAGGTCAAAACCTTTCAAAGGATGCAGGATTAATTTCCTTAGGAATTAAGGCTAAGAAAGTAGAATTGGTGCAGCCACCAACTTTGGCTTTCCTGAGGAAGGAGGAGATCATACGGAGCAAATCCAATTTAATAACTGGCCAACAAATTCTATAGAAGTAAATTGAAAACCCATCTGGCCCAGGTGCTTTATCTGGTTCCATACCCCAGATAACCTCCACTACTTGTTCTAAAAAAGGTTTTGTTAAACCTGAATTAATCTCTGCAGAAACCAGAGAAGGAATATAGAATAAAAAGTCAAGTTTGACTGCATTGTCTGAAACGCCATCCTCGGTATAAAGCTGATGAAAATGAGTATTTGCAACCTGTAAAAGATCAAATTGACCTTTTATTACTACTCCATCTCTAGAAAGAATTTCTGAAATGTGATTACGTGAAATTCTTAACCGGCATTGTCTATGAAAAAAGGCTGTGTTTTTATCACTAGCATTTAACCAAAGACTTCTCGATTTAAGCCTCAAGGTTTCCTCTTCTTTTCGAAAGGACTGATACAACTTGATTTGGGCAAGCTTCTCCTTTGATAAAATCGAATGAGAAATATCAATATTTTCCAGATTGAATTGAATCTCAGCAAGTTCCTTAACGCTTTCTTTTCTGCTACTTGTTGGAGTGAAGAGAGGAATTTTGATCCATGCTTTCAATGCAAATTTTGTTCTTTTTAATTTTTGCTCCCAAATGAAACTTGGAGAGCCATCCACAAACTGAGACCATGGTTTTTTAACTGTATCCAGAAATCCATCTCGCTCTATCCATAATGGACTGAAACGAAATGGGATTGGACCATAATCTTCTTCATTCTTTAGAAGCAAGGATATGGGATGATGATTAGAGGAAGTCTTTGGAAGAATTTTAGAAGAAATAATAAAATTCTTGTCAAGCAATGTACTCTGCACTAGAAATCGATCTAGACGGGCTAAGATACTGTTAGAGCCAGCCCTGTTGTTAGACCATGTAAACCGACCTCTCATGGGCTTGTAATCAATGAGATCCCACGTATGCATAATGGACTCAACAAAATTCAACAAGGGATCTTTACCCATCACGCCTCCCTTTTTTTCACTGGGATCGAGGGTGATATTTAAATCCGCTGCCACAATTATATTACTAAGGGAATTTGTATCCAGGAAATTTGAAAGTGAAAGCCAGCATTCCTTCTTCTCAACGTGATTTACAGGTACATACAAGTTAAAAAGAGCAATTTTAGTCATACTGACAGAGCACTGTAACTCTGAAAAAATCCAATATTGAGAAGAAAAAGAAGACAGCAGGGTGAATTTATCCGTCAACCAAATGGTAGTAAGACCCCCACAGGTGCCCCGGGCACTGAGAGCGATACCATTATTTAAATTCCACTTAGACTTACTTAAGATTAGTAACAAATCCTTATCAATTTTGTTTCTTTTAATAAAAGAATTCCTGTTGGTTCCATTCTCAAAATATCTTTGACATCTTCTGATTTTTTAGGGTTCCCCAATCCCCTACAATTCCATGAAGTGAGCTGCATTATTTACCTATACCGGAAGGGGTTGCTCCACCCTTATTAGGCCTATTCCTCTTGCTTCTGCCCAAAGTCATCTCAATGGTAGCTTGAGATCCTTGCATTTCAAGCGTTCAACTTCTTCTTCTCTGACCTCTTTACGAGATTTTCTCCCAGTCTTTTTTGAAGACTGTTCAATTGAGTCATCATCAGAGGAGCCAGAGGAATCTACCACTTTTTTCTTAAGGATTTCAGCATAGGAGGGAGAAGAAGGTATCCTTGAAGGAGAGTTATGAATTTCCTGCATAATTGAAACACCAGAAGGTTGACTGGCAGGGGTCTCTATATTCCCAACAACTTCTTCAATTTCGCTATAAAGCACTTCAGAAGGAAGTATCTCACCTTCTTCAGGAGGATGAATCTGATCTTCCAGCAGGTCCAAGACAATAAAAGGATTGATGGATGTCGAAATTCCTGTATCTTTTTTTGAAAAGTTCTTCTTCACCTCAATAATGACTCTATTCCTTATGTTCTCTTCCTTTCGAATTGTTACCTTGCTTAGAAGGACCTACTTTCTGAATAAGAGTACATTTCTCAGCTTTCTCAAGTACAGGGATGTCTTCAGCTTTCTTCTTACAATTCGTAGCAAAATGACCATAATCGTGGCAGTGGTGGCATTTAAAGGGAAGTTGCTCATAGTCAAGTTCCTGGATATGAGACCAATCTGCCATAGTTAAATTGATCGCTTCAGGCAATCCTGTCTCTAAATCAACTTCTACACAAATTCTGGCACAAGAATATTGATCTTTACTTTCTGCCCTATTTATGTATTTTCCTAGTTTGTTTCCGATGGTTTCCAAGGATTCAGAATTCCAACAATGGAGTGGCAAGTGAGGGAGCCGAACCCAAACCGGAACTACAGAAGGAACATCCTGTGTGGGATCAAAATCAAGGGTTCATTTGTTCAAGCAAAGTCCTTGTGGTCCCATAAAATAGGGGCCATTTCGAAAAATAAGATCTCTGTCTTCAGCAGACTCAAAGACAAAAACAAAACAAAAACCCTGCTCACCAGATGGCAGCGAATTCCTTCCAAAACCAAAGGTCTCCAATTACGCTGAACCCATCCATCAATAACCTTTGGAGAAGGCCAAAGACCTGTGAATTGACCAATTAATCAATGTTCAGAAAGATTCAAAGCCGTCCGACAAGATCTCTCAGCTGGCAATTCAATAGTTAGTATATCAACTTTCTTCACAAATTGTTGCACCAAAGAGTTGCCCTCTGCTTTCCACTAGAGGCAACCAATCTTTTGAAAGCAAGCAATTCCTGTGGAAAGGGAGGAGGAGGATCACTGCCAAATTCCATCCCCAGATATGATCACCAGAACCCCACAAAACTTCAAGTAGTCAGCAAAAACAAGTATACTGGATCAAAGAGACTCCGGGACAGAACTTCAAGACAAAGTTCAACAATAAAGACATAGCAAAATACAAATGCTGAGAATCCAGAAGGAAGACTCCAATGAGCCAAGGGCAACTGAAGTCAGATCACAATCCTCCTCCACAATTAACCAGCAAGCAAGCAGTCACCAGAACAGCTCGTTGCAGAATTCTTGATTAGACCACTGATAGCCTGAACCAATCAATTCAATCAAAACTGGAAGAGATCGATCCCAAGAGCCAAAACCAGAATAATCTTGGAAAAATTGGAGCGTTTGATTCTTCCCATGAAAGGCACTCAGAGTTGAGCTCCCTGCAAGAACAATAGGACACACTCCACCAGCAATTCCCCAATCCACTAGTAGACCGTCGACGAGGTTCAGCAATGAACACGAAGATTTAAAAAAAAAATCTTGGAGCAAATTTTTCACTCTACAATGTCGAAATTAACTCTTTTTGGAATTATAATTTGATTAACTATTTTTTTCATGTTACATTAATTATGACTTTGTAGAGTCATGTACAGGTAGTCTAGGGGTTGGACATTCGATGGAGAGGCCACAATCGACCGCCCCAACCACCCACCCTATACGCTTTTTTAGTTAACTTTGGATAACTTTCTTTGTGAACATGTCTAACCTTCTTCTTTGACTTATCTTATTATTATTATTATTTATATGAAGCCATCTTATTAATTGTCATATGTTGTTGGATATATATATATATATATATAATTTTTATTTAGTAAATATATTTTTAATTACTAAATGTAATGTAATATAAAAATAATAAAAATACAAGTATTTTCATTAGTAAGGAACGAAGTAAAAATTAAATTTGTATATTTTACTAAGTTGTTTTTATTATATCATTTTTTTAACTTTTATGTGTAAAAGATAAATATAAAGGTGACATATCTACATATATTTATTTGATTTTAAGTGAAATTATAAACATTAATGGTTAATACTGTAAAATTAAATTTAATTAGTTGAAAATAATGATTTCAACTTGCAATTTTATTAATATTTTATATTCATATTTTTGTAGTAACAAATTCGAAAAGTTTAAAGGGGCGACATGAGCGGGTGGGGGGGGCTTCTTTTTTACCTCGATGAAGTGCTCGAATTCTCATACTCATGGGGAATCAAAGAAGACACAAACAATATAGCTGAAGCACTTGCTCTTTGGCAAGGTCTTTATCAAGTGCTTGCCCATGATATCAATGAAATAATTGTGTTTGGGGACTCTCGCCTAGTCATTCAGGATCTGGTAACAAACTCCCTTCCTATCGAGACGAGGTTGGACCAGATAATCAGGAGAGTCCAGAAGCTAATCAAATCCTTTCCTAGAATAGAATTTTATCACATCCCGATAAGTTTGAATGAAGAGGTTGATAAGGCGACAAACACCGCAACCCTTTTGGGAAAAGGAATCCTCAAACTTAATGATCAAAGCTCTTCTTTCCTTATCCCATAAGACCATGGGATTAAGGTCGAGTGGCCCCCCACGTAGCCTATCAAGGTAGCAGAAACCCTTAATGGCCCCCCTCGTGTTGGCTCATGGCATCCTGCATGCTTTCCTTTTTTTTTGGGCTGTGAGGACAAAGTACAAGGTCTCGACGTCATTCTGGAGGCTTTCAGGTGGATCAGTGAGCAACTCAGTTCAGACTCTCCCGTGTCGGAGATCTTTGCTCCTCTCGCCCGCTCGCTCTGCTCGTGTGATGAATTCAGACAGAAATTCGGGTATTATGGGTAACTTAAAAGAATGTGACGATTTCGTGTTGGTTAAATTTGTCTCCAGAATTGTGGACTTATGTCTTGTGCATTGGTTTCAGATGAAAAAAGGTTTGGTTGTTCTCTGGACTAGAGATTTCTTAGACGTTATGGCTTCTAGCTCTAAATCGGTCGCACCAATGAATTTGCCCCCCTCGTTGGAAGATGAACTACACAACATTAAAAAGAAGATAAAGGCCCATAAGCGGATCTTGTTGAGGATGGACGAGGAAGGTGGGCGTCGTTTTGAAATGATCGATGAATACATAATCCAGGCTCATGAAGATTTCACTTACTCACTCTTGCAGACGGGACAGGCTCTGCTGGCACAATTAGTAGACCTGGAGATAAGGTTTGAAAGGCTAGAGTTGCAGGTGGTGAGGCTGGATATGGATAGGAACGTAGGACCTGCTGGGCGTCAGGATCACCGAATTCATGGATGGGAAGGGCATTAAACTTGGGTTTTCCTTTTCTCTGAAAGTTTTGAAGTCTGTAATAATGTTAGATCTATCTTAATGTTGTTTAGTCTATGTTTGATATTAAGCCTAGTTTTAGAAGTTTTCTTTGTCAGTCAAGTAGCTAGAAACTGGATAAGCAAAAATAGGTGTCATTTTGCCCTTGATCTGAGGCACCATATTTGGATTTCATGTTGTATTTGCACCAGTGGTTACACCATTGTTTTCTTAATATAATCCATAATCATTTTTGTTAAAAAAAAACAAATTGGAAAAGTTTAAAACCATAAATGTTTAGTCATTTTAGTATTATTATAATAGTTAAATGAGACATTTTACTCTTAACATCAATGGTGAATTTTCATTCAAACAAAAAATCCATGACCTTCCAATATTTTATTGCGTATCAATATATGTTCACATATATTTAATAGTTGTAATTTTATTTTCTTACAAAATTATAAATTATGAATAGTTTAATTTAAGAGATTATAATTGTTTTCAATGGTTCAAAGTAATAGAAAGATCTATCATGGGTATAGAGATCAAATTCCTGGAGGTGCAAACCTTGTTTAGAGTGTAAAAACTTAGGAAACATTTGCATTTATAGAGATTTGGTCCCTATCAAAGCATAATAGATCTGAAGTTAAGATAGATCTACAATAATGATAAAACTAAATTAGACAATATCATAAAAGATGAATGCCACCACGATTTAAAAAAAAAAACATGAAAACCTTAAAGACTTAAAGATAAACAAATTCTATAATATTTATATCAAATAATTAATTGCAAACTTGCAGACATAATCAATCTTGCAATGATTGAAGTGATGCCAGTTAGTAAATTAATAATATATGACCTCTCCTTAAAAATAAGGAGAACTTCATACTTGGGCTTCCCAGATCCCATAACAATAAGTATTCAAGTTTCAATTAGTTATATATATATATATGAAATTTAAGTTAAATTTATATTTGTAAAAGAAATTTAATTAATATTTTATTGTTTTATTCAAATACCAAATATTAGCTTCATACAAAATTATATTTTTTCTTTAATTCATATAAATTGTAAAAAAATTAATATAATAAATCAAAATATTTTTTAATAATAAAAATACAATTTAAAAATAAAAATAAAAACAATATTAAAATTTTAGCTTTATGGTTTCTCCAAACTACACATTTTCTTTGTTGGACTTTACAAACCAAAAAAATAGTTAGAATTCAAAATAAATTTGATTGGAACTCCCACCAATTTATACTCCAAAATGAAGATGTAGTCTCAAATTCAAAAGTATGAAATATTATCTATACACTTTAACAATGGGCGGTGTGGTAGTTAGAAAGTGACAAAGACCCATAAACACGTGGTGTCATGGGCCACCTCGCACATGGCTTGTGATTATCTCCGTGGCTTGTGGGGCTCTGCCTATGTAGAAATCTAGATGTCCAAGCCCCTTGTTTTCTTGCATGCATTTATTGTAGGTGTTTCCAAAGTTTGTGTCCATTTTAGGTATGTCCAAGATTTATGCGTTGAAAAGTCTACTATTGTAGAATGGGGCCTCCAATTTTCCTTTGAAAGTGGAACAAATTGAAAGGGGAGCTTTCACCTTTTGATTCACAGTTGTGGGATTGCTATCAGTTATTTGTTTATGCAATGGAATTACCATGAAACCAATTAGAAACCTACTAGCATTTCAATGCAAAGGTCTTCATCCATCCCGTGATAAGGAAATGAATCAATGGAGTTTGCTATAGTTGATGTAAAGTTGCCTTTTTAGTCATGGGATTGATGGAAAGTTCCATGTTTGGTCATTAGATTGAGGTTTAATGATTAAGGTGGGTCTAGTGTCTTATATTTCAATTTTAGTTTGCTATGGAATTTTCATCACTGATTAAGAGGGGTTTATTTATTCATAACTGAATTTTAGTTGTTATAAAATCTTGATTATCCAAATAAATTATTTAATTTTAACATGTTTCATGTTAAAATATTTTATCATGATAATTTTTTTTTAAATATAAAAATGTGTTATTAAATTTATATTTATAAGTATATATGTTTATTAAAAATAAATTTATAGATTTGTGTTGTTTAAATTGGATTTTTCATATGTTATTAAATTTTAATTTATATATACTTATATGTTTATTAAAAAAAATAAAATTATTGATATGTGGTGTTTGAATTGGATTTATTTTATTAACAATGTTTTGTTGGATTGGTGAAAGTGAGAAATTGATATTGGTTACATTAGGATTCAAGTTTTTTCAGTGAGAAGCTTGTGTTTGTGTTTGTGTTTAAGCCCATGGATGTGTCTAGATACATATTAACAGTTGGAGATGGGTGTGAGCCTTAGGGATCTTTGAGGGAACCTGTGTAGGGCGGGTGGTTGGGGCCGTCAACTGGGGTCATCCCCACCCGAGATCCATCCCTGCGGCCATCTGTACATGGCGCTCAACTCCATAGATATAGTCAATGGAAAAAAAGGTATCTTTGGTATGCTATATACCCCAACTCATGGCCTCTTGATGAAATACTTCTATATTAAATAATGTCAATGGCACTTTCTTCCTTCTATATCTTTTACTTTCAATTTTGTTTCTTCTTTACATTGTTATATTTGAGATGCCTAAAATTCACTAACCACTTATTGCGACAAGTAGATGTAAAATTCAAAAGAAATTGGGTTTATTAAAACAAACTATTACACAATATAGATTAGTCGTTGACAACATAAATAAAGTTGTTTTATTTTTCCAAACACAATTCATAATTTGATTTAATAAAATAAAGATAAATCAATGACTAGTCACACAAAAGAATAACTCAAAGTTCCGAGGGAAAAAAAGAAAGAAAGAATAACTCAAAGTCATGATATGAGTTAGTCATTGTTTCTTTTTAACTTGTTGGTGACATAAAGTGCACTTTTTAAGGTTCTAGTTTTGTTTCTATATGTATGCCCATAATAATAATAATAAAACAATAATTTAATTTTAAGGGCATGGCTTACCAAATTGATGTATGGGACCCCATTGTTTAGGCCACAAAGGATCCCCTTTGTGTTGTGATTACATTATTTAGTCCATGAAGGTGTACATACCCTACCCCTTTCAAATTTGAACCTATGATCTCTGAGGAAATGCATCTTCTTCACCATTAGGCCTTACAAGCATTACGTAGCAGTTAGTCCCTGCCACTAATTTGCAAATTACCATATTTGATCCATGACACATACTTATATAAAAAGGAAAAAAAACAAATTAGGCTTCTTTATTAGGATTCGGCTTGATCTGACTGAGCCTTAAACATGGCCTAGAATAGTTGTTTATTCATATGTATTATTCGTAAATATCTAGGAGAGATATCACAAACTAAGTAGCAAGTAAAGGACCACTTGGGACATTTTGCTTAAGAAAGGGTGGGTAGGACCCAATATGTGTCAATTGTGCAACTATGAAGCTGAAATTGTGGAGCATATTTTTGTGGGATGTATTTTTGGGAAGACAGTCAGGAGGACTGTTACTGAACACTTCAGATTAGCTTATCAATGGGAGGACTATACTTTGCAGGGAAATATGCTACATTGGGTGAAGTCAAATTATGAGCCAGTTTGCCTCCCTTTATTTTGTTGTTGGAAAATTTGGAATGCCATAAATGGTGTTATCTTTAGAGATTTGAAATCTAATATATGTAGGGTAAAGAGTCGCATCATTAGTCTTATATCAAATCATTCGAAGTTTAAAAAGGATAGGACTCCCAGAAAGATCAGTAGTGCCCCTGTGGTTAATTCAATGACTAGTTTTTTTGATGGGGCATCAACAAATGGTGAGGGTGGAGCAGGTATGGTATTGTTTATCAACAATTCTCATTTCTTTCACTTGAAACTTGGTTGTAAAGGGAGCACATATACCAAAGCGAAGATGTTGGCACTGTGGGGGCTACTATATGTTGCAAATTGCATAGGATTGTTGGAATTGAACAATTTTGGGGATTCAAAGATTATAATTGACTGGATCAATGATGAGTCAATTCTGAGGGTCTTAGAACTTGATAATTGGTGCACTCGAACAATAATTATGAGGGGCTCCTTTCTCTCCATTTGTTGTCAACACATCTACAGGGAACATAATCATATTACAGATGGTCTTTCCAAAGAGGCACTGCTTCTCAACAGTGGGCATCTTTCACTGATGGGGCTCATTGAGGGAGAACATATTTTTGAAGATACGTACCAGGTCTTTGTTTAAATTAGTATCTAGACTTTTTTATGATTGTTGTAAACACCCTTTGTTTTGTGCTACCTTTTTTTTCCAGGTCTGCAAACTTTTTTAGAAATGGAAAGCATTAATTTATTGTAAATAATGAGGGCTATATAGTTGTATTTTTTGAAGGACTAACTCTTGACCAGATCAGAGATGTGTCGAGGGCTATACTAGTACTTATCAGACATGATATATTTTTGAAATGTAACTTGTTCCATTGATTTTATGAATAACAAAGAATTGGTCTTTTTCTTCTTGAAAAAAAAGAGTAAAGGACCACTCCATCATATGGATTTATACACAATGGGTTTTGCAATATAAGATTAAATTGTTAATGTTATAATATATCAAACTATAATAAAGAAGTATATAAAATTGAGTAAATAATTGCAACAAAAAAATTCAAGATTCCTATAGTGATCAATGTATATTCTCATCAATATTTCAAAGCAACACACCAATANCCCTAAGAAGTGCCTCTTGGATTCCGCCATCATACACGCTGCTTGTCAGCAAACACTCAAACTACGTGAAACAGAGGGATAAACGCTCGCCCTAATGAAGTGAAGCGAGGCCCCTCTCCTTTTAGTCGAGACCTCCTTCCGTCGGACCTCTGCAACTTTAGGATCTTACCTATTACTTAGCAACTAGAGGAGTACTAAGCACATATTCGAATTTTATACCATCGATCATTACCCCTCCAAGAGTAATCTTGTGCTCTTTGTAACAAGCAAGATGAATAAGCCCCAATCTCTCCAAACATAATGCTAATAAAAATGTTGCCGATCATGTATATAAAGCAAATAAAAATGTTAGACCGATCATGTATATAAAGCAAATAAAAATGTTAGACCATATAGCTAATCAAAATGTTGTCGATCATGTTTATAAAGCAAATCAATTACATAATCCATTTATCTTTATGGTTTATACTAATGTTTCGTTACTTAGTGGTATGTTAGACCATATAGCTACATGTTTGATAATGGAATATTATGTCATGTTTTATTTAGATGCCATGGCTCGGTGTATGATAGCTCTACTCAAAACTCGAAAACTTTATGGCCAAAGTTACAATGAATAAACAAATGCTCCACAGATTCAACTCCATTATTACATGAATAACAATAGTTTGGTCCTACATAACCTCTCTTCAATTGATTTTCTCAAGATAATATTTTATTTTCCAAGACAAGCCAGCAAATACATTTCAACTTCAAAGGAGTATTCATTTTCCAAAGCAATTTATACCACCATTTCTCATCGCAAACCACCTTAGAAAATACAATTGCTTCATAAGCATGTTTAACACTTACTTGCCCCGATGCAACATCCCAATACCAAACAATTTTATCTGTTGAGTTTGTCAATCTAATTTCAACATGATTCAATCCCTTTATGTAATTGCCCCATTCAATTCCCATATCCCCATGTAACCCAAGATCTTATGCTAGATACCGATAATGTGATTCGGGTTACCCATTAACCATTCTTTTGACATGAACAAGATAAATAAAACTTAAGTGTCTCAAATATGAAATTAAACCCTCAGAGAGTTTATAAACAACCAATGAAAGGATATTCTCCAAGTAACACCTGGGACCCATTCCCTGCTTTCTAAGCTAACCAATTACTAATGTAAGGAAAGGAGTCCATTAAACCTCTCCAAATGATTGAGGCACATGAAATAGATTTGTAAGGAGTTCTGATCCAATCAATAATTGGCTTATTTTTCAAGTAGTTATCCTATAGAACATTACTCCATAAACCAAAGCCAAACATTCCCTTCCAAATACTTTTCATACTCAAAACTTGATCAAACTAACAGATGTTTTTTATACAATGGAACTGTCCTATTTCTTTGGTAAAGAAAGCTTTTCCCACTTTACAAGATGAAACCTATCTCTATTTTTTCCCTAGACCATACAAACCTAAACATTCTTTGTCTAATTTAATCAAGAATAGACCTGGGTATCTTAGCTAAAGAAAACCAATACACTAGTATATTTTCCAAAACCGATTTGACCACTATCAACTTACCACCAAGAAATAACCACCTATAGCACAAGTTCTCCACTTTCTTCTCTACTTATTTTAATATCCAAAAAATTATTCTTCCTTTAAATAGTTGTTTGGTTTCAATTAATAACCCAAATACTTGAAACCATTATCTAAAGATTCCATAGGAGATGTCTAAAAATTTGGCAATTTTGATTTTTTTTCCCACAAAATCAGGATGTAACTATGTTTTAATCCCTATTTTGATGGTAGAAATGGATTCAACACCCTAAAAAACCCCAAGGCACCCAAAATTCCAAAACTTCACAAGTATAACCTAGAATTTTAAAAATGCCAATCGAATTTTCGTAGAATCATGCCGGAAAAATCAACCTATTCCGATCCAAACAACATAATTTTTCGACTATATGGATTTTATATAAAAGAGAAAAAAGGTTTTAACTCCATCACTCAATTTTAACAATCTAGTTACTCATGTTGCAATCTCTTATTATTTTTTAATTAATAAATAAAAAATAGATTTACGAAAATGTTAATTAACATTATAATTTTATTAAATAAATAATATAACAATAACTAATAAATATATATTGTATATTTTAAATTAAAAAATATACATATTTATAAAAGAAATTAAAATTAAATATCTTATAAATTTGTAACATCGCTTATCATAATAAAACTCGTTCTTTAATGATTTGAGAGTTATAACAAACGTAATCAAAAGAATCAAATATGTGACTTTTTATGGGATTTTCTCCATGATCTAAAAAATGAATTGTTTCATTTATTTAGTATGGAGAATATAGAAAATCTCTACCATAATTTTGCTACAACCCTCTCGTTGTCCATTAACAAGTTCTCTATTGAAGTCTTGACTAAAACAAGTGATAGTAGAACCAACCCTTGGTAAAGAGTGTAACGATGCAAGAAAAGAAATTAAGCAAGCTACTACAAATTCGATAAAAATGGACAAGATAAATCACTACAAAGCCTTAATTTCAAAAAAAAAACCTTTAAAATTAGATTGTGAAGAGTGAACAATCATCATGATATGTTGGCGCTCCAGGAAGATTTAAATATTTTCTCTGGTTCGATCTGGCTGTTTGTTTGTGGTGGTAATTTTTGTAGGCTCTTTTAGCTCTCGGTTTGACCTGGCCTTCTACTGGGATTGCCTTGATCATATCCAGGATATCTTTGTTGATTTTGGTGGAGGATCCTAGTGGCATCTTACTTGCAGGGTCGTGTTCCTGGTGGTTCTTGAGCGTGGATCTCGTTTGCCTATGGAATTTGATCTTGATTGAGCTTTTCTTGGGGTTCTCCCTGTTCTGTCCTCTCTATAGAATCCTGGTGCCGTTCTTCTTGGAAGCTCTCTGGAGTTTTCTTATCAAGAATCGCTGTCATCTTGTGATCATTTGTCTCTGAATGGGAGTAGCTACGTGATCAAGAGGATTTTTGCAGGGTTGTTTTTGAAGAGCTTCTTTATTCTTTGCTGTACATTCGGCATGAGCTTTTTGGCTCTATCATTTTCAAATCTTTCTTATCAGTAGGGATCCTCTCTCTAGATCGGCATTGCCTTGCACTTCGCACGAGGTGTCTTAGCTGGATCTGGTGCTGCTCTCCTGCGTGATCATAGTGGGAGTCCTGGTCCTAGCTTAGTTTCTGAAGAGGAGAACAGATCCTCTGGTTCCAAGAATTTCTTCCTGGTCTGTCTCTTGTGTCAGACTCTCTCTTGCATGGGATTTTCTTGGTGAACTGTGCCTTGTAGAGGGCCTGGTTTCCTCATTCAGTGCTTCTCTGGCTAGCCTATTGGCTGTGAGTTCTGATTTGAGTTGGTTGTTGTGTCTCTGTGGTTGATTGTTTCACTGTAGTAAGGATTTGGTGTCTTTTCTGTTGGTTGGGGTGTGAGGCCTTCTTAATTCTCTGAGCCTAATGGATTCTCCCCTTCCTCTTCCTCCAGACTTAGTGGCTTTTAAGAAATTAATAGCTACTAGTGGTAAAAGGATTGGGGGCCCTGCTCAGAAGTTTGTGAAGAAAGTGGATATCCCGTCTGTTGAATTGCTTGCGAACAAGACCTGCCGGTCAGCCTTACATCTTGCAGAACGGGGGTTAATTGGCCAATTCACTGGCCTTTGTCCTTCTCCAAAGTCCATTGATGGATGTGTGCAGAGAAATTGGTGTTCTTTAGTTGCTAAAGGCATTCGTAATCACTTTGTTGGACGTGGCTATTATGTTTTCGTCTTTGACTCTCCTGAGGACCGTGACCTTATCTTCCGAAATGGTCCTTACTTCATGGGCCCTCAAGGGCTCTATTTGAATAAATGGACCCCTGATTTTGACCCCTCTCTAGATGTTCCATCTGCAGTTCCAATTTGGGTCAAACTCCCTCACCTTCCCTTACACTGTTGGAATTCTGACTCCCTGGAAGCAGTAGGGAACATGCTTGGTAAATACATTGATAACGCTGATCGAAAAGACCAATTTTCCTGTGCAAGGATTTGTGTAGAGGTGGATTTGGAGATTGGACTGCCGGAGGCTATTAATTTAACTATTGCCGAGTGGTCTCATGTTCAGGAATTGGATTATGAACAAATCCCTTTTAAGTTTAGATTATGTCATGAGTACGGTCATTTTTCCCACAATTGTAAGAAAAAGTCAGAAATTGAAATTGATCAAGAGAAAGATGCCCAGTGGACTCAAGTTCACAAAACGGGAACCTCTCAAGGACCTAGAAAGAAGGGTAAGGAAAAATCTGGGTATGGGGTCTCTACTATTGGGGAAATCCCTTCTCAGGTTGTGGAAACCTCCATTGGTCATAATTAGTTCACTGTTCTTAGTCATCCCGAAGTTCTTGAAGAAGGCAAATTACAGCAAATTGATGGGCTCGTGTTGGAATCCGAAGGCATAGTTGCTGATCCTCCTCTCTCGAATTCTAAGGTTGGAGATGTCCCTTTTGGGGATAGCTATCCACCTTCTTATGTTGATATAGCTCATAAAAAATTGACTGTCAGCCCTAGTTCTTCAGATGAAGAATCATTTGATTTCTCCAAAAAGACTGGCAGAAAATCCAAGAAGGAAATCCGTGAAGAAGAGGCAGAAAGATTAAAAACGTAAAGAAGTCAATCCACCATAGAAATGTCCTATGGGAGGAACAAGCAAACTAGGCCACTAAAGGGAGTAGCAACTCCCTCGAATTAGAGTAAGTAATGCAGTTTGTCTCTTGGAACTACAGGGGATTGGGGAACCCATCCAAAGTTCAAGCAGTCAAAGATTTATTGACAATGGTCCCTTCAGAAATCCTCTTGCTCCAAGACAACAAAATCGAGGAGGAAGCTCTTCTTCTCCTTAGCAAAAATAAATGGAGATTCACCTCGGGCAAAGCGGTCAGTGCTAGAGGCACATGTGGAGGATTAGCCACTTTATGGAGTGCTGAGAATTTTCAATTGTTAAATTTTCATGCCACTCAGCATTGGATTTTTACAGAGCTCCTTCACTATGCCAGTAAGTTCTCCATTTCCCTTTTTAACCTTTACGTGCCTGTTAATTATGTTGAAAAATAGGTTTGTTGGAGGACGCTATCCGAGTTTCTCAATTATTCCTCTCTAAACAATATAGTAATAGCTGGTGATTTAAATATCACATTTGCTCCAAATGAAAAAAAGGTGGTTTGAGCGGCAAGGATTTTATGCTTGATTTGGTCGAGGAATTGATTCAAGCTTGGAGTTTGATAGATCCGAAGCCCAAGCTGGGCCGTTTTACGTGGTCAAATAACAGGGTGGGCACTGTTAGTATTTCGGCTAGACTTGACCAGTTCCTTGTTCACAGTTCTTTAATTAATGAAAGGTTAATCATATCTACAAAATTTTTGCCCAAGTTATCTTCAAACCATCACCTAGTCAGTTTGTTGTTTGAAAAGGAAGAGGAATTAGGGACTATTCCGTTCAGATTTAGCCCATCTAGTTAGAGAGAGTTGGGTTTATGGATGTTGTTTCCCAGTCATGGTCCCAGTATGTTGCGGGCTCTCCTAGTTTTGTCTGGGAGCAGAAATTGCAGAATACCAAGCAAGCGCTTAAGAATTGGGTCAAGACTCCTCTCCCCACTCCTACGGCTAGCAGGGTAGATAGATTTTTTGAATTAGCATCTCTTCAACTCGATATGGATTATAATTAGATTTCCTCTTCGCTTCTTTCTCTGGAGAAATTGGCCCAGTCCAATGCTTCTCTCTCTTTTAGAAATGAAGAAGAAAATCTCAAGCTTAAATCTCGTTGTCTTTGGCTGAAGTCCAATGATAGGAATAATGCATATTTTCATCACCAATACAAGATTCGCCTCTCCAAGAATCATATCTCGGAAATCTCCTCTGAGGATGGTGTTATTATTTCAGGACAGGAGCAATTAAAACAGTTAGCTTGCAAGCATTTTCAGCTTCTCTATCGGGATGATGGTATGTCAGATGAGGAAGTTGTTGCTAAATATTTGGAGAACATACCTTCTCTAGTAAGTCCAGAAGAAAATTGTGTTCTAATGAAACCCTTTTCTGAATCAGAAATTGTTGAGATTATTTGGGCTATGGATTCAGACAAGGCTCCTGGGATGGATGGATTCTCTTTCCACTTCTATAAAGTCCGTTGGCCCACAATTAAAATAGATTTAGTTCGAATGGTGTCCACTTTTCAAAGAAAAGGAAAGGTGGGTGGCTATACAAATTCCACATTTCTAGCTCTCATCCCTAAGGAAGTTAATCATTCTTCCTTTGATAGATTCCACCCGATTTCGTTGTGTAACGCTTCTTACAAGATTCTAGCTAAACTCTTAGCCAACGGGATTAAGCTTCTGCTTGGTCTCTCCTCTCCAAGGGGGATTTATTAAGGGCAGACATCTGGTGGATAATGTCATCCAAGTTTAGGAAGCCCTTCATTCAAGCTCTCAAAGGAAGGAGAAAGGTATGTTAATTAAGCTAGATATCAAGAATGCTTTTGATAGAGTTAAACTCCCCTTTCTCTATGATGTCTTGCTCTCCTTTGGGTTTAGTCTAGAATTTGTAAATATAATCAAAGCATGTACTAATGGGCCTTGGATCGTGCCATTAGTCAATGGAAGACCTTCTGATTTCTTCAAAGCTTCTAGAGGCCTTCACCAAGGCTTCCCGATGTCTCCCTTCTTATATATTTTGATGGCAGAAGCTCTTAGTAGAAAACTGGTAGTGGAAAAGGAAGCTGGTTATCTTCCAGGTATTAGAATTGCAAGGGGTGTGGATCCAATCAACCATGCCCTTTTGGCTGATGATTCCCTTCTTCTCGGTGGGGCCTACATGAGGATAGCTAAGGCTTTTGACGAAGTTCTCAAAAAATTCTCTCAGATTTCAGGTGCATTGATAAACAAAATCAAGAGCACTATTTATGGATGGAATGTTGATCAATCCACAATCCTCTGAATTTCAGAATTCTTGGGTTTCCCTGGTTTCAATAAGTGGGAAAATATCACGTATTTGGGTCTTCCCTTAACCCTTGGGTCTTCCCCCCCCTCTCTTTGGTTGGGTGTTATTGCCAAATTAAAATCCAAAATCAATTCCTGGGGTGGTCATTGGCTAACTATGGCTGGTAATTTGATCCCGGTAAAGGATTGTCAGCTTTTCCTACTTTCCAATCCTCTTTGATGCTGGCTCCTAAGAGTATCCTGGCTCAAATCTCTAAAATTCTGTGTGATTTCCTCTGGTCTGGTGGGAAAGGATGTCAAAATAAGTTGCATTTGGTTCGATGGGATGTCCTTCTACGTCCGTTTTCAGTTGGTGGCCTTCAGATTCGGGACCCTGGCCTCGCTAATCTAGCTTTAAGTGGTAAGCTGCTTTGGCAGCTCTTTGATGATAAAAACCACCCTGTTAGTAAAATTTTCCAAATGAAGTATATTAAGAGTGTCCCAATGAGATCTATTACTTCTGCCAACACTCCCCGGGCACTGCAATCTAGAACTCTTGCAGGAAAAGTATTGAATTCTTCACCCATCAGCTATTCAGAATTCCTGGTAATGGGAAAAGTATCCTTTTATGGGAGGACAAAATATTCGACAATCCCCCTCTTTCCACTGTTCTCCTGCTATCATATTTTTTGACTTGGGAAACAAACAAAGGACTCATTCGATTGGCTGATTTCTGCAGTTGGGATGGTTCTGGTAATTGGACTGGTTGGACATTTACAGATCTTCCTGTTGGATTAATTCCTCAAAAAAATTTGTTGCTTATTTCTCTTTCAGGTCTTGCTCCTATCCACATCTCTTAGAAGGATAGATGGAGTTGGGGCCAGGATGGTTTTTATTCAGCTACTAAAGGTTTTAATGCTCTTCTTCCTCCTCTTACCTCTTCATTCCCTCCGACAATCTGGAAAACAATGTGGTTTTCTCTCTGTCAGCCGAAGGTTAATTTTTTTACGTGGCTTGCGTTAAACAAAAAGATATTGACATGAGACTCTCTCTCAAATAGTGGATTTTTTGGTCCATTCAGATGCTGTCTTTGTGAAAATGCAGTAGAGACAGCAGATCACCTTCTAGCAGGCTATGTTTTCTCCAGAACGATTTGGATTTTGGTCTTATAGGGTATAAAGTGTTTGTCTTTCCTTCAGCATATAGCGTCAGCACTTCCCCAGTCCTCAGCGGTTGCTTTTTTCACATCGTGGCATGCTCTACGTCCACCAAAGTCAAAGTCTGTTGTTTTGCACTCACACTGGCACTCGGTTCTGAAGTATACATGGTGGGCTATTTGGTTATTCAGAAACGAATGTATTTTCAATGAATAACCTCCAAACATCCAGAGCGTGTCTAACTCTTCCATTCGGTGGTTTGAAGAATCTTCTGGTTTGAAATTGCAGCCAATTTCAGCCTCAGCTGGTTTGTCTACTTGTTCAACACTCTTTGGAAATAGTTTGAAAAGTATCAAGCTTGTCGGACACTCATCTTGGAGATTTCATGGAGACATGGAGGATCTCAACAAAATTTGGATGTACTCCTCTTCAGCTGTAATTTTCTTCGATGGAGCTCCAAAAGGTAACCCCGGGGTCTCTGGTGCCGATGGTCTGGTATTATCCCTGGATAGATTGACCAAGTTCAGTTTTTGTTGGGGACTAGGTTCATTGTGAAATAATAAAGCCGAAAGTTATATCCTTTTAATGGCAATTCAGATTGCGAAGGAGAATGGTTATAATACTGTCCAAATTATATTTGGTGACTCAGAGCTGTTGATTAAAGTTTTAAATACTGGTGATCGTTTCAATAATTTCGCTCTGAACATTTTACTACAGAGAATTCGAGCTATACTGAAGGAATTTGATATGGTTGAATCCTTCCATATTCTTTGGGAATTAAACTCTTATGTTGATGCCCTGGCTAATAATGCCAGCCTTCTTTCGCAAGGGTTTCTAAGCATCAATGGTGCAACCAGTTATTTCCACTCTATTCTGTAATTGTGTTTCTTAGCAGTTGTAATTTGTATTTCTTGGGTGATTTCCTCTTCTCTGTTAGTCTCTCACCCAACTTTTGTTCATCTGAATATTGTAAATAGGTTGATTGGCATTGCCAAAAAAGACCAACGTTCTTCTTCATAATTAATTTAACCGTTTTTGTTAAAAAAAAACATTATCTAAGTAAAAGTCATGAAAATCTCCTACACCTCTCCAAGGTGGTTCCTAAGAAATTCAGGAGGCAAATTCTAACTTGCAAAACAAAATAAGACAATTAAATTGTTTTAAAAGATTGGAATTCCTATCTTAAAAAGCTTTATGAATCCTGGGACATCAGAGAATAAATTCAAACCCTTCTTACAACAAAAGAATATTTCTCATTAGAAGACATAGATTTCGGGGTTACGCGCTTAGCAAATGGAAAATCCAAATACATTGAAGGCTACCAAGCGAAAATATTAAAAATTGGAGGGCATGTCCTCATCTTGCACATCCACAAACTCTTTAATCTAGCGATCAAGCAAGGGTTTCCTACACCTTGGACCCAAAGCATCATTATTCCTGTTTTCAAAAGTGGTGATAAAAAGGACCCCTCTAATTATCGAACTATTATGATTAGCCCTCTCTTATCTAAGTTATATGGTATTATATTATAAAAGAAGATCAATGGATGGCTGGAAATAGAACCTAAGCGGGCCAAAGGCCAAGTCAGTTTTAGAAGAAATCATTCAACCACGAACCACCTCATTACGTTTAGGATCATTGCATAGGAATGACATAATAATAAGTCTCACCTATTTTGTTTCTTTGTGGAATTTAGAAAAGCTTTTGATACAGTTCCTAGAAAAAGCCTATGCAATAAGCTAGAGGAGCTTAAGGTTCCTTTTGAGTTGAGAGTTATCACAATAAGGTTATAAGAAAAGTTCATTGTCAAGTTTAAGAATAATGAGGGATGGACAATAGATATAAATTGTAACATTGGATTTAAACAAGGTTTTCCCCTCTCCCCTACCCTTTTTGGAATTCACATTGATAAGCTAGAAAGATGTTTAGAAGAAGCAGGTTGCGTCGATACGATCTTAGCTGGGATAGTTATCATCCTCCTACTTTATGTCGATGATATTGTTCTTATGGTAAGGCATCCTTCTGATCTCGTTAAGAAATTAAGAATTCTTAAATATTTTTGCTCTAACATGGGTATGACTATTAACATTGACAAGACAAAAATCATGATTATAAAATCTAAGGACACCTATGCAAATTTTATTTATGATAATAGAAATCTACAAGAAGTGACTTCCTACAAGTACCTCATAATTGATATTCATCACAAGCTCAATTGGAACTATAACATTGAGAAAATGACTAATGGAGGGTGGAAAACTTATTTTGGTATGTTAGTTTTTCTAATCTAATTAACTTGATTAGGATCTTTATTTGAAAGAATAACAAACACAACAAGATACACAAGATAGAGCAGATACACAAGACACAAAGATTTTCACTGGGGAAACCATTAAGGAGAAAACCCCGCAAACGTTTTTCAGAATAGTTCCGTCACTAAGGCAAAATCCCAAGATGAAAAAATCAAAAAAGAAGAATTCTTCTGCATCTATCTCTCTCTCTCTCCTCATGTGATCTTGAGTGAGTGTGAGTTTGTATAAATGAGGGAGGGAACCTCCCTATTTATACCTGTCAAGTGACTGACCTCCCAATATGACTGGGCCAACTTCTAAGCCTAACAATGCCAACTTCTCCTAGAGAGACTCTGAAAGTACATTACATAATATTATACTTGGGACTATTTCCTTGACTTATAATGGAGGTTGTACCTCAAGGAACATGTACAATATTGACATCCCTAAAGGAGGGAAACACATCTCCGATGGGGGTACAACAACATACAATGATAATATACATCATAATATCTTTCAAAGATACATATACAACAACATGGTCTTGAAAATAATTGTAAATCAGCCAATCTGATCATGTGGGATAAAAAGACTTCCTCTTTGAAACTCTTGTCATTCTTGTTATCTTGTATGGTTGTGAAGTATTGGGGTGCAACATTTCTAGAGAATCTTGGAGGAAGATTGAGAAAATACAGAAGCGGTTTATAACTTATAACGTCAAAATTTAAAGCAATACGCCTTATCCTATTCTCCTCATAGAAGTGGGTCTCTCCCCCATCGAGAGCATGGTTATGACTAGGTATATGATGTACTCGAATAAGATAAATAACATGGGAAACAAGAGACTTCATAAAATTGCTTTAAACTCAAGTAAAAACCAACTACGCCTCAAATGGTGTTGCTGTAAAGATACCATGGCTTGGTTAAACCATTGGGGCATTGGTGAAAATGACATTTTGAAGAACATTGATAATGTTAAAAATATTATTACTTATAAGTTGAAAGAGAAATGGTGTGAGGAAAATTTATCGGCTAAGAGAAAATTAAGATACTAGGAGGCCATTAATCCTAATTTGGAAGATCAAAAGTATCTATTAGTAGTAACTAGATCACAGAAGAAAATTAATATAACCAAGATTAGAACGAACTCTCATGAACTCCATAGCGAAACATGGCGTTGGTTTATTCCTAAAACTCCATGGGTGGAAAGGGTTTGCCATCTATGTGAGTCTATGAGTGTAGATGATGAAAATCACTTTCTCTTAGTGCCTTGCTTACACCCACATTAGATCTGAGTTTCATAGTATTTGCTACAATACAAACCTTTTTAACCTCATAACTTGCCAAAACTATAGTGAGCTTAGAAAGCTTCTTGACAAATTTTTTGAGTACAAGAACAAGATTTTAAAATAAACCAAGTATTATCCTTCTTAAGGTCTGATAGGCCAAAGTAGGTCTCAGTGAGCGTTAATCATCATCACCACCACCACCATAACTCATAATCCTTGTCTTTTGAATAAATAAAAATTACATCTTAATCTTTTTTCATTATCTTTTTTAATATTTAATAAAATCTAAATCTAAATTTTTTATATTTAATAAATTGTTAAATTATTATTTTTTATATGAATTTTATTTATCATTTTGAATATATATATATAAACATCCAAGAAAATTTAAAGAAATAAAAAGGATCGTTTTGAATATATATATATATATATATATATATATATATATATTAAAAACATATAATAAACATCTAAGAAAACTTAAAGAAATAAAAGAGACAAATATTATAGAATCCTAAAAATAAGATATAAACTATTAGTTGAAATAAAAAAATTATAATAAACATTAAAGAAAACTTAAAGAAATAAAGCAAACAATATTATGGAAAAATTTAGGGGTGAAATTTAGCTCATGGGCTATTTTTCCATTTTTTTTCCAAAAAAGGATTCACCAATTTGCATGTTTTGAGGCCATGTTTCGCCCAATTTTGATGGGGTGCTTTTCTTTTCATTCTAAAAATTGCCAAATTTTATATAAACTATATAAAATCGTTACAAATTGAAATATTTTTAGAAAAATATCGCCAAATATTTTATAGTTTTTTTTTACAAGAAAGGTTATGATTTTTATTAATCGAACAGTGGTATAACCACTGAGAAAGTTTCTACAAAGTTCAGAAACTGTCCATTACAGGCAGAAGCCACAAAACAAGAAAGGTTGACATTAATGTAGATTATACATAGAGAATTATTGTATTTGCACATAAAGAACATAGGCAATAGACTTAACTTACTACTACTAGAAACAAAATTTCAAAAAGAAGAATTCCCATGGGAACCTGTCTACTTTCATTGAGCGCCACCATGCTGACTTGAATTTGCTGCTGCTACTCCACTTGCTGCCATTTTTGCCACTGCCAATTCCAGTTTATTGAACCTTGCTTCCAGCTCTGCCATCATTCTGGTCATTGCGCTTTCAGACTGAGAAATAGACTTTGTGAAATCTTCACGCAGATAGGAGATGTCTCTATCCACCAATTCTAGATATCTTCCACCTTCAGTATCGGTTTGTTTCAGATAACTCTTATGCCTGCTAAGTTTTCTTCGAATCGGCCGCAGCTCAGCAACGACTGAGAGAGTCGGGGTAGAAGAAGCAGATGATTCTGGAGAGGATTCCATGATTCCCGATGAAGCCACAAGCCAGAAGCATACAACCAAACCTCCACTCTATAACCAACGAGCAGTTCTAAATGTAGCAATTCCCTACATGTCTTGGGTTGATAAAACTATCTAGGTGCTTAATAAATTCATGATCTCGGGAGGATCCTTCACACCGATCACAAGATGGGGATGGAACAACAGAGGATGACCAGGCAAATCTAGAATGCGAGGAGCTTCAATCATCTTGGTACGAACTGAAAAAATTCGGGTGCGGACGTAACAGAGGAGGAAGACATATAACAACCGTATGCAACATAACACATGCCCATATGAGTGCAGCCCCTCCGCCATGATTCTGCATGATGGAGGATGGGACATAAAGATGCCACGTGGGAAGCTTAGGGACAAGCCCCTAGCTCCCTTGCCCATGGGCCTATGGGATATGGCAAAGGGAGCTAGATTCATTCAAAACTAACGATCCTTTACTCAAGGATGCGACGACATTAGTCATAAGATCAGCTTGATCATTTAATCTTCTTAAGACATGGAAATAGTCAATCCTCCATAATGATTTGGAGAGGCTTTGAATCCTTTTAATCAGCTAACGGAGTTTTATCTAGGACGAAAGAGAGCGGGTAGTTAACGATTGTATGACTAGTTTTGAGTCCCCAATTACCATAATTTCTGAAACTTTTTGACTTCGAGCTTGGGAGAGGCCCTGCCAGAGAGCAAGTGCTTCCACGACGTTGTTAGATTCATCACCTAGTCCCCAAGAATACACATGTTCCTGAATTCCATCGGGATTAATGATAATCCCTCCCCCTCCTGCCGCCCCTACCAAATATTTTATAGTTGACATTTTAAGAATTGGTAAAATTCACCAAGGTTTGTACACTTTTAAATAAGTATGGATCCTTAAAAGTTTTCGTGGGCAATATTATAAAAGTTTAAAATAAGATAGAAAGTATTAGCTATGGAAAGTTTAAATTAGAATACAAATGATTAGTTAAAAAATATGAGGAAAAAACGCTATAACCAAAGCAAAAAGAATATGAGGAAAAAATGCTATAACCAAACCAAATCGAGAGAATGCGAAGAGTTTTAAGATAATTTTAGAAATTAAATTATTAAATTTAAATTTAAATAAAATATAGTATAAAGGAAATGTTAGAGAAAAAAAGATAGAAAAGAGTAAATGTCATGAATAAAAATAAGGATAAAGAATGTAAATGTCGGGTTGGAAGAAGTTGGACATACTTTGATGGGGCTGCCCAAGGTTAGCTTGTTAGAGGTGGAGCTCGAGGCATTGTTTATTTATCTGAACACCATTATTTTAAATTTGCAGTAGAAGTTGGTTTGAGCACAAATAATTGCGTTGAAATGATGGTCTTAAAGTTGATATTGTTATTAGCTCTATCTAAAGATCTATAGAAAATTGAGATGTTTGGAGATTCAAAGCTTGTAGTGGACTAGATGTGTATGAAGAGGCCCCCAAATAATATTCATATGCTGATTATCTATGAAGATTTAGTATGCATAATTGGATTGTTTTAGGTGTCTATCTTTCAATACATTTATGCAGAAACAAATACACAGGATGATCTCTTGTCGAAGTTAGGCCTAGAGGTGGGTGATGGGATTTAGTATCTATGGGAACACGTGAATGATACTACCATGGAATTAGATCCAAAACCACACCTTTGATAATTAGCTTTCTAATACTTGCAAATTGGGTGAAGAACACTCCTAAAGCTACATAGTTTCAACAAAGGAATTACTGACAAATCAATTATTTGGTAATTTTTTGTTCTTGAAGTTGTGAACCTAACAAGAAGTTTATGTAATCTACTTATATATGAACATGATACACTTTTGTTTCTTTGTTTTTCACCAAAAGAGATCAACCCCTTATTAGTCAAAGAGCCATGGATGAATATGCACAAGATACACTTAATGACACAGTGAAAACATTAGGTTTATTTTTTATAGACTATGATCTTGGTACACAAATAATTAATTGAAATGTAAGACCAAGCACTATGTCTTTGAATAAGGTAATTTATTTTTTTTCCAAAGGAAGAAAAGCTTTTCATATTGATCGATAGCAAAAAATTTACATACATGTATGTTTTGTATTCTGCTGCGTGGAAGCATTACATAAAAAATGAGACTTGTTCAATATAGAGCTTTTGCATCCTGTAGAGTAGATCTGTTTAAAACTTTTCATTTGGTTTTCACAAAACACCCTTCGCTTCTATTGCTTGTGAAGGTCTTCATCCAAAATGATATTGGTAAGTTGTTTCAGAACAAGAAACAATGTCGTAGTGTTATGGGCTATCAACTCAAAACAACTCTGTGTAATAGATTATGTGCTTCCCATCCTTGGTTGTGGCTCAGTGAAAGGTCTATGATAGAAATCATATACCTCTGCATCTCTTGTTTCCAAAAATTTCCACGTGCCAAGCTCCAAGTTTAGTCCTCCTTTGGATAATCTATCTGCTTCAGCATTCCTTTCCCTGTAAACATGACAGCATGTGATAACATCAAAATTTATTAGAAGTCTGTTAACTTCCACATATAGAGCAACGAGAGCAATGTTCATGCATTTTTGAACTTTGTTTATCCAGTTTATTATTAATAATGAGTCTCCAAAGATCTGAATTCTTCTACAATTTCTTTCAATAACAAAACAAAGAAGCAACTTCAGTGCCATTAATTCTACATAATTATTTGTCCCATCGCCCAATCCCATCTGAATTTGAAAATGATGAGATTGATCGAGGAAGAGAGTAGCCCCTCCCCCGCTTTTATTATCTTGTGATGCCCCATAAAAAAAATTCCCAAGGAAAAGATTTGTCAATCAGCTCTTAAGTGATGATCCTTGGGGTCGGCTGGTCTTTTGTTTGCGGAAAAGAGGAGAGGATTTCTAGACCCTATTTTGCTACCGCTTCAGGGGAGGAGGCTTTTTCTAGAAAGGTGGCAACGTTTCGAGCTAGCCAAATTCCCCAGATATATAGAAGTGGGAGGGATTTAATCTGAACATTCTAGGGGTTGGAGGACCAAGTTTTCCAAGCTTCTTCCACCGAGGGGCCTGCCCAATCATATTTGAGATTTGACAGGGTTTGTGAATGCAACCAAACCTATGTGGAGAAGTTGCAGGTAAGAAAGAGATGGTTTGAGCTTTCTTCATTATCTTTGCATAATGTGCGCCATCTAGGGCCTGCTAAGGATCTTTTCTGGAGCCTATCCCAAGTTGGAATTCTATTTGCTAACGTGCACCACATAAAGATTCTTGACTTCAGAGGGCATTTTAGTTTCCAAATTCCAGGTTGCCACCACTTTGGTTCATTCTGAAAGAGGTTTGAATAGAGTTGTTGATATCCATTTTTTGGGGTGTATTGTCCATGCATTGCATGTTCCCAAACAAGTTCATCTTGTGAATTTGTGAGCCTAATGTGAGAGGAGAGCAGTGTTGTGATATATCGATTCCAATCCCTGCTCCAAATATTTGGGATTTCTAGAGCCTGACTTCCCAGCCACCCTTGGTGCCAGATGTTTGTCGTGGCATGATCGAAAATTTAATTGAGATGGAAGAAACCTTTTTGTTGTAACAGGAGAACAAGTTGGCTTGGAAGAAGATGGCTTTATTTACTTCCAGGACAAGGATATGCCCCTATTCTAACACTTGCTCCATTCCCAATCTTCCATAACAGGCCACTATGTATGAGCTAGAAATCATTTGACATTGCCTTCCAAATAATCGAGCCATTTTGTGCATTGGTGAAGATAGAGTCTCTGATCCAGTCCACTAGAGGTATCGGGGCAATGTATTTATGAGTAATCACTTTTGTCCAAAGGCTATGAGTTGAGATGAGCCTCCATCCCACTTTTGTCGCCAGCGCTTTTGCAAACAATAAGGAGTTTTTGAGTCCCCACCCTCCCATCTCTTTAGGTCTAGCAATTTGGTCCCATTTTACCCAAGGGAGAACTCTTTGTTCCTTATTCCATGTACATCGAAATTTTGAACAAAGTTTTCTAGATTTTTCCAAAATTGATTTTGGGATCTAGGCTAGCACCATCCAATAGACTTGAATGGACTCTAGAACCGATTTAACCAAAATTATCCTGCCTTCTCGTGAAAGACATCTATTGCACCATATGCTTACTCTGTGTTCAAGTTTTGCCAAAAGCTAGTTCCAATCTTCCTTCCTGTAACAGTTTGATTTAAGCCTGAAGCTTGGATATTTAAGACCTTCGTCCAAGGTATAATGCAGAAAAGGAAAAAGTTCCAGCAAAACCCTCGTTATATCTTCTTCTAGATTGAAGGTGGTGATTGTGGACTTCTAGGAGTTGATTTGCGTTCCTGTTGCTTTGCATAAAAGGAGGAAGATTTCTGAGACCTTTTTTGCCTCTCTAAGTGACCCCTTATAGAAGATAAGTATGTCATCTACAAATAGGAGATGTTTAATATTTAGGTTAGCAGCAACCTTGATTCCTTCAAACAAGCCTCTTCTTTTTGTGTCCAATAGAGCTTTGCTTAGCCCTTGTGCAATCGATATAAAGAGAAGGTGGGGGAGTGGTCATCCTTGGGGAAGACCTCTTTCTGAGTGAAAGAAAGGGGAGGTTGCTCCATTGACAGGGATAACAAAGGAAGCTGTTGTGATACAAGAAAAAATCCATTTTATAAAGGTATTGTTGAAACCCAGGTGAGTAAGGAGCAGCTTGAGATAGAGCCACCTAACACTGTCGAAAGCCTTGGAAAGGTTGATTTTCAGGATTGCTCCCTTGGAATTTTTAATCTTTGCACTGTGAAGGCCTTCTTGGGATACCCCAATGGCTTCGTGTATATGCCTGCATTCCAGGTAGCCAAACTATTCCTTTGAGAGGACCTTTTTGAGCCTTTGTGCAATTATCTTTGTAACCACTTGGTAAGTGATGTTGCACAGAGAAATGGGCCTGTAGTCTTCTAGAATGTCTGGATTATCTTTCTTCGGAATTAGAGCTAAAAAATCTATGTTGAGGAGAGGATGTAAAAGGCCATTTACCCTGGTTTCTTCCACCAGTTGGAGGATATCATGACCAATGATGTCATAGGAGGCCATGAAGAATTCCATAGTCCATCCATCTGGTCCCGGGATTTTGTCCTTTTGAAAGCTATGGAGAGCCACTTTCAACTCTTCTTCTGACACTTCCTCCATCAAATATGAGTTGTCTTCCTCACTGATACTTTCAGGAAAGTATTGTGAGATTTGGATTACCTCAGCTATTGTTGCTTGCTAATATGCTTTGAACATATTGTCAAAGTAAGAATTTACTGTCGCAGCTAGGTCTTCAAATGAGGAAGCTATCTCATTGTTGGAATTCCTTAGTTTCCAAATGGTGTTTTGTTGTTTTCTTCCTTTGGAAAAGGCTTGGAAGAATTTAGTGTTGTCATCACCACATTCCATCCAGATGGCTCTACTTTTCAGCCTCAAGACCTCCTCTCTTTCCTTCATAATCTTATTTATGTTAGATTCCAGAGTAAACAATATTTCTTTATATTCAAGGGTGAGAACCCACCCCCCCATCAGAATTTTGGATCTTTTCCAAGTCTTCCTCGTTCTGGATGATTGCTTGATTGTCCAAGATCTTTTTGTTTCGAGCCCAGTACTTTAAGAGGTTTTTTATGAGGAATAGATTTTGTGAAAAATGGATGGCAGTGTGTGTGCCTTCATCTGCTTGGTAAGGCGCATTTAGATTCACAGGGGACTGGAGATGTGGTATCATTCAAATGTAAATCATTTAATTGATCATTTAAATTTTAAAAAGGAGGCATACCAGTAGTGTACTGAGGCTCTTTCTGAAGTGGAGGGGTAGACCGAGAAGTAGTGGCAACCGCTGCTTGTTCCTCATCTTTTCCTGTAGGATGAATTATCACCTCTACTGCTAGCTGGCTGCCCTCTTATTCCTGTCCTGCCACTTGCCCTTCTGAACTCGGAGCCCTGGCTTCCCTAGAGATCCATATCTTCCTGGTGAGGGTTGGGGACAAAACCAGAGGACATTTTTTTTGCTAAATTCCCTATCTCATGGCATTTATGGCATTTGAAAGGAAGCCCTTCATAATCCAACAATTGTTTCCTTGTTTTGGGGCCCCAGATCAGGTTGATGTGATCCCCAAAACTGGTTTGAATGTTTAGGGACACTAGAATTCTTGCCACCATTTTGCAGTTTTGCAAGAAGGAGAGATCTGCCTCTATGAAGGTCCCCAAAGCCTTTTCCATGTCCCTCAAAGAAGTTGGGTTCCAGAACTCTAATGGGAGGCCCGACAATCGAACCCAGACCGGTATGGTATCCAACCTTTCGGTATCTACGTCGAACAAAGGGGTCCATTTCTTAAGCTTAAAAGGGGTCACGCCATAATTCCAAAAACGTCGTAGGATTTTTTCAAAATCATCCTTGCAGTTAAATTGAAATCCAAACTAGTCCTTGGGCAACAGAGTGATTTCTGGTTCGTAGCACAGCACCCCTGTCCAATTTCTTCGGACCCAAATTTCCATTTCCTCCTGGGTTGGGTTTCGGCCTCTGATTTTACCGACTAGGGAAACTTCTGCCATGTCCCTTGCTTCAGCAATTGAAAGGTCTACCCTGTAGACTAGATTTAGGGGTCTTCCACTAGGGTTTAGGCACTTGTTCTTTCATTTTTTGTTGTCGCTTTTCCCTTCCCCAGTGCTTCCTCTAGACAAGCCATCCCTTGTATTCCTTCCACTGTGTCCCGAGCTCAAGTCAGGTGAAGATCCGCTGAAATTCCCAGGTTATAAGAAAGATGAAATGAAGCCTTCCAGATTATGTGCAAAATCCGAAAGAAACACAGGGGCTTGTTCTTCAAAGACAGGCAATGTTCTCAACCATCTCGCTTCTATTAAATCAAGCTCGATGAGAAACCCTTGTTCTGGTGTCGTAGGGTTTGGAAGAGTTGTCAGTAAAGGTTCACTGTGCTTGGTTAAGGTGTCTACCGTCTGCAGAGATGGAGTTGGAGTGCCTACAGGGGAAAGAGTGTAGGGTAAACCTCCAAACGATGGATCTAACTTCTTGGATGCTAGCTGCCCCGGATAACTGTCTTCATCACCGTATGGCGGGCGTTTCGAAGAAGGAGCATAAGCCCCAGAAACCCTAGCTTCAGTTCCAGCTGGAAAATGTTCCATCCTGTCTCGGACTGTGGCCGGAGATGAGACTGCGGCGAGTTCCGGTGAGGAGAAGACGGAGAAACCCTGCCATGGGTCCTCCGTAAAATGTACCAGCTCTTCCTCTTCGCCAATATTATCTCTGGGATCCATGCTGGCATAGGTAAAAAAACAGTAAAACAGTAAAAAACCCCTTTTTAAACTATCAGAAGCCTCCTTTTAGCCCCCGAGGGCTTCTCCTCAGGCTTGCATCGCATCTTCGAAGAAAACCGTAGAGCTCCCTTCAACCCCTTGAATAAGGTAATTTATTATAATAAATTGTAATATTTTTTTTTGAGAAAAAAAATAGAGAGAAAATTAAAGATTAAAATTTCAATCCTCTTGGACTCTCCACACCTATATCTTGGAATATCCCCATCTAAACCAATCATCGGATACCTCCTTAGATCCTCCTTAGATTACAAAGCCTTCTACAACTCTAAGAAGAAATAACTTCTTTAATCATTTTATACCTAAAACCATTCCCTAAATAAGAAGACCTGAGACCCTTTATTGCTTGATTCACAGTTGCCCCTGCACCGCCTAATTTGATAAGAACCCTCTCTAAGCTATTTCTTCCCTATTCTCAGTCAAGTTTATATATATATATATATATATATATATATATATATAACATTTTTGGTTTTGGCCACATGTTTAATTTTTTTTATTTAAATTAAAAAAAAAATATAGTATAACATTTTGGGTTTTGGTTACATGTTTAACTTTTTTCGAGTGTTTGGTTTGATGGAAATGTTCTTTGATAAGGGTGTTGCTTGAAAGCCATACTAGGGTGTTCTTTGGGATCTTTTGAGGAATGGTTGGCCTTTAAAGCCATACTAGATACTTTCTGCGAGGCCTCAGGCATGAGTATCAATGTGAATAAATCTTGTTTTCTACAAAATGGTATGGAAGAGGAAATTCTTCAAAGAATCACAGATATTCTCCCTTATAGGATTGATGATTTCTGGAAATGTTTTAGTTATTTGGGCTACTTCCTGAAACCGTCTGGTTATTTGGTTAAAGATTGGCTCTGGTTGGTCACAAAATTCGAAAAGAAAATTTCTCATTGGACAAACAGACTCCTCTCCATAGGAGGTCGACTTGTCCTCATTCGTGCTGTTCTCTCAGGCATTCCAGTCTACTGGATGGCCTTGGTCCCGATTCCTTCTTCAATCCTGGATAAGCTTAGGAAACTGATCTATTCCTTTCTGTGGGGATCTTCTTCCAGGAAGAAAAAATTTCATCTAGCAGATTGGCATCTTTTGGCTAAGCCCACTTCTCTTGGTGGCTGGGGTATAAAACATCTCCCTAGCTTTAGTTTTTCTTTGAGAATGAAATCTTTTTGGCTGGCAGTGAACAACAAAGGCATATGGAATCTTCTCATTTCTGTAAAATACCTGAAAAATAAACCTTTTCACCTCTGGCTCAGGGAAAAAAAATTCATTTACAACAATGCCTCTATTATTTGGAAGGGCTTTATTGCTACTTTGGCCTGGATCGATAAAGGAATTATCTGGCAAGTTGGAAATGGTGAATCCATTTACCTGGGTGCAGATCCTTTTGTGGGTATGGGATCCTCTTTTTCCCTGCCTAGAGGTTTACGAGATTATTTAGAGGATTATGGTATCTGTACTTTAGCTCAGGCTCGCAATCATACTCCCAATGCCGTAGGTTATTGGTTCTCTGCTGATGACCTTGATCTAATTGGTGAATGGAAAATTATATGGGAAAATTATGTTAGAGGCTTGGAATTTGGCCATATACGGCTCACGGAACAAAATGATATTTTATCCTGGTCTCATGATAAATATACAGGAACGTTAATTGCTGCTGAAGGTTATTCCTGTATAATCTCTGAATGCTGTACAACATTAAATGACCAAGTTCTGAAAATCTTATGGACTGTGACTATTCCTCTGAAAATAAAATGCTTTATCTGGTTATTGATATATCGGAAAATATTAACCTAGGAGCAACTGCAGTCTAGAGGCATCAATGGGCCAAGTAGATGTGTTCTATGTGAAGGTAACCTGGAAAATATCCATCATCTGTTCTTCAGCTGTCCCTTTTCTGCCCGTATATACTCTCACTTTGAGGTAAAATTTAACTGCTCCTTTCCCATTTCCAGCTCTGTTCATTCCTTTTTGGGCCATTGGTTTTCACGTACTGCGAATTCTACACCTTACAACTACTTGCCTCTGTTTATTTTTTGGGGAATCTGGCTATTAAGAAACCTTTGCATTTTTGAAAATAAGAAACCAACCTTCTCTTCGTTGATTGCCAAAATTGACAGATTGGTAAACACTTACCCTGTGCCTATAAAAATTCATAAAACCCGCAATATTGGCCTTGAACCGGTAAAATATTTCCCATGTGGCTTCTTTGATGGTGCAGTCGCAGAGAATATAGGTGGATCAGGTTATGTGATTTTTATCAATGATTCTCATTTCTTTAGTTTTTCAATGGGCTGTGGGAGCAGTACGAATACAAGAGCAGAGTTATTGGCATGTTGGGGAATTCTTAGAGTCAGTCTATTGATGGGTATTCCATTGCAGCTAATATATGGAGATTCCATGGTTATTATTTCTTGGCTTAACAGAAATTCTGCACTTGATGTTCCATCTCTGATGCATTGGTGTTGTGACATAAGACTTATGTTTCAAAAGGACCCGCCGATGATCTTTGAACATACATATCGTGAGCATAATTCGCTGGCAGATGCACTCTCCAAACAAGGCCTGAAATTGGATATGGGAATTGTTTCTTTTACAGAAACTATTGATGGGTTGATTGTGAATCATGGCAAACTCAATCTCTTTTAGAGTAGCTGATTACTTCATATTTCAGCATGTTATTATCAGTTGACTGGGCATCACTTTCTGTTCTTGTTGAGTTTCTTCATGCTAGCATATATTGCTCAGATTGTATGTTTTGAAGTTCATCTTTGATATTTCTCAGTACTATCTGACCTGATTTTTCAGGCATGATGAGAAAAGTCTGCTATGATCAGACTTTTTCTTTTTAGAATCTGCCGTTATGTTTATTGTCACTTATATGTTGATGGATCTTGGATTGGCAGCTGTTATGTATTGTCACATATATTTGTGATGGTTTTGGCTTGGCAGTTATGCAGTTATGCTGATATGCTTATATGTAAAAGATGTCTTTTGATTCATATGAATAACAAAGGCTGGTATTTTTTCCTCTGAAAAAAGGGTGTTACTTGAAAGATGATCGTATTTTATTTAAACACGTACTTTGAAGTTGGGTTGGATACTCTCACTAAATTAATCAATAAAATATTTTTATCGTTTTTAAATCTCTCGAATGTGATTAAAAAAATCTTTTTCTTTTAATAAAGTTTAAGAGGATTTTATCGTTTTTAAATCTCTCGCATGTGATTAAAAAAATCTTTTTCTTTTAATAAAGTTTAAAAGGGTTTCAAAAGTTTTATGAGATTTGAATCTTAGGTTTAAAAGTTTTATGAGATTTGAATATTATGAGACTTGAACTTTTATTTTAATGTATTTATTTGTAAGAATTTTTGAAAATTTTTGTAATGGTCATGGACAAAGAAAAGGTGAGATAGGGAGATTAACAAGTTGGGAATTTGATAAGACTTGTGGGAATTTTGTTTATGAACAAAGAGAAAGTGGGATAGGGAGCCAAAAGGGAATTGGCTAAATGTATTTGGTAGACACCCATAATTGCTATCGTACTTTTTGTTATCTACTTTTCCATTTTTGAAAGTTGTTAAGTAAAAAAACAATATAATTAAAAGTCAAGGCCTTAATTTATAAGTAATAGAAAATCAAAACTAATATTACCGTTATAAATGATTACACATTTCTAGAACCTCATGGAAGGGATATACATTATTCTTTAATTGTTTATTTAACTTAAGATGTCAAAAAAAGGATTTTACACGGGACCCTAAAATAGTCTTTAATTGTTTATCTAACTTAAAATGTTTAAAAAGGATATGACATGGCATATGAAGTAATGAATTGTAAAGTAAACTTTCACTAACCTCCTCGAAGGGATATACATTATTCTTTAATTGTTTATTTAACTTAAGATGTAAAAAAAAGATTTTACACGAGACCCTAAAATATTCTTTAGTTGTTTATCTAACTTAAAATGTTTAAAAAGGATATGATATGAAGCAATGAATTGTAAAGTAAAATTTCACTAACCTCTTGGAAGGGATATACTTATTCTTTAATTGTTTATTTAACTTAAGATGTCAAAAAAATGATTTTACACGATACCCTAAAATACTCTTTAATTGTTTATCTAATATCACATTGCACATGAAGTGACGAATTGTAAAGTAAAATTTCACTTGTCTCCTACCTACCCAAACCTTACAAAGGTCTCACTTCTCTACGAAAACTAATGGATGAAGTGATCAAATTTGAAAGGTGGGTCTTAATTTTAATGGGAAGAGTATTTATTTTTAGAGCTTTTTAAGAGATGAAGAGTACTATAATGTACTTCATTTGATAAGTATAAATTAACTATTTTTAAAAAGTAAAAAATAAATATTGTTTTTTTAGATTTTTATATATTTGGGTTTTTTTAGGCTAGGTAGTTGGCAAAGTAGGCTATCATGGTCTCCACCCAAGTTCAAAACCCATGGTTATATATACATGACACCTATTAGAGTGTCATATATAAAAAATATTGAAAAAAAAACAATCTTAAAAAATTGAGTACATGACACCTACTAGAGTGTCATATATAAAAAACACTGAAAAAAAAAAATCTTAAAAAATTGAGTACTCCCTAATATTTACATTAAAAAAAGGTAACTTTTTAATAACATTTAATTTGAACGCATTAATTTGACATGTCTATAACATTAATTTTACAATTGAGTAAAATAACAACTATTTTATTGTATTTTTCCAAGTTGAAGGAAACTTCATTATACAGAATAACTACTTAGACTATGCAATAACCATATTGAGGCATCTAAACGATCTATGCAATAACCATATTGGGGCATCTGCATGATCTTATGCATAGTGTAGGCCATTGCAATTAGATATAGTATTAAAAAAACTAGAACAATGAGAGAATTACGTACTGTTAACTATGCACAAAAGGAAGCCACTAAACAAAATGAGGGTATAATAAACCTACAACAAAAAAATACATATAAAACCAACCAAAAACTTAATTCAAACCGGAGAGAGGGAATCCATCCAATCCTGAGAGATGTGAATGATGGGCATTAGGTACCAAAGAAAAAATAACACATAACTCATAAAACTTTAAAAAAAAAATCCTACATACCAAGCAGGTTAGCAAAGATAGCATCACCGGGGCCAGGGCATCAAATTGTGTTGTTCAACACTTGTCATGACAACATTCAGGGATGGGATGGATGGGAAATGGAATCAATCCTAAGTGCGTGCATAATAATAATAATCCTTAGTTATGAATATGAGATGAGTATTTAAAGAGAAGAGGATGTAAAGAAATGTACTTTTTATACGTATTTTGGTGGCGAGCACCGAGGACAAATGTGGTAAGAAACCACAAACGTTTGGAAGGGAGGATGGAGTTACATCATGATCATGTCGCCCATCAAATTGAAGACAATTCCAATCATGATCATGATCATGTCGCCCATCAAATTAGTTACACCGTGTTCGAGTGTAATCAACTATCCTGAATCTGGGTTAAGGAGGAAGATGGTCCATCTTCAGAAAATGAGTAAATAAATTATTAATATATGAATGGATGATTACAATGAATGTTGGGCCTAGCTTTTATAGGCCTTGTGGTGACTATTTACGAATGGTCACATCTATTCAAATATCCTAATTTACTATTTAAATAAAATAATTAAATATTCATAACATTGCCTTCCCGTTAAGGAAAGCTTTGTCCTCAAAGTTGAGTTTTGACGATGCCATCTTTTATCCTGGCTCTATGTCGAACTGATAATTTGAGATATGCGATTTTGATTACGACCATTGCTTCATTTTGATTCCTTTGTCTTGGAATTTGCATTAAGTATGAACTTAGTGAAGTTTTGTTTGTTTTAACTATTTTTTTGTTGTCATTCCTAGCATATTTGTGTGTCAGTTCCCTTGAATAGGATTTTTTTGCTTATCATGATCATAACAACACCAGTCTTATCTTGTGTGTGATAGATATTATAATTATTTTCATTGATGTTCTTTATAGCCGTCCTTGTGATGATATATGTCCTTTGTGCGTTTGTTATTGTGACATTATTGTTGATGCATTGATAATCTTTATTGTTAACAACATCGACTTGTCTCTTATCACAATCTTGGTCAGGATCATCCTTCTCCTTGTCAATTATTTCATTGTCAGTTCCTTCATTACTAGGGCATGTTATATCTTTGTCTTGCATATTATCTTGATCGATGCCATTACTCTCATCGGGGATGACATACCGGCCTACTGTATCTTCCTCTTTTTCATTAGCTTGGGTGGCTTCTTCTATGTGATTTTCATTTCCATCTTCATTTCCTTTAAATGTTTCGTTAATAGATTTCTTTATTTCATCTATGTCCTTAAGGATTTCCTCAAGGATATTCATGAATTTTTCACTATAAGATGCCATGGATGTTGTACAAGGGACTTTTTGGTTTCCAAGGTAAGAAAGTTATTATTATATTTAATAATAATAATATATTTTTAATAATATTATTATTTTTAACAATATGAAAATAATAATAATATTTATTAATAATGTTTTGAAGTTTTGAAATATTATTACGTTATTAATATTTTTTTAAGGGAAAAAAGACTATTGCCTGTCATTGCGGAAGGAGATTCTGCCATAATCCTTTCTATGGCAGCTAAACTTCTCTATGGCTCGCAGGTCACCAAAGTTACAACCAACTGGCATTTGGCGCACGGAATCAGTTGTCTGGCTTCCCTTCTACAAAACATGCATGCAATCACCTTTCACCACGTGCGCAGAAAAGCGAACTCATTAGTATACTTCTTAGCTAATTCAGGAGTTAATTCTCCTCACTCGCTGGTGGAAGGCATGTTACATGATTCTCTAGATGAGCAAATCCGGACAAAGAGTATTCAATTCGCCAGCTCTGATCTGTCTCGCCCGGATGCGGGTGATAACTCCAGCGACATTCGTCCCGCTTTCCAGCCACCGCATAAGGCATGTGTTGCTCCGGTGATAACCCAGCATGACAGCACACTTCGTCAACAAATACAGGGTTCTCTGCACGTGGGAGAAATTTCCCCAGTCACTTCGGCTCATGCGAACCGGGCTGGTGAAGGTCCATCCTCCTAGGTGCATTCATGGCTCTGCTGCAATGGTTAATGTTTGCAGGTATATGGAATGACAGGCGTTTAATTCAACACCATGTCGAGTTTTATGTCATGGCTAGTAGCAGTGTTGGGTTTGCAGTCCGACGGGAGGTTTGCAGAGTCTTTTTTTCAGTGCGCTCTAGGTTCAGTGCTGGTAAGAATGCTCCTCTATGTATTGGTTTCAGGCTCAGGTTGGCAGCCATGTCTCGCTAGAGGGGAACTCCCAGATGTGCTAGTTCAGGATGGGGCAAACCCCAGAGGGGTTGCAGTACACAGGTCCTGGTGGACTATGAACCTCATATCTCTTCGCAAGCCTGTGTTTTGGTGGAAGCCTGGGAGAACAAGGTCCTCAACTGCAAGCTCTCGATGGGTGAGGAAGGTGGTCTAATTAACCACTATTGGATGTTGAAGAACATGCTCTGCAACCTGGCGGAGGACATGCTCAGTAATTGGTCTGATGCTCGAATCGCAATTCACTCCATGAAAGCAAAAATTGCAGAGATTGACACCCAACTTACGGCCATGGACAACTCCTTTTCATGGAAAGGAATGGCCAGTATCTCGAGTCTGAACGTGCACAAAACGGGGGGGTGTGATTAGGGTGGTGCTGCTAGTGGCAGCGAATCTGGTGGCCAGGCTCTCACTAGTCTAGGTGGAAATGGTAGCGCAACGGGCTACTCCATCAAAATGCCTCGTGTCAAACCTTTCTCGGTTCCATCTACCGTGGAGCCTCTCCTTAAGCGTCTGAAGGATTCGTCGGCCCAACAGTTTGAGCAACAACCACTTTCTCTTTCTCTGGCACCGAATGCCTCCACCAATTCGCCCACTTTGTCGTAGGAAGAACGATGGGCCTGCCCCATCACCGAAGATATCCCTTCGGTTTAAGTGATCGTTTAAGTATTTCTCTTAATACTGTATGTTTTTTACTTCTGTTTGGCTTCACTCTTATATAGGAGCCTGTTTTGTCTATTATGGATCTCTGTAACTAAGTCTCTCAGTTTCTCAGTCATGGACATATTTATTGTGAACACTGTTAGAAGGCTTGTATTTTTTGAGAGGCTCTGGAGGAGGTTCTGCCTCTTTCAACCTCAGGTAGCCAAGATATATGTATGTAATTTTTTTGCCTGTGTAATATAATATATCTGTGCAGCTTACAAATATATATATATATATATATATATATTTAAGGGGGATTTAGGGTTTTAAGCTGGTGGTAGATGGTATGGAATTGGAGTGATTCTGATGAAAGGGAAATGGCGTGAGTGCCAGGTATGGAGATGGTGCAACAGGGTGGTCGGATTCAGATGGGTGGCAACAGAGGTTGCGTGGAGTAGGAGAAGTGGGGAAGTAGCTTGAAGGTGGTCATGGTTATGGTGTGCAGGAAGGGGAACTGAGGGAGATGGAGTGTGAGAGGAGGGAGCGTTGGTGTGGTTGGGAGATGTAGATGGACTAACGTGGGAGGAAGAGGCTAGAAGATGAGATGATGGAGCATGCGGGCGGAGCTGGAGGGAGAGTGGAGGTGTAGAATGGTCGATGTTGAGTGTGAGCAAGGGCATGAAGGAGGAGGGAGCGCTAAGCGAGAGGAGGAAGAGGGAGGAATGAAGGTGGAATGCAGGGTGAGGGAGCATGAAGGAGGCAACGTAGGGAGTGATGCAGGCAGAGAGGGAGGAGCAAGGGGGAAGGTGGAGGACGTCGGATGCGGAGGTAGATGGGAAAGGCACGCAGCAGGAGGGATTGCATAGGAGACATGGAAGGCTATGAGGGCCTGTAACATGAGAGCGCAGGAGGAGGTGTTGCTGCAGATGGAGAGGAAGGTGGAATGTTGACCAGAGTGCAGCTGAAAATGGAGCGTGGGATGGATTGGAGTGATGAGGGAGAAGTTGTGTGGGCATTTGGATATGTTGGGGAGATAGCAGAGTGGAAGGGCGTGCAGTAATGATGGAGGGGTTGTGAGAGAGTTGGTCGATGAGGATGATAGGGACAACGTGAATGGATGCGACCTGATGGAGGGAGGCGAAAAAATGTGGAGGTAGGGATTGGAGTTCGTGGAGGTGGAGAAATGATTGTATATGGAATGGATGGTGTGTGGGAGTTGGGGAAATGAGAGGAGGATAACGTAGAAGGTAAGGGAGAGTGGAGGATGAAAGGTGTGGTAGTGCGTAGGTGGTGAGGTGTAGGGATATGAAATCTGGAAAAATATGAGTGAGTGGGGTGCACAAAGGTTGGAGGAGAGGCTATAGGTGGACAAGAGTAGAATTGGAGGGGTGTGTATGTAAAGAGCCGAAGCTAAACTCTGATACCAATGTTACACTATGTTCAAGTGTAATCGGCTAGCCTAAATCCAGGTTAAGGAGGAAGATGTTTTGTCTCCAGAAAATGAGTAAATAAATTATTAATATATGAATGGATGATCACAATGAATGTTGGGCCTAGATTTTATAGGCCTCATATTGACTATTTACGAATGGTCACATCTATTCAAATATCCTAATTTACTATTTAAATAAAATAATTAAATATGTATAACACTTAATTATTCCTCTTATTCCTCTTAATTAAATATTCATTTGTTCCACTTTGTACATGCATTCCTCTTTTAACCTGGAACAGTCACTTAGATTCAAATGCAGCAACAAAGTGAGACGATGGAAATCCTCATGGAGATTTTGTAAAAACCAACATTCCCCCAAGTTATGTGTTTGCAATTAGAGAGAAAATGGATTTTAGCGCATAATTCTCTAAGGTTATAACACTTCGATAGAATCAGGTTAGATAAATAGTTGAGCTAACCAAAATTCCCTCGAAGTTTAAATGGGATTCCGCACCTTGTAAGTTCAACAATTTTAAACTTGTTAGTTCCTTGAAACTATCTGGAAGCCTATGTAAACTTGACATCCTTCCAATGAAAATTGTGCAATAAAGGAGAGGCTGCAAAAACCATTTAGTAGTTTCGTTATCTTGCAACAAAATGACATATCCAAAGTTGAACACACCAACTTCAACTATAAAATCCTTTCTACAAGATCTTTGAGATTCTTTCAACCTTGCAAGCTTAGTTCTTAGAGAATTCAATGATCCAAAATATTTTAGTAAGTGCCTCAATCTGGAATAGTAATGTAATACTAGTAAATATTGAGGGTTTAAAATTGAATTTGGGAGTTCCTCTATAGATTTTCAATTTGAAAGAGTTAGTTGCAAATCCTTTAAGTCACCTAGTTTTAAAGAGATACTTTCCAACTGTGCAAAGCCAATTAATCTCAACATTCTTGAGTTGTTGATGTCCTTTCTAATAATTTTGAAAGCATGAAGATTTTACTTTCCATCCAATTCCATGTGCCTTGGGCTCAAGGGAATATGTAAATTATGCAAATGATATGTGAAAATCATAAACAAAGTACTTAAAACTAATAAATTTCTTGTTTTTGAAATAAATTCACAATTTATTTACTCAAAAGTAGTAATTGTTTTTTTTTTAAGATTTACAATATTTGAAATAAATTGAGAAGAAAATCAAAGAGCACAAATAATTGAAGCAAACTAAATTGAGAGAAAAAACAAAGACCACAAATAATTGAAGCAGGTAAATTCAAATCCTATGATGATCGATACCACCTGTAATTCTTTCGATCTTGGGCTTACCTCAATGAACGATTGCTTTGGTCTAATGGATCAAGGCTTTGATGGCCCCTCAAAAAACGTTTTTTGGCCTTGCTTCTACATATATGTTAATGCTTTACAAGTATGGTATTCAAATTCTAGTGTATCACAAAGATGTTAGCACACGTCATTAAGAAATCCATCAATTTTGACCCATTAAGAAATCCATTGTTTTTTAAAAAGTTTTAAATTAAATTCCTATTCAATCAATGAAATCATACTTGAAATATTTATGTTTAGTATTGCTAATTTATGTTGATATATTGTTAATTTTGGTGGGGGTAGGGTTGCACATATTGACTTATCATAGTGAATTTTAAAGGGTAGCATCCTCTTGATGTGAAATCTCGGTCGAGGCTGACCTATGAGTTATTGGTATACGTGGCTTGCGGGTTGTTACATATACTCTTTGAAAATTGCTAAGTTCTCATGGTTAAAAAAAAACATGTTAAACTACATGAAACTTGGATAGAACAATTAATATAACCGGGTTGAAGCGAATGTAAGCTCACCACCCCCACTTGGCTAAAGTGTTCTAGGATTTCATCATCATCTCAGAGCCAATCCATAACTAACAATTATTTTATGGTAAATACAAAAATAAAATGAAAATAAATTATTCAAAAACATTACAAATTGAAAAATGAAAATTTAGTACATAACGATTAATTAATCTGACCTGTTACTATATTTCCAAGACATAATAAAATAGAATGAATATTTTATTGATAAAAAATTATAATAATGTTCAGTGACAAATATAACAACATGCATATATTCATTTCAATTCAATTTAGCTTTTCAACATTGTTTTTATAGCTAGCAATTGCACTAGAGGGTGCAATGGAACACCGAAAGGAAAAACTACAAGTTGAAGTGAATTCAATGACACAAATGAAACAAACTTGAAAGTGAATCCAATGACAACAACAACAAAAAATAAAAACCATGAATAAAAGAAAAACACAATCTGTAATCAAGAAAAAATAGAAGAAGGAAAAAAACCTGAAGGTCCAAATCCTAAACTATTAAATATGATTTGAAAATAATCATAAGTTGGCTTATACAACTTGATGGGTTGGGGTTGGCGATGAGACACCTTGTTGAGTTTTACCGATATTATCTATTAAGGCATAGTAAATTATGTCATATCACCACCCATACTTGTCATGTTGTACATCAATTAATTCCAACTCTCTCTTTAACTCCAACAATTTATTACGACTGCTAATACAAAGGAAAAATAAAAAAAAATGAGAATTGTTCCACATGATTCCATGCATAGGGATGCATTTATCTGTTTGCCATGTTAATGAGCTGTTATAGTTTTAATTGTTGGGGAAAAATTTGGCAACAACAATTATGAACAACCTGCACATTTAAATTCACAAATTAAGTAAACATAAAGCAATTCAAACCAACAATAAATCCACTATCAAATATCTAAAAGATAATTTATTTTTGTTTTAAGATCATTAAAGGGATTGAGAAGACCTTTGTAGTAGGTAAATGCCAACAATGACCAAGTTCATCTTTAGGAAGGAAACTACTAGAGTCTAAATAAGTAGAAGCCCATTTGGACATAGGACTTGGCCTCTTTGGAGTAGATGGTGGAATATCTTCAACATTATTCAATTGCATAGTTGCAGAAGCATAGGAGGTGCAATCGTTATAGAAGAAGAGACTTTAGGTGAGTTAGTAAGAGTTTGAACATCAATTTCCATCTGACTTTTCACTGTAGAAAGAGTGCTTGAGTAAACCCTCCCAGGAGGAGAATCATCATCAAAGAGTGAAGGAAAAATATCTGCTAAACCTGTCTACAAAACATCTGTAGAAACTAGTGGGAAAGATCCGGCCAAACTGTCAGAAAGGTCTTAATCGAATACAACATCCCTTCATTCTGTCACTTTGTAAGTGGAAGAAACATATAGACGACGTGTCTCTAAAATTTCACTGTAACCACACAAAATATAGCAGTGAATTTTGGATTCTAATTTGTTTCACTTTTCCTTGGGAATACAAGCCCATGCATTTGATCCAAAAATTCTAAAATGTGAAACCAAGGGTTTGGAGCCATACCATTTCTTGTATGGCGTCATACCTCCAACTACCACGAGTAGGAATCTAGTTGATGATGTGAGTTTTATAGACAACAACTTCTCCCCAAGACGTTGGCTCCATTTTCTTGCCTTGAAGCACATCAAGCCATTTCTAGAATAGCTTTATTCTTCTAGACTACTTCTACTTCTAACCAGGAACATTATGCCATCGTACATGCCTTGAAATATTGGAGGAAATATCTTCTACAAAAGGAGTCTTTTTTGCTGACTAACCATCAAGCTCTCAAGTATATAAGTCCCAAGCTATTGTTTCTCGTAAGCAGGCAAAAGCAGTCGTCAGATTTACAGAGTTGATCCTTCTTGGTTCTGCATAGGAGTGGAAAGTCAATGTGGTTGTTGATGCTTGAATAGAAGGAATCATATGCTTGTGACAATAAATAATGATGTTATTTGTTTTGATTCCTTGAAGAAGGCATATGAGATGGATTATTTCTTTGGCCAAGTTGTCGAGTATTCTCAAAATCCTGTGTGTGTAGTTGAGAACTCTTTTAAATATCTTGTGATGTTAGATGTGTTTCTGTTTCATGGCATACAACTACATATTCATGAAGATTCTATATTTGATTAAAGAATCACATGACATAGGACTTACCAGAAAATTTGGTGAGGATAAGAGCTTAAGCATAGTTGACAAGAGATGCTTTTGGCCACAAATGTGTAGGGATGTCAACAAGCATGTTTCCACTTTTCACACTTAGCACAATGCTAAAGAGGGTTTGAGGAATGCTGGATAGTATATGCAATTGTCAATACCAGATGGGTTATGGGCGGACAACTCTACATACTATGTTAATGGTGCCATGAACACAGAGAGCAATGACTTGATTTTTGTTGTTATTGAAATGTCTTTGAAAATGACCCGTTATATTGCCTGCAAGAACACTAGTTATGATAGTTATATGGCCAATATACTTTTTCATGGCAGTTGTTCACTTGATTCAAGTGCCCAAAAAATTACCAGTGATAAGGGTACCCCTATTATCTCAGTCAGTTTTAGTTGAGATTTTCGAGGAGGTTGGACAACAAGCTACAATACATAGTTCTCCCTGTCAACCATAAACCGATGAGCAAAAGGAGGAGGTAAAACTCAAATATAATCCTTCGAAACATGTTGCAGAGCACCAAGCACAATGATATTTGAATTTTCCGCAAATTAAGTTTTCTATAACCCTACGACTCTACTACAAACATATCTAGACAACAATCACATTTCTATGGACTTGATAGGAGCAGTGGATTTGGTGGATTTACCAACTGATGTGATGTGCATGTTAACAAAGATCCCAGAGAATTGCAGAGCATATCCTTGCGACGCCTTCTAGAAATCATCATCATTACAGATACATGAGAGTTTATGGAAAAATACCATAACACGCAACATGAAACATAATATTTGTTTGAAATAGGAAAATAAGAAGAAAAATTACCTTCTATTGGGTCCCAGATGAAGGTTCTTGATTGAAAATAAATCACAAAACCCATTTCTCAAGAATCTTGCCATGTGACCAGACTAAGATGTGCAGGGAATCTCCAAGAACAAACTCGCGTATTTAATTTTTGTGGTTTGATATAAAAAACAGTCATGGGAAGGAATGAATGATAATATTTCCCTTCTCTGATTTTGTTTGAAAGTCTCTTGGTCGGATTTGTTCTCGTTCCTTCGATATATGACTATGCCTAGCCTCAAGTAGTCCAGGCATCGAAAAACTCGACATAGTTTTCAAATACCACAAGCCAGACACACCCGCCATGACACACAGGGGAGACAGACTCACACCCTCCATGAGAAGCCTAAGCTTGAAAACTGGTTAATAAAACCACAACCGCAGCTTGCGAGGACCAAATAAAACTCCGCAAAACCAAATAAACATTCAGGACCAAATATACATGCTAGGACGAAATATACCTCCGCGAAACCTGGTCAACAAAGCCGCATGTCAAAAACTGGGGGACAAGTGTCAAAAAACCATTCGCCAAACTGATGAGGAATATATTGAGACCTTGTCTCCATTGTTTAATGCCTTCGACGTAACAAGAAATTGATTTCCTAATCAGGTTTTTGGTAATGCATGGAAAAGGTAAGTGATAATAAACCTTTTTAAAAAATTGGGTGAGTGGCCCTTGATAGAGCTTGTGCAATTAGTCTTGCCTAAATACACATGGTAAGTGTCCCAAGATAGTTGCTTGATACCACAGAGAGGAGCTTCTAAGCCTAGCTGAGTATAGGCAGGTATGGAATATTGATAACTTGGTCTCCCTAAACTCAAATAGTGAACTTAATACCTCTATAAATAACATAAATATGACTGATAGAAAAGGTGAGCATACAACTATGTAATGCTGGACTGAACAAAAAATTCTAAGATTTTTAAAGAAAAGGAAGGATATATGTTACATTAAACATAACAAGATAAAAACATATATTTAAAACTAAAATTAAGCGTCTGTCAATTTGATTTAAAAACTTTGATAACATGTAAAAGATATATACCGGTGAAATTGAACGTGAATATGCATGTACTAGAGAAACATATGAAACATCCATTTCAATAATGATTGTTGGTTTTGTGGATATGTTAGGTATCCTATTCGCAAATATGATTGCCAACAAAGAGTTGAGCCCAACAACTTAAAGGACAAAATAATAGTTCCAAAAAACACATTAATATATTTAATCAAGGGGATTGCTTGAAAAGGAAAAAGTATACCCAGTAAGGTTCAGATGCGGGGGTGTACCTTTGCATTTATTTTCAAAGGCAAGTTTCCATAGTACAACTTGCAAGTTGTAATAGGTCTCCAAAAGGATTTTTTTATTCCATCCCTCAAATGTTTAACAATGAATCTATGTTGTACTTTTGGGAAATTCCCACAAGCCCAAACAAATATTCCTTTGATTCATAGGTGAGGATAATTACACTTGTTTCCAAGTAATCAAGAAGTCGATCTTTGTGACAATCTTAGTATTTTCCCAGTAGAGAAGTTTAGATCTGATCAACTAAAAGAGAATTTTCATCTCTTTCAACTTTAACGTTTTCAATATGACTGAGTTAAAATGGAACACATTAAATAAATGCAAATATTTGCAGTAAATCCATTGTCATAGGAATTGTCCTAAGAGAGTTCGCATGAAATCTTAAGTAGCATTCATGTGGAACAGTTTGTAATAAATCCAAAGAGGAAAACTAAAAGATGAGAATTGTTCCACATGATTCCATGTAGAGGGATGCGTGTATCAGTTTTCTATGTTAATGAGTTGTTCCAATTTAAATTATTGGAGACTACTCTGTTGGCAACAAAAATGACGAACAACTTGGACAATGAAACTCTCAAATTGACACTAAACACATAGCAATTCAAACCAACAATAAATCCACCATCATAGGAATTGTCCTAAGAGAGTTTGCATGAAATCTTGAGTCAACATCCATGTGGAGTTTCTAAGGTTCGTATTACTCTCTCTTTAGTTAGCTCTCAATGTCAGAAAATAGGATTATACCCACCCATATATAATTTAGGTAAATTATCTATAGCCTTGTTGATACCATACTTTCCATGAAATGGTTGTATACAATAATTATGCATGTCAAACTAAATTGCAAGTATTATGGATAAATCCATTGTCCTCGGAATTGTCCTAAGAGAGTTTGCATGAAGTATTAAGTAACCATCCATGTGGATGCTCTAAGGTTCGTATTGCTCTCTCTTTAGTTAGCTCTCATTGTAATAAATAGGATTATACCCATCCATATCTAATTTAGGTAAATTAGCCTTGTTGATACTATAGTTGCCATGCAATGGTTGTATAAAATAAGCATGTATGTCAAACTAAGTTGAAAGTATTATGGGCGAAAGGTTTGGAAAGCACACTAGAGACACATTTTAACTTGACATTTTTTTGGGTAGACTGCATTGATAATGGAAGTGTCTTGAATGTTAGACCTTATAAATGCTAGAATTTTTTTTCAGACTTACAAGGGTATTATGTGCCATGCGAACCCGATCTAGGAGGATCATCTCATGGTCGATCAAAATTAAAGTCTTCAAAATGTAAAATAAATCTTACAAGTTTAAATTTCTCACCAACAACTTTTTGGAAATGCTTGTTTCGCGCAAAAATACATCTGAATGCAGAAGTTATTCAGGTTTGAAATTTCGACAAAAAATGGAAAAAATGTGGCTATTTGGGAAAATTTAGAAATGTAATGTTTTATAAAAATTGGGAGTCCATTGGATTCGACCCCATGTCCTCAATGAGCACCCAAATCCTTCACAAGTCATCCTAACTATCTCCCCTACATGTTGGTTCTTAACATGTATAGGGCACAACTTGTATATAAGTTTGAGTTTGAAAATGTTTTGAAAAGGGGGAGGATCGAGGGATATGCCCTCAACCCCATGGACAACATCAAGGTCCCCCCCACATATATTATTTTGTAATCTAACTATACATCAACGAACCCAAAGTCATACCATATATATTTCCAACACATAACCGTAACCATTTTCCAACAATGCCAAGCGAACCATAACTGTTATAGCCTAAAATGACACATATCTTCCTATGAACACTTTCCTATGTTTTCATCGCATGTCGACACTTCCATGATGACACTTCATGAAAGTCACTGAAAAAACACCTATATTGAAGGAGCCATATCTAGACTTATGTAACTCCCTTTGATCTCTTCTCTAGATCGTTGGAAACATATCTGAGTGAGGAAAAAATTTCCAAAATACACCAAATCCCGAAAATGCATGGAAGTACCCTAAAATGAGCTTTTTTTACCCATTTGCGACTTTGCTTAAGGAAACTCGCTATTTTATCTTACATTCAAGACTCTGCTTCATCAAACCCATGATTTCCACTTGAAATAGTAAAAAAAATATAAAAATATGATAATTATCGAAATTAGGGTTGGTTTGGGTGGTTTTGAAACTAATCCTGCTGTTGTAACTGATCCCTATTCGACCCCTACTCTTCAAGAAAGTATATAAGAGAAGGAGAGAGGTCTATGGAGAGGATTTGAACCTTTTCATTGTTATGCTGATGGAATTGGGACTCTCATCCGCCCTACCTTTGCCCTAGATGCTATCTCTTCTTGTTGTAGATATTGGAGGATGAGATTCGTGGAGAAGAGAAACAATAGAACCAGATCAAGGTTTTGTGAGGTGCCTAGCAAGAGGAGAAAGCGAACTATGTACTTCTTCCATTTGATTAATAAAGATGTGATGTCCTCCTTCTTCCCAAATCATTGTTCAATGCATGTTGAATATCTGTTATGATTATATGATGATTCTTATCAAATTAGGGTTTCATTTTTTACTGAAAATAATCTCCTTTCATATAGTCAATTTGGTTTGAGGAAGGTTAAACTTGTTTGCAGGTCTCTTGGAGCAAGCGGAGGAAGAGGAAGGGCCAGAGAAAGCTTGGACCAACCTTCAATGAATCAGGTATGAATCTTACTTATATTTACTTGCAGAACATTGTACATCCGAATCTTTCAACCCTAGTATGTTGATGGCCTCTTCACCCCCAACCATAGGAACACTTTCCTCTACAATAGAACTGGCGAATCCACTGGGGAGATCCTTGTTTGTTTGGGGTTTCTTTGCATTTATTCTAGTGTTTTTTAAGGTTTCAGGTCCTTCTTACAACTTAGGAGCAACCTTTAAGACTATTGGAACACCTCCCTTGCCTTCCTAGGGTAGTTTTTGACCTTTTTTGGGTTGTTTTCCACCCATTCACAACTTCTGGACTGAATAGTTGCGACTTCTATGTGCATTCATGACCCTGCCTTTTTGCAACCTGTGTGTCATTCACAACATGACTTAAAGCAACTTGCGAATGCCCCTATAAGTGCCCTTTTTCATCAATTTTGTGGTTTTTTTGTTGTTTGAGGGGTCTTTTAGGGTCCTCTACATGTGCAAGACTCAAGGGAGTTAGTGCCATCTCTTTTGAGTGCTTTTTGTCTAGGTTTTAAGTCCTTTTCAAGTTTTCAATCTTGTTATGTTGCTTTCCCACCCACCTCCTTCTTTGGCTTGACCTTGTTGGGCAAGGTGCTGAGTAGCAGGGTAATTTTTAGGGGAGAAATTTTGCCAATTGGCTATTTTTTGGGTTTTTTTCAAAAAATAAATTAGCTATTTGGTCATTTTCAGTGTCTAGTATCACCTATATTTACATAAAATATATATATATTTTTATCATAATATTCGCCAAAATTTACACATCTCAGTGTTAATTTTATGTTTCATACTTAATATTCGCATACCTATCTATAAACATGTTTTTTTCAATCCAAAACAATCGCCTAGAACACTATACTTAAGTATAATATTAGAATCCTTAAAAAATACCCTGCTGAGCAGCCTCTGTTTGTAGGTCTAGATTGAATCTTGGGGCTTCTTGAACCTTATTTGTTTTAGTCTTGTTCTTTAGTCTTTTCATGCCAATGGTTGGCTTGTTTTCCTTTTCAAGTCTTCTTCCTAGTGAGGTTATTTTCGACTTTAGGGAAGCCTAGGGTTTGTTAGTGGGGTATAGAGCAACAGTTTATTTTCTTTGCTTACATTACTTTGCATGCATTAGTTGATAGGCTGTTTTTCTTTTTGATTCATAAAAGAAAAATTAAAAGGAACGTATAATTGATTTATATGCACATAGATTAGGGTTTACTCTTAAATGCATCATATCTTTTTGTTTCTTTGAAAAATAAAAAGAACTTTTTCTTTCGTGGATTTCAATTTTTAGTTTGAAAAAGAAAGAGAAGTAGGTTTTCTTTTGCATTTCATTTCTTTTTTGTCTAGTCATCTTGTTTCTACTATTGAGTAAAACATTGTTGGTTTCACCTCCGCCTTCCTTTAAGTAATCAACAACCCTTTAAAAGAACGTTTAATATCTAAAATGTATTAGTAACTGTTTCTTTCTAGGGATGACACACACTAGTCTAGGATAGTGTTTTGGGTTAGGGATATCTTAACTGCCCGAAACTTTAAACTCAAACATAGTGGCCTATTTTTTAGGAAATCCAACTTCATAAAGTAAGGCACCAGAAAGGTCCTCTAACACAGGATTCAAGCACGAGGTCGTGTGATAATCAGCTTTGGAGATACCCCTCCTCTACTTAGTAGAGCATACACCATAGATGTTGCACATTTGGGGATTCATCTAGTACCTCCTCCCAGCCTCGTGTGGTGCTTTGTACTACCTGAGTTTCGGGCTTAGCTACCCTGCCCATGTGCATCGACTGGACTGATGACTGTTCCATCGAACTTGCATATTGATATCTAGGATTCTACACGGGTGACGATGGAAGGCTATTTCCAGTTTACCTAGGGTAGAGTTCGGAGGTAACCTCGGTTGACAATTTGGGAGGGAAGTTTGGTGATTCAAATGCTTGCACCCCAACAAATCATCATGAGACACCAAGTAACTACTCTCTGACCTTCACTGGTTAGTTCTAGGACCTCAACATCCCAGACTCTCCTTTGGAAGGCATCCTTGTGTGCTTGGTCTTGATACTTAGGAATTTTTTCTAGTGGTGTGCTCATTGTACTTTTTGTTACCAGTTGACATCAGACTTTAATTCCTTTATAAAGTCAGAAACTATGGCTAACACCCCTACAGACACCAACCATGAGATGCCCTTTCCTGGGGATTCTTGTGCTTTTCCTTTCACTGGGAATGTTGGTCTTCCTTTGATGGCCACCTTGAATTTGTCTGGATTCACCCTAGGGATACCGATTTAGTTTTTTTCTACTCCAATTGTCCTGAATTCTCTTGATGCTTCTCAAGCAAGCACTTTATATCAAGGGCAACAAAACACTGCCTCCCCTTCACTTGTAGAAGCTTATCCTCCTCCCTCTACCTCATGTGGTGAAATTTATGATACTAGTAACCTGTAGTCTAAAAGGAATAGAAAGAGGAAGAATAGGAAGAAGACTCGAAAGCAAGGGGGAACCTATTCAACCTCTGGAAGTCAAGTTGAACCTAACCACCGAACCTCTAGTAGTCATGTTGGGGGCACCTATCCAACCTTTACAGGTCATGTTGGACCCAAACACTCAACCTCTGTGAGTCAAGTTGATCTTCACCACTCATCCTCTGCAGGTCATGCTGATGGAACCCTTCCAAACTCTACAAGTCATGTTGGAACCAGTCACTCAGCCTCTATACTTCATGCTAAGGGCACCCCTCTAACCTCTGTAGGTCATGTTGGATCTGGGAACTCAACCTCTGCAAGTCAAGTTGATCATCACCACCCAACCTTTGGAAGTCATGTTGTGGGAACACACTCAACCTATACAAGTCAAGTTGATCTTAATCACCCAACCTTTGGAGATCTTGCTGGGGGGAAACAACCAACCTCTTCTAGTCATGTTGGATACAACCACCCATCCTCTGGAGGTCATGTTGGGGGGAATTAGTCAACCAATACAATTCATGCTGAAATTGTTGAGAAAACATTGTTTGAAACGCAAGCCCAAGTTCCATTGTAGGCTTCATGAGGAAGAACACCTTACCCACCAGTCATTAGAGGAAATTTCAACTCAAAATGGGCCTCATAAGGAAAATAATAAAATAATAGTTAAAATAATAAAATAATATTTATTAATTTTGGAGGAAGAAAAGAAAAAAACTACTTTTTTTTGTTCGTATTTTCGACATATCTCCCTGTGTTTTTACTCAAATTTCGACTGGGAGAGCTCGTTGGATGCACAATTAAATTCTACATCCAATGAGTACCCACTCTGCATTTTTACGGGCCCCTCTACCCCAAAAAACAAGAAATACCTAAAAAAGAGTGACGATGACATAAAAAAACTAATTTTTTTTGTTACATATCCCCAAATTTATATTAAAAAATTATTTAAGACCTATACGGTATTTGAAATTTAAAGCAATTTGATTGGCTAACACATGATGACATGGAATTTGAATTAGGGTTGAAAGGCCCATTTTGAGTTGAAATTTCCTCTAATGGCCTTGCCATTACAGAGGTACGAAGAGAATGGTTCCAAGGACATCCCATTCCTGAACAACCTGAAGTTTCTCAACAACCTATTCAACCTTCAGTTGAAAAGTGGTTGAACCAATGTCATATTTGGCCAATCCCACTCTCCCTTTGGAGAGTGACCTTTACCAAGTGATTGAACCAATGCAATCTTCGTTCAATCCCATTCTCCCTTCAGAGAATGATTTCCATCAAGTGTTTGAATTAAAGTCATCTTTGATCAATCCCACTCTTCCTATGGAGAGTGAATCGTTTGCTAGTGATATTTTCTTCACTGCCAATTCAAAAACTTTTGGACAAGGGGCCACTAACCTCGCTTTGGATGAACCCCCACCAAGCTCTCAGATTGCTTCCTTTGATTGGGATAGCCTAGCTGAGCCACACATTCCCTTTGATGCACCTTTCTAGATTAGGGTCAAAACTGGACATTACATGATTGCTCGTTGTATTGTTGATGAAGGAGCCTCAGTTAGTATTTTATCTGCATGTGCTCAGAGAGGCATGTGATCTCCCAGCCTTATGTTGAATGATAGTCAGCTACTGGATTTTGATAGAAGAAATAGTACACATTTGGGAATTCTTACTCAAACATCTGTTACTTTGGATGGGAATACCATCTTAGTTGATTTTCATGGTGATAGAGGACCCCTTGGACTTCAATATGCTCCTCATGCATGATTATGTTTATTCCATACAAGATGTGGTGTCAACGCTCTTTCGTGTGATGTACTTTACTCATAACGAAGACATTGTCACTATCTATCAGTTGGATTTTCTTGATCCCTCTCTTGACCCAACTAGAGACCAAGTCTTTCCTTTATTGATTCCCAGTGTCTCGATAGATTCTACCCCACCACGGGTGACTATGTGGCCTCATATCCCTCGTGTTCAATTGCTATTGATAACAAGACTCTGTGTCCATGCTTACCTTCTTGGGACTCGATCCCAACAATTGACCAGGTGATCCATCCTATACAAACTATGGATCTCGCTCTCCACCTTGTTGATCCATTTGAAAGTTCAGACACGTGTCTTATCTGGGATGGTCTACTTCCTTCTGATGAAGTATTCCTAGAGTCTTTGATACAGTCTGACCTTATTATGGATGTTGGTTCAGTAGTGACTAAGTCTAGCCTTAATTTTCGTAGTAAGCCTAATTTTTCCATTGTTATACCTTCTTAAGTTGAGTCTTTGGACTTTTATTTTGAACAACAAGTTAGTGATCTTGATGAGTTTGATTTTTCTGATATATATTTCAACTCCTGTGATACTGAGTTTGTTTTCGCAGACTCAATCTCCCCCGTTGATTTTTTATTTTCTTATGAGGTTGATCTTATTGATTATAAACCCTTGGGCCTTGGAACTATAGAATCTTATTCAGTCAATTCTGCCTTGACTACTCCTTTGGTAGAAGATAACAAAGTTGCATGTGTTTCTTCCAAAGTGACGTACATCAGACCTTTTCTCTTGAATATGATCTTGATGTTGTTATTTCTCGAAGACAAGATTTGTAGTTGGATTCACAACTGTTTACTAGCCTCACCTTGTTGTTCAAGCTATAAATGCATTTTCATGTACCCTGCTCACGCTTATGAGCATGATGCAGGCTTCCATGCTTTTAGCTTGTTGTCTAAGCCCTCATATCTACTCTTGCCATCGCTCAACTTTGTACCATTTTTCCTTTGCAACTTGACACTTTTTACCTTGAGGAGATATTCCCCGAGTGTATTTATCTTGCTCATGTTCCTTGCATTATGCTTAGGTTTGTTCCTCACACTTAGAACTACTTTTACCTACCTTTGACACTTGTCTCCTTGCATTTAGAGCATTCTTTCTGCTCTCCTTCGAGCTCGTTAAAAACAATAAGGAGGCCGCGAGTTGACTTTTTCGGACTCGTTAAAACTTCATGTGAAAGGTATGGAGTTATCTTCAAGCCCTGATTTGATTCCTTAAATGTGACTCGATCGTCGAGTTCGCTTGTCCCTTCAAAGTCGTTAAAGGATGTGAAGGAACATCCACATAGGTATAAGTTTACCTCTTTTTTCGGCCATGTGATTTATTAGGAAAAAGGAATACTCTATTTTCTTCAAAATCTAGAAGAGTATCTTCAGGTATAGATTTATCTATTTTCTGGGCATGGAGGACTAAACTTACAGAAAAGGAACCCTTGGTCGAGCTTACTTTTCTCTTTTTCCTACTCTGGACCTAAACATGAAAAATATTTTGAGTGTTCTTTATGTCATTTTTCATGCTCACTAAAACCCTAGTACAATAACATCGAGTTTACTGTTGTCTGTACCATTCTCGTAAATAAATGGAAATTTTCGAGTGATCTTGCTTCCTTTCACACTCGTTAAAACTAAAGTGCTTATGCTTTCTTTTCAAGGAGCATCGGTCTAGTGAAATTTTACCCCTTTTTCGGACCTTGCCGACTAACTATGAAAAAAGAATACCTTAGTTCGCCTGAGCTAAGAGAGTTCTCCTTTGGATTGTTTGACACTTTTTCAGACTTAGGAGACTAACCTTAAGAAAAAGCACCCCCCTAGAGTCTTTTTTGGAGTTTTCAGACTCTCAAAACTATGAAAGCATCGTCAAGCATTCGCTAATTTGGGCTTGTAAAATACATGAATAAATGCTTTATCAAGCATTCTCCTGCCTCTTATTCGAGTTTGTCAACAATGAAAAAGGTCCTGACTTTTCTTTCTTGGACTTGTTAAACCTTTACAAGAAATAAGGGAAAGGGAAGTTCATTCACATGTCTTTTACATCATGGAAGCAAGTCTCGTCTCCTTGAACAAAGCACCAATTTTGAGTCTATCAACAGTTGGGTTCTAGTTTTGACCTTATCCTGATTCAGAGTTTTTACTTCTCCAGTTGGCTTCTTTTCTAATTATATGGGGAGTCTGTCAATGTCTCGTAAATTGCAGATTTGCATCGTTGGTCCTTTCATGTCAAAAATTGCCTAAGTCACTTTTGTGTTGTGCTCATTGTTCAAGGATAAAATTTTGTCGGCCATTTTGCAGTTTCCTTGACCTTTTGTGTCGGCCACTCCCTAGTATCTGTTCATTACATCCAGTCTTTGGCGGTCCTTGCTTCAAAACTTTGTTCCTGTTCTAGATCCAATCAGTCTCTGACTTACCTCGTGTTGGTTCATGGAGGATGCTTTAATGCCTTCCTTTCAACGGATCTCTTCTTATCGACCTCAACACATCTTGCTTTGGGAATGAGATTTAGAGTTTATGATAGTACCTTGGGTATTGCGGTCATCAATGGCAATTTCCCTCGCTATTGGGTAGTGGGAATACCTTAATGTCTCCTACTCGATGTATTGTTCAGGTGTTCGACTTCAAGACCTTGTATTCACACTTGTTAGAATGTACTAGGTACCTTGGGGACCATTTTCATTAATAGTGGTTCCCCTTGCGTTTATGAACGATCCTCATCAATGACCGATAATCAAACGATTTCCTCCATGTTTGACTTTAGTTCCTTTATTCGCATGGTTAGGATTCGTACCTTTGAGTGGTTTGAATTGAAAACCTTGGGTCGATAGTAGCATCGCCATTTTTTGCTATTGCCCGAGTTTCGCAAGACCTTGTCACACTTCATATGACATTTGGTGAGACATAAATCCACCTTGTATTCTTGTGGCTATGATCGATTATTGAACTTGGATCCACCTTGTTCACTTGTGGCCATGAGCCTTTTAGATTTTATATGGTGCCTTTTTGCATATTGTGTGACCATGATAGTTACATCGGTTATACACATGTTGGATCTGCATGTTATTTATGGCAATGATTTGTATATGGACATGTATGTCTTAGAGATCAGTTTTGTTTGACATTTATCTCTCTTTCAGGTACCTCTGTTCGAGCCTATGATCTTGGATTGTCCATATCTTTGAATCCATGACTCAGTTGTTTCCTTTTTATAATGTATTTCGATTATGGTCTTTTCCTCTAACCTCCTACTTTAGGGGGCATCTGTTATAGCCTAAAATGACACATCTCTTCCTGTGAACACTTTCCCATGTTTTCGTTGCATGTCGACACTTCATGAAAGTCACTAAAAAACACCAAGATTGGAGGAGCCATATATATCCTTTTGTAAATATGTTTGACCTCTTCTCTGAACCGTTGGAAAGGTATTGGAGTAAGGAAAAACTTTCTAGAAGACATCAAAGACTGAAAATGCATGGAAGTACCCTAAAAATGAGCTTTTTGTCCCATTCATGAATTTTCTTAAGAAAACCCATGATTTTATGTTGCATTTGTGACTTTGCTTCAGCAAACCCATGATTTTCATCTGAAGTAGTGAAAAAATATATAAAAATATGATAATTATTGAAATTAGGGTTGGTTTGGGTGGTTTTGGAACTAATCATGCAGCTGTAGTTGATCCCTATTCGACCCCTACTCTTCAAGAAAGTATGTAAGAGAGGGAGAGAGGTCTATGGAGAGGACTTGAACCTTTGCATTGTTATGCTGGTGGAATTAGGTCTCTCGTCCCCCCTAATTTTTCCCTAGATGTCATCTCCTTCTATTGTAAATATTGGAGGCTGAGATCCTTGGAGAAGAGAAATAGTAGAACAAGATCAAGGTTTCATGAGGTGCCTAGCAAGGGGAGAAGGTGAACTATGTACTTCTTACACTTGATTAATAAAGAAGTTATGTCCTCCTTCCCAAATCATTGTTCAATGTGTGTTGAATATCTGTTATGATTATATGATGATGCTTATCAGATTAGGGTTTCATTTTTTACTAAACATAATCTCCTTTCATATAGTCAATTTGGTTTGAGGAAGGTTAAACTTCTTTTGCAGGTCTCTTGGAGAAAGAGGAACAATAGGAAGGGCCAAATAAATATTGGACCAACCTTTAGTGAATCAGGTATGGACCTTAATTATCTTTGAATCTTTCTTACATTTACTTGCAAAACATTGTACATCTATCTTTGAACCCTAGTATGTTGATGGCCTCTTAACCCGCAACCATAGGAACACTTTCCTCTAGAACAATAACACATGCCACCAAAAACGTTTTGTGAGGAGAGGTCCAGGGGTTTGAACCCATGACCTCCTCCCTTCCTTGCAAGTGCTTTAACCAACGCACCACCAACACCACTTCTTAAGGGAACTCGTGGAATATACTTAAGAGTTTACATGCAGAAAAGGAGCCCCAGATGAACTGCGTGGCGACCATTTCAAAACCCCAATACTACTATATAAACCACTCATGGGCACATATTCCAAGACAAAGAGAACATGGCCGATTGAATAGAGTTTGAGGTAGTTTTGCACAGTTACCGAGGTGGTATTGCACGGTTTCCAAGGCGATTTATGCACAAATCCCAAGGCAGTTTCTACACAATTTCTGATGTCCGTACAATCATTGATGGTGTAAGGTTTGTTGTTACACCAAAACATGTAGACGTTTATGAACATTTGAAACCAAGCACAAGGCCCTATCATTGGGAGTGGTGATTAGTCCACATTTTTATATTCCCAGAGGTGCGACGGTTATACCATGCAGTTTTACCGATACTCCAACACTCCCCGTCAAGCGTAGCTTGGGGGAACCGAACCCGAGACCTCATCTCTGATACCATGTAAGGTTTTTTGTTACAACAAAACCTACAGATGTTGATGAATATTTGAAACCAAGCACAAGGCCCTATCATTAGGAGTGGCAGTTGATCGACATTTTGATATTCCTAGAGGTACGGTGGTTATAACACGTGGTTGTATCGATACTCCAACAAATGGACACGGACATCGAGGTGGAATCCATACAGTTTCGTACAGTTGCATACATAGGGTGTTCTCAATATGGATGCCAGAGGAGGCCTCAAGCAAATATAGTCGACTTTATACTAATTTTTCTCAGACTTTCGCAAGGAATTCAGTGGTGCTGTTTGTTTCTGAGTTTGACTGAAAGAACCTAGAAGTGTTTACAAAGCACTCATTTTGTAAGCTTTGAAGACTTAATAAGATCGACCTTCCCATTGGAAGTGGCCCGAAGACGCAGCCCATGAGGGGTGATCTCTGTTATCAACTGTTGTCTTCATTTTATGGTTCGCATATTTCATATATTTGCTTATGTGATTGATTTATGTATTACAATTTTGATCTTTTAAGCCTGTTTATGAGTATTTAACATATAAATTTCACATGCAAATTAATGGTTAGAAAGATCCTGAATATTTTCAGATTAGAACCTCCTCACATCTTCTTGCATCCTGTTGCACAATCCCTTGGGAAGAGCCATAAATGATGTTGCAGGACATCTTATTCCCAACAACTCATTTTCTTGGGATCAAGTTTGGGAGGCATATTTAAATACATTTAATCAAGAACTGATTATAAAATTATACCTGCAAAGATTTGTACCTAATAGGTTCATAAGTTGGGAAATATGGAAAATGTTCCCTTTTCCCTTATATGGCTTGCCACATGCAGCTTTGATAATAAAAAAATGCAGAGCAAAACATTAAAAAAAAATAAAATTGGAAAGAAAATTGGGAACTAAGGCTGTGATATTGATGGATTGCCTAGTTCCATATTGGAGAGCGAGTGCCCTACGTATTCTTGAACATGTTCCTAATTAGGGGGCCATTCATAGGGTGGATGCACATGAATGTGGGAGCGACCGATGACCCCAAAGGACCCTCCTATTGCTGGAAATGGGCGTCCGAGTCCTTAGGAAACCAAGGCACATGGGAATGGGAATGGGCATGGGCATGACCATGTCCATATCCTTCTTTTTGTGCACAATGATTATCAATAGGGTATCATGGTTGTTGCATAGAACCAACTACCATGTGAGCATTACCAAAAATCTCATTTCCCGAGGCCTTGCTGGAATACATTGGCACGTATGGTCCATGGAAAACAGGGTGGAGACTGAGGTCGACAAGAAACATACTCGCCCTGGAGTCATAAGTCCTGGGGGATAATTCGGTCGCAATACCTTTCTACTGATGTTGTTGAGGGAAGTAATGAGGCACACCCTACCGTTGCTGCATTGAACCATATGATCCTGTTAAGTTCGCAGGGGCTGAACTATATAACCCTGGCCATAATGTTCCTTCAGAGGCCATGCGATATGACCCATACGAAGTCGTTGGAGGGTAAATTTCTTGGTGGGTGTTTTGAGAAGTAGATGGGGGGAATGTTTGCAAGGACTGAAGTGTATAGAACCCTTGACATGAGGCTAAACTTGGTAGGGCATACAGATCCCATCCCATGGCCTGCTTTTTGTGTTGTTGTTGAGCCTGGGAACCCTGCTACACAACCTTTCTGTAATCCATTGCACTCCCAAGGAATATACACAACAAAAGTAAAGATTAAAAATTGCTTAGGGTTTCTATCCCCAAACCCTTAGGTTTAGAAAATGATTGAATCTAGTTGCTTAACGAAAATAATAAATATACTCTTTTTGCTGAGTTTGTTTCAATGGTTGATGAAGGAAACTAAGCGTTGAGATTCTCTAAACCCATGATTGATATTGAGTATGGGTCGAACCTCGTCATTCGTTTTTCTTTGACAAACATGCATAATACTCAATGTATATTGTTGGAAGTTGAATAATGTTGTCACCGCGAGGATGGCGCAGGTCGTAAAGCACCAGCTCGTGAACGAAGGTAGATCCTCCGATGCCCTAACTTTTTGAGCTTGTCAACGAAAAATTCCACATGAATCCATGTAGAGGGATGCATGTATATGCTTTCCATATTAATGAGTTGTTCCAATTTTAATTGCTGGAGAAAACTATGTTAACAAGAACAATTATGAACATCTTTAACAATAAAACTCTCAAATTGAAGCTAAACATATAGCAATTCAAACCAACAATAAATCCATTGTCAAATATCTGTCACATAGGGCTTGAGAACCTAATCTCCTTCAATGCATATGAGAAGAGTTCATTTATTATGTGGCTGACAGTCGTGGTCTAGAGTGCGGATCAGGCGGTAAAAGGATGATTTGGAGGAAATCAAAACTTTGATAGCACACTACCTAAAACCACAGAGGAAATCAAAGCTTCGATAACATGTTACCTGAAATCGTGTGATGAAAGATAGCACGTTACATGAAATCCTGTGATAAAATTTATAAACGTGGCATGAATCCATTGGGCAATGGCATGAATTCATTGGGTAGAGACGTGTCAAAAATTGATTTTCCACACAAACAAGGAATATTTGAGACTCCCGTCTCCATTGCTCAACTCCTCGGCGTAAATATAGAATATAGAAATTAATTGGAGTTTTTTTATAAATTACATAAAAGTGTTTAATAACAATTTAATAATACTTTTGATATTAAAATATAATATGTGGTATATCTACTACTATTATTAATAATAATGTAATTTTAAGTTTATGACTTAGTGAATGCTAAAATAATATAGGATATTTTTTTGAGTATGGGATAAAGGACCTTCTATGTAACCATTTATTTATGTAGATTAATAGAGTGTATATACCTTATTCTTAAATTCAAATCTATAATTTATAAGAAAGAAATATATATTATTAATATACATATCATAACTTTCAAGGAGAAAATACATACTATGTTTTTAAGTGTGGTTCACAAACCCCCAGGGGATGCTACATCCACGGGAAGAAATCATGGGGAGCCCACCCGAAGGGGCCTCACCCCTCACTATGATTATATAGCTAACCCGATGGGGACATCAAGTGAGGCCCTTATATATCAATGTATAACCACCCAAGGATTTTACCTTGAGACCTTCTACTCACAACTTACAACACTCAACCACTTGAGCTAGCCCATCGGGCAGAGAAAACACATTTTATTAACCATTAAACCACTCAATTTATATGTCCAACACTATGGAAACCCAATATTATTAAAAATGAATAAGTACATAAAACACTGCATCCCTCCTTCATTTACATGACTTAATGAGAATAAATACATTTTTAATGACTTAATGATAATGAACAAAAGAAAGTAAGCCATAATAATGTCAAGGACCTTTCTTTAATGATGTAACATTGAATTTTTTTAATGCAATACATCTTTGCAAAATTGGGAAATGTTGAGGCTACTAATACAATTGCCCTCATTAAGCAAAATTAGGAAATGTTAAGACTTTGCTTGATGAGGGCAATTGTATTAGTAGCCTTAACATTTCCCAATTTTGCTTGGGAAATGTTAAGGCTACTAATACAATTTCCCTCATCAAAGAATACTTGTACTTACTTCACTTGTGTAAGGTTAAAAAAAATATGGACTCGAAATTACTTTTGCAATGTTCTACTTTCACTTGTGCAAGGTTCATGGATGGGAAATTACTTTTGTAAGGTTAAAAACTATGGATTGGAATTTGAAATTAGTTGAATTTAGATTGGAAATTTGGAATTATTTGGAATTATTTGAAATTAGGATGATATGCAAAACAAGAAGAGTTGCTAATGCAACAAGTCCTTGCCATATGCCATTGATCTCTTTGGTTTAAGATGCACTGTCTTGGTTCATGTTGCAGTATTGAGAAACTGCTTGAGTGTCGTTATGGCTTGAGGGAGATTAGGTGTGAAATTCTGATTCACATCAAGATGTAGAAGCTAAGAGAATCCTCACAACAAAATAATTTGACAATACATGAAGGAAACAATGTAAAAGAGCAAAATTAACACATAGAGATGGTGACAAGAACTGAGTTTTCTATTACAGTCCAACATGTGAACATGTCTAGAACATGATTATATTACATTAGGTTAAAATTGTCAGCCTTTGGAGGAAAATTGGTGACATACATGTGGCAGGCTTTGATTGGACCTCAAACCCCCCTAGGTGGACCAATAAGCTCCCAAACCACCTTAAACGGTCATGAATGTCCATGTGAACATTGGGGAAGCATTATTGGTCATAAATAAGGGTAGGATAGGCATACTGGAATGCATGGGTGAGTGGGAATGGCTCTAGGCAACAATAAATGGTCCAAAATAACCAAAAACACTCACACACAATGCATGGGTGCCTCCGGTCAAACCGGTTCCCTGTTTTAAGGAGTGGGAGAGACCCAAGAGACCAAACTATCATTAATGAGGGTGCTCATGCTCTTGAATGATCAAAATGTAGGCATTGGGTGCATTCAATGGTCCAAAACCCCCAATTACCTTAGGAAGCCAACATTACCAATGTTTGGACTATGCAACATAAGTGAAAACAAATGTAAGTATGGTCCTAGGTGGTATGTGAATATTATAATAGGTGGTATGATGTTCTAACACCCCCCCCCCTTAGGCTTGAATTAGTGTAACCACATCAAAATTTGAGGCCTTGGCAACTAAGGCTCAAGTCACCTCTTACAAAAAATTATTTATCCATATAACCAAGGTAAGAAGGAAAACTACATGGGAATAAAGCCTCCCCTCTAAAATGGATATGGAGAAAAAATTGAAAGTGAATACCAGTCATTACCATGTGTCACCCACTCCAAGGAGTTATCTTATATAGGTGAATGTCTTCTCTGTGAAGCTCTTGGTGAAGATGTCAACAATTTGCTCTGTAGATGGGTAATACTGCAATGATATCACCTTCTCATGCACCAAGCTCTTGATGTAGTGCATGTGAATCTCAATGTGCTTGGTCCTCTATCTCTGTATTGGATCTGTGGATATCTTGATTTCACTTTTATTGTCACACCAAACGACAGTGGGTGAATCAAATGCAAAATCAAGTTCTCCAAGAATGCCTTACAACCACACACATTGTGTAGTTTCATTCGTTGCTCCTCTATACTCGGCCTTAGCTGATGAAAGGGATATAGTGTGTTGTTTCTTACTTGACTAACATATGGGAACATGTGCAAGCATAAATACATAACCTAAAGTGGACTTTCTATCAATTCTCCAGCCCAATCAGAATCAATAAATCCAACTAGTTCCAGTGGAGAATTAGCAACATAGTGTATCCCGAAGTATTTATTTCCTTGCACATAATGCAAGATCCTTTTAACATCCTTCCAATGTATCTCATGAGGCTCCTGCATATATATTGCAACAACACCTACTGCATGATCCAAATTAGTTCTAGAGTGTGTGAGATACAACAAGCTCCCAACTAGTTTCCTGTACAACGAGCTGTCCACCAATGGAGATGAGCCAAAATCACCTAGTTTTACTCCTGATAGGAAGGGACACATAGCTTCTTTACATTCAAGAATTTTGAACTTTAATAACAGGTCTGAAGCATACTTTGATTTTCTTACCTTAGTATCTGCATCATATTGCTCAATCTCCAAGACAAGAAATTGTTTCAACAATCCTAGGTCAGTCATAGAAAATGCATTGTGTAATGAAGACTTAATTGAACCTATATTAACAATGGAACTTACAATGATCAAAATATCATAAACATACTATACTATGATCTAAATATAAATTCTGCAAATACACATTATGATCATGTTTCCATCTTTCAAAGCCTTGTGAGAGAAGAAAACAGTTCATCTTGGCATACCAAGCCCTGGGGGATTGCTTGAGGCCATAGAGAGACTTCTTCAACCTGCCAAAAAGTGAAGGATCATGAACGAAACCTTTAGTTTGCTGCATATAAATTTCCTCATGAAGTTCACCATGAATAAAATCACTCTCACATCCATATCATGGACCTCCCATTGCTTAGATACAGTAATGGCCAAAACTAGCCTGATTGAGTCCATCTTTGCAATCGATGCAAATGTCTTTGCATAGTCCACTCCACTGATTTGAGAGAAGCCTTTGGAAACCAACCTGGCCTTATACTTCACATTTGAACCATCAACAACCATCTTGGTCCTATAAATTGACTTACATTGCACTAGTTTCCTCTTGGAAGGTATGGGAACCAACTCCCAAGTTTCATTTCCTTGCAAAGACTTGAAATCTTCTTGCATGGTTGTTTGCCATCTTGGTATTAAAATTGAAGTTCCATTTAGATCTTCAAGCAGATGGTTCTGAATTATGATTGCATTAAAAGGAGAATGAAGATACAAATTGAACAAAACAAACCACACATGAAACATATGAGTATTGCTTAGGAATTTACAGTATCATTGTCATTAATTAAATCCAGTGTTACAATAGTTTACATAAAGGAAGAATTCGAATGCATTAGGAAGCAATTCGAATCTACCAACTAGATCTAACTATACCTAACTAAATACCTAACTCACGGTGTCTCAATCAATATCGGAGTTCAATATATCAACTCCCAGATGTCCAACTAACTCATACAATCAATAATAACTAGTTAACTCAGTGCAACTGAGTGTGGTAGGTGGGAAAAGGCGCCTACTCCACATGCAGCCATGCATTAGCCATGCACAACTAGCGCTAGCTAACTGATTTTGAACTAACTGAAAGTAACTAGAAGCTAACTAAGACTAACTAGTTCCAACTCCACCTAACTGATGGAGGTTGGTGCTGGAACTCCCAGTGGCTCCTAAAATGTAGGGATTTGTCTAGGAGGCACCCAAAATGATGCATGCACATGCAGTAAGTGGCAGTTAACCTCTATTATTGTTCCCAACACTCTAGTAACTGGTACATGTGGCCCAATTAGGCCAAGTGGACCCAATGATACTAGTGGACCCAAATAATTAATTAAGGCTCCTAAGTTAGGCTAAATAATCTAAATAGAAAGTATGGTCAAGGGAGGATTAATAATCCTAACACTTGGGTCATGTGATGATTCTTCATATTATTGTGGATCAGATCCAACCATCATAAAACACCTCTCTGTAATATTTGAATCAAAAGTGGAGAAAGCATTGTGAAACTGAGATGTAGTCTTCCGAGAGTCTAGTGGATCTCGTGCAAGATCACCAACTGCTTGTATGGTTTTCTCAGCCCATTTTGGCGTTATGGGTGAGTCATGATCTGCATGCATGTCATCATATTCATCTTCCATATCATAATCAGAAAAATCAGAAATAGAAACATCACTTACATCATCATTGGGTGGAGGGTGTGAGCAACCCCCTTCTACTAGCTTGACCTCTTGCATGGGATCTTCTTCGAACTGTACACTTCTCTCAACGAAATGTTTCTGAGATGAGGGATCAAAGAGATTGTATCCATTTGAATATTTAGCACATCCAACCATTATGGACTCCTTTCTTTGATTTTTTAAGGATTTTATCTTCTCGGGAGGAATTTTAGCCCAAGCCTTTGAGCCAAAAACTCTGAAATGAGAAACATTAGGCTTGTGACTTATCCAAGCCTCAAATGGATTTTTCTATTACAATGATTTGTGTGGAAATATGTTCTGAACATATGCAAGATAATTGATGGCTTCAGCCCATGGTTTAGGATACAAATACTTAGCCTCCAACATGCATGTGGCCATCTCCTTCAATGCTCTATTCTTGCGCTCCGCCACACCATTTTGCTATGGTGTGTAAGGCACACAATGTTGCATTTGAATGCCATTCTCTTCACATAGATGCTATAGGTTATTATTGACTTATTCCTTTCCATTATCAGTTCTTAATACCTTTATCTGCTTCCCACTCAAGTTCTCAACCAAATCTTTGAAAACTTTGAAGATCTCATACACTTCAGATTTTTGCTTGAGAAAATACACCCAACAATACCTTGAGAAAAAATCTATGAATGTTAAGACATACCTTGAGTTTTAATAGGAGGGTGTGGGAAGAGGTCCTATCATATATTAATAGATCAATTCTAACACTTAGACAACCCTTCTTTCCTCCCCCTTGTCATACTTGCGCTCTGCATGCTTCTCAACAATGCATCCCTTGCATGTGCCTTTGGAAAACTTGATGCTTGGAAGTCCTTCAACCCTGATTTCTTTGCTCAAAGTTTGAAGATATCTATTGTTGAGCTGTACAAACCTATCATGCCAAATATTGTTGTTTTGATTGGCATGTACATTCCCTAAGGAGTAAGGAAGAAAGTGTGAAAACTTGTACATTCTTGACTCATGATCTGCAATACCCACTACAACAACTTTGCCTGTAGAAATTTATGATATTTCCACATCATCTTGAGTGAATGTCACTCTCTTGGTCGAACATGTATGTGTCATTTGATAGACAGAGAGTAGTTTTGCTGCAAGATCGGGCACATACAACACCTTGTTGAAGTACCCATTGTCAAGATTCATCCTACCAATCAGTTTGGCTGGGATCTCAGAGTCATCACCCATGAGGATGGATGAACCATTGTATGGATGTAGGGCTGAGAATGAGTCTTGTACAAAAGCCATGTACCTTGAGGCACATGAATCTATAATGAAGGATTAAGATCCAGAAGATCCAACAACCAGTGCATGGCATCTCTTTTTGTTTTTAGAATTCAAACCTCGGTCCTTCTTCCTTGCACCATCTGGCAGGGGAATGTTGTTCTTCTCAAGGAGTTGCACCATCATGTCAATTGTTTTCTTCATGCATGCACCCTCTGGATTCCAAAATTTGTGACAGTAAGTACATTTGGTATTCTCTTGCTTCATTCCTTTGTCCTTGCTAGGATTCGAACCCCCATCAGAAGATTTGGGCTTCTCCTGCTTCTTCTTCTCTTGCTGCTTCAAATATTTGGGTTTCTTCTTTCCCTTGGCTTGATTTGAAACATCTACATCAAGGGATTGATCCTTGATGGATTTTATGGTACCCATTTGAACCAACTTGTCTTGTTCTTGATTCAAAGACTCCATGAAGCCTGCCAAAGCTGGCATTCTCCAATTTTGAATTGTTAGCTTGCCTGAGTGAAATGTCTAAACAAACACTAAATATTCAAGCCCTATCTTCAAAAGTATGGACAATATTGGTTGTTTTTCCTTATATTTTATTCCACACAACTTTAGTTGAAGAACCAAGGATACGATCTTGGTGAATAAATCTTGGATCGTCTCAAAGTATGTTGGATTCAAGGTGATCAACTCATTTTCAAGTTGCTGGCCTCTCAGCTCATCAGTATTCCCAAATAGTGACTCAAGCTTGAGCCACAATTTATTGGGTGTTGTAATATTGTCTGCATGAAATAAGATATCCCTCGAAATATCGAGACAAAGCATCCCAAACGCTTGATCCAATATGTTGAAATACTTAGACTTCTCAACAGCTGAGTTCGACGCATTTTCAGTCCCCATGGTAACTCTATAGAGACCTATCAATATCAATTGGATCACCATATCAGAATTCCAGTTAGAGTAGTTAAATGGAGTGAGAAAGTTAACATCAGACAGCTCCATTTGCTGCTGTGCACTGAGTGACAAAGAACACTTGAACAACCTGCAATGCAAACTCTCAATCTACTGGAGGAGACCCTAGATTGGAATTCAAACCCTACGAAATATTCGAATTCAACTTGCAGCTCCAAAAAGATACGATACCATGTGAAATTTTTATTCATGACAAGATCTATAGGCTAAGAGAATCCTCACAACAAAAGAATTTGACAATACATGAAGAAAACAATGTAAAAGAGCAAAATTAACACATAGAGGCGGTGCCAATAACTGAGTTTTCTATTACAGTCCAACATGAAACATGTTTGGAACATGATTATATTACATTAGGAGGAAATTGTTAGCCTTTGGAGGAAAATTGGTGGCATACATGTGGCAGGCTTAGATTGGAGCTCAAATGCCCCTAGGTGGACCAATAAGCTCCCAAACCACCTCAAACGATCACGAATGGCCATGTGAACATTGGGGAAGCATTTTTAGTCATAAATAAGGGTAGGATAGGTGTGTTGGAGTGCATGGGTGAGTGGGAGTGGCTCTAGGAAACAATAGATGGTCCAAAATAACGAAAAAGAGTTGTTAACACATGTGCAAGAAAAAGGGTTGTTAACACATTTCCTTGTAGAGTGAACCGTTTCTAAATATTTGCAGTTGTCAATATTGTACAGTGCAATCTGGGAAAGTATTTGTATGGTGTTAGTTCTTGACAATTTGAACAATGCAGTTTGTCATTATCTATTGTCGGAATGTTTTAGTTTCCATATCGCAAATGTTGCATGTTGGCACGAACGAAATTGAGTTGACATTTTGAATTGTCAACATCCCTCAACCTGCATGTAGTGAAGAAGTTACCATGCAATTCAATTCCATAAATTGACTATTGTAGATCAAATGGATGATGATTGAATATACTTTACCCTTGTTGTCATAGTAATCAATTTTCCAAGGTCCGCAATTGCTCATTGTGTGTTCAGGTATGTAATGAAAGTTGATTTACTTATTTGTAGCTTATTTCCATAATCTTCTCTTCCTTTCACGATATTACTAAACAAGGGCATTGGGGTTATTTTCTTTGACAATTTTTTATAAATTTAAATGTACCATGAGATGAATGATGGAAAAAGGTAAGCTGCAATTGAGTCACACTATTTTGATGGGTAAATGTTCAATATGTATATTCAAGTTGTTTTGTGAGCTACTTACCATGGCTTGGTCGTTTTCTTCATTCCCATATTTGATGTCTAATGCATATTGTGTGCCCATATATTTTGTAGACCTATCAAGAGAACCAATTGTGCCAATTGCATAAGGGTTTTTGCCTGTAAGCAGTTGCTTTATGGTAGTAGTGGGCACGAAGCTGTAATCTTTGCAAACAAGTGGTATTTGCTCTATTGTGCTTAGGTCACTTATTACTAATATGCATTTGCAGTCCCCATGATCATATGTAGTTCTTGGGGAAATTATGAACTTAGAGATACAAAGGCCATGTCCTTGAACACATATGTCATCATATTTTGATATGAGGTTATGTGGTATGTTCAATGTTACTGTCGTTTGTCCCTTTCGGTCAGTCATGTTAACTCACAATAACTCTGTACCATGTTCTTTTTTGATTGTTGTTTTGTATTGCATGATTACATTAACAGTCTTTAGTATTACTCCACCTACCGAAAGGTATTACAAGAGATTTCAAGCCTAGTGTCTTGACGGTTTTAATTGGTGAAATAAAAACACGCAAGAGAGCTCTAAACTAGATACTAAATAAATCCGTCTAGCAACGTATAAAATATAAATACATCTAACTTTCATTTGTGAGTATATTTGACTACTGGATGTGACGCCAATCGCTAAAAGCAAGAGCCAGTTGTAAAAAAGACTAAATGGATTTGACTGCAAAAAGCAAGATGTGTGGGGAGAATAACAATCTCATGGAATGGAAATTCCAAAATATATATTTTATTTATTGATTTTATGCTTTTTACAAGGAGTACAATGTGGCTTTATACAAATCAAGGGTCACCATTAAATGATGTGACATATCAAGCTGTTAATTAATAAATAATAGATTACTAACTAAGTTACTAAACTATTTAGTTTTATTACAAGTCATCCCTCTCTAGAATTCTTTGTCCATGAAGTATAGGTAAGGATGGGTGGTGCGAATGGAAATATTCATTCTACCATGTAGCTTGATCATATGGTAAGTTTCTCCACTTGATAAGGTATTCATTGAATGATATGGAGCAAAGTGTTCTGGTTTTAATTTCCAAAAATGCATTCTGGTTCCAACACTAATTTTCCTTCATGATCTAACATAGGCAATTTAGTTTGTATGTGAGTGGATAAGTGCAATTTATTCTTTAGGCATAATACATGGAAGACGTCATGTATTTTTCCTTTATTTGGGATGTCTAGAGCATAGGCCACTTATTCCACTCTCTTTCGAATTGGGTATGGGCCATAGAACTTGGGTGCAAGTTTATGATTTTTGGAATTTTTTAGTGAAGTTTGTTTGTACGGTTGAAGTCGAACAAACACCCAATAACCCACTTCAAATTATCGATCGGTTATTTTTGAGTCTACTTATTGTTTCATGCGGTTTCTTGCTTGTTCGAGATGGTTCTTCAAAATGCTGACGACCTCACTGGATGTCGCTAGGTAATCTCTTGTTGCTGGAACTTTGAAATTGTTGATGAGATATTCTCTTGATGTAGGAGGCGGATACCCATATAAGGATTCAAAAGGTGACATTTTTCTAATTTGTGATATGTACTATTGTACCACCATTCTGCAAGGTGTAGCCATTGTAGCCATTGAGTTTGTCAGTTGTTCACAAAATTGCTCAGGTATCCTTCAAGGCATTTGTTTACTACTAACATTTATCCATTTGTCTGGGGGTGGTATGAGGTACTCATAGTTAATGAAGTGCCAACTTGGTGGAACAATTCTTTCTAGAAGTTGCTGGTAAATCTGAGGTCCTTGTCACTAACAATAACCTTGGGAAACCCATGGAGCTTAAATAGATTCTTTACATAACTATCCGCGACTTGGATTTCTTTTGCTTTGGATGAAATACCAATGAAATGAGCATATTTTTTTAATATATCAACGACTACAAATATAATCCTTTCCTTCTGATGTAGGAAGGCTAGTGATAAAATCCATGGATACCTCAGACCATTTTTGGGCTAGAATATGAAGGGGTTGTAGGAGACTAGTAGGAGCCACCGGTTCAAACTTATGCCCCTTTGACAAGTATCACATTCAACCACATATTTCTGGATATCAGTCTTCATTCCCTTGCAAAATAAGGATTGTGACATGTCCCAAATTTTGCATTGGGTCACACTAGCCTAATCACATTTTCCATATTCATTAGAGTTTGTCAAATTGATGCTAAGGGTCAAATAATTGCCAAGGAGGAAAATTACTAGTTTCCTAGGTTGGGGGTGGAAGCTTTGGGATTTGGAATAAGGGGGACAATAAATGATGTTTGAACAATAGAATGGAATAAATATTTAATAAATGAGCTAAATAATTAAATACAAGGGAAAATCAAAGTGGAAATTGGTCATGAAGATACATGGAGAATGTGGGACCCACACAAGCTAGATTTTCTATGCCACATGGAATCCTCCTTTTGTCATTTCAAATCCATAAGAAGAATAAGGGTCTTGGGATGAGTTGGAAGGTCAATATACTTGGCATGAATCAATTCAGGTCGAATTGGAGTGGATTATTAACTCCCATGGAAGAGAAAGAGGCATTTTGGAGCTAGTAAGACACTTGGACTAGATTCCCTACTCTATGACAACAATGATGAAGATGCTATGACACCTATGACACAAATCATATCTGAAGGCTGAAATATGACATATCTAACATGTCAAGTCTAAATAGAGCATCTAAGACATGTGAGTTGGGAAAGCTCAATGGGTTCTTACTCAAATTGGGGGAAGATGGAAGGCTAGGAAAGGGAGGACACATGACAAATATTGAGCCCACACCCAAATTCGAATTGGCTTGAGTTTGTGGATGGATTGGTAACCTTAGAAGGCTAAGTATGTTTATAAAATACAGGAAGAAACCAATAGAATGGATTTTGATCATTTGATAAATTGTCATTTGTGAATTGTGAGAGCTAGTGGATGACTAGTTTTCTTTCCTTAGCCAATTTCGAGGGTGAAATATTCCCATCCAAGTTGGTGTTTGGAGAGGCCACTCAGGTATTTCATGGAGTCTTATTGTCAGGTGTAATCTACAGGGAAGATTGTGTATTCTTCTACTACGACACTTTCTCTCAACCATTTCCAGTTTTTATAGCATATTCTTGCTCATGGAGGGGTTGCGCTTTGCGTGAGCTATTGATCTCTTTGGGGAAGCTTATAATGCTCCATTATTTTATTTTATGATGTAAATTCTCTTTATTTCAAGTTCAGAAGTATCAGGTCGAAATATCAAATGGTTGTAAGGAAAAGTGATTATTAATGAGCAAACAATGACCATTTCCCCACTACATTGATGTATGCTATGATAATGCTGATTATTTCGAATGAAAGAATGTATCTCTGATAAATATATGATGAATGGATGGTCATTAATGTGTATTAAAAGTTTCATGTTCAGTTACTAATCATCAAAATCCATTTTACTCATTTTAATTGCATTGGGAGAAGATTTGGTTCCTTTTCCCCAAGGGTCGAAATTGTGATTTGGGAGCTGTTTTGGAAAGAGTCATAATAGCTTGTAGAAACTGAACCATGATGCATATGATACTTTAAAAATTTCCCTTACACATCCCCTGCCTTTGTTCAGAAATTCGAGTGACTATGGGATCATTTGAGAATCCATTTCCGACAATTACCCAGGGGGAATTGGAGCCCCAATTTGCTAGTAAAGACTCTACTTTGAACAAAACATCAAAAAAGTTTGCAGAAGCAATTGGGGGGTCATAAAACATCCATGGACATCATATTTAAGTTCTAATATCATTCATGTACCTTCTGAGAACATTTGGGAGCATTTGGGTCAATTTGGAGGTCTAGACATCAAAACTAGTTAAGGTCGAAATTAGGGGAAAAAGAAAAAAATGGTCATTTAATAAAATTTCAAAAAGGGACATTTCAGATTGGAGGGTATTGTGGTATGTTTTAAAGAAACCAACATGGCCTGCTGTTGGGGAGTCACGGTTCTCTTTTAAGACTTGAGTTTTGATTTTTGATGAACTGGGTAAATATATTCTTTGTTTGTACCATAGTATGTCTTTTTCCCATGAACATTTGGATTTTATGTTGCCTTGTTATTTTCAACTTATTTAATTATCTTCCTTGTCTTTGGGTCTTTCACATACTCACTTTGGACTTTGGAAATCCATTCAGGAACAACTATGGATATGGTACATAGTGAGGCATCACTCTCATGTTTTCTTGATAAGCTGTCTGCAACCCTATTCTCCTTACCCTTTTTATACAAAATGTCAAAATCAAAGACTTGGATTTTTCTTACCCATTTATGTTGTCCTAGAGAGAGATTTTTTTGAGTTAAAAAATACTTCAGGTTGTTGTGGTCTGTTTTAATAAGAAATTTGGCCCCGAACAAATATTGCTTCCATTTAAGAAGGGCATGACTTATTGCCAACATTTCCTTGTCATATGTGGATTTTGTTTGCTAACTTGGTTTTAACTTTCGACTTTCAAAAGCAATAGGAAGTTTATATTGCATGAGAACAACTCCTAAGCCTGTCCTTGAAGCGTCACATTGAAGGATGGATGTATTTGTAAAATCAGGAGATGCTAACACTAGTGTGGATGTCATTAGGGTTTCAACTTCAAAACAAGTTTTTGCATCCTTATCCCATTTGAAAGAATCCCTTTTTAATAGTGATGTTGGGGGTGCTACAATTTGGGCGTAGTTGTGAACAAATCTTCTATAATAACCTGTTAGACACATAAATCCTCTTAATGATGTAATTGACTTGGGGGACGACCACTCTGTGATTTCCATAATTTTTTTGGGATCGACCTTAATGTCGTCGATTGAAACAATGTGCCCCAAAAATTCTATTTTTTTTCTTTGGAGGCATTGTGGAATGGAAATTCCTTTGAATTGTTCTATATTTTTTTTGTAAATATACACTACCCTTATAGCCTTATCTCTGGGCATGCTAAAGAAAGAGTGTCGGAGAATTATGAGGCAAGAGTTAATGGCTCCATAGATATTGGGACAATCCTTCACAAGCAACCCTATGGCATACTAAATGAGTGAGTTGAATGACCTAGCTTCCCTTAGGAGTGCAGTGTAAGAGGCATCCAAGAAGTCATTGGAAGAGTGGCAAATATTTCAAGACTTTTTGGATTCCCAAATCCTCTAATTTTTGAGTATTTTGATTTTCGGCCACTATGTCATACTTGAAAATCCTGTTGCATTGTAGTCTACGAGACAAATAATAGGAGTAGGCATGAACCTAGATAGTGCATTCCCTAGCTAGGGAACTAGATGGGTCGTTGGATAAGCACATTTCCTTGAGAGCGCTTATATGATATGAATTATGCAACTGAAGATATGTAAAAGAAGGGTGCCGACGTTCTGTCACCAATCGATGAATGATTTCCAACGTCTTCATGACGATCCTCCAGTCGTTATTATTAGCAATTAACTACATTTTAATAGCTTCCATTACTAAAGGGTAGTGCATCTGTTCTTCAGTTGTAGCGAAGAGCTCTAGCACAAGTTCTTCCTGGAGAGGCTTGTCATCGCAAGTAGTAATTTTATCAACTTTAAGCTTGATCTTTAGCCCCTGAACTTGTTTATTCAGGTAGGACACCACCTTCATTTTTTCCAAATTATGCATTTTTTTATGGACCTGTCGACGATTGGGAAAACGAGTGGGCTTGTTGTAGATTTCAGCTTCTTCCATGTCTTGAAATCGTTTAAAGAGTTTTTTTCTTGAATGTGTCCTAATATCTAACTAGTATTCCTCTCTTAATTACTGAGTCCCACCATAAGAACCAACGAAGGGCTCTATCACAAGTTCTTCCTAGGGAGGCTTCTCATCGCAAGTAGTAGTTTTATCAACTTTAAGCTTGATCTTTAACCCCTGAACTTGTTTATTCAGGTAGGACACCACCTTCATTTTTTCTAAATTATGCATTTTTTTATGGACCTCTCAAAGATTGGGAAAGTGAGCGGGCTTGCTATAGATTTCAGCTTCTTCCATGTCTTGAAATCATTTAAAGAAATTTTTCTTGAAGGTGTCATAATCTCTAACTAGTCTTCCTCCCCTAATTGCTGAGTCCCCACCATAAGAACCAGTCACAAGCATTTTTATCCATGTACATTGCTGCAACATTCAATTTGTCATCGTCACCATAGATATTGTGCATTTCAAAATATTTTTTGATTTTGATGATCCATCGAATCCTGTCTTGATTATTTTTGCCATCGAACCTTGCTAAATCGATCTTGACCTTGTGAACGATGTTGTGGGTTGGGCATGTATGTGAGTTATTGCCTCATTTAACTTGGTCTCTCTCATAGAGAGAATTTCGAGCTTTAGGTTGCGAATGGCCTCATCTTTTTGCTCAAGCTTTGCCGGTATCTTTTGAACTAGATCATCTTCTGACTTTATGGATGCATCATTGTTCTCTAGAGGGTTTCTCTCCATATTTCTTGTATTCATGTTGCTACTTTTGGATTGGGGATAAGTTAACTATTAAATATTTAATTACAATAATAAATATTATTAATAAATTGTTAATAATATTATTATATGCAAAAAAACAACTTTAATAGTTCTAAAAAAGATTTAGAAAAAATTAATGTTAAAATAATAATAATAATTATTTAATATTATATATTTTATGGAGTGAAGAGGGATGCAACGAAAGCAGGAGAGGAGTGGACGCGAGGAAGAGATGGGAGAGAAGTGAATTGGCTGGTGTGGAGACTGAATAACAATGAGATGGAGATCACTGAGCTCTGATACCAACTTGAAATTCCAAAAGATATATTTTATTTATTAATTTTATGCTTTTACAAGAGTAGAATGTGACTTTATACAAATTAATGGTCACCATTAAATGATAGGACATATGAAGCCATTAATTAATAGTAAAACCAATCAACCAAGATCATGTAAAACGAATCCTATAAGACATGAACCGATATCTAGAATGATAAATATACCTAAGCCTCCTCCTAATCCCATAGTTGCATATACAAAAATGGTCAATTGCATGGATGCCAAGATAACTAAGTAGAACACAACATTGCAAAATATAATATTACAATTGGAAATATATCACCAAAATAGATCCAAACCAAAGGGGAATTTCGACATTTATAGGCAAAGAAGTCCTCAAACCGGTTTTGAATAAGAGGGTTTCTAATCCTCTACACAATTATACCAATCCAATGGTACCTAATATATTGTACTTGTTTTGAATAAGAGGGTTTCTAATCCTCTACACAATTATACCAATCCAATGGTACCTAATATATTGTACTTGTGTAATGCATGATCATGTCAATAGAAAATTAATTTGTAAAACAAGCTAGAGAAGAAAATAATGAAAATAATGAAGAGAAAATAGACTTTTTTGAATCACGTGATAGAAAATCCATTTAATATGTTCGAATATTAAATGAAGCAAATTAATATATTACTATGATTTATATGCTAATTTAGAATGAAACAAAAAACCAAAGAACTTAATTCCATGCTTAAACAATTAGAGCTGCTACAGGTTATAATAGAGATGCCTTTTGTTTTAGAAAATATTTAAGTCTATATTAACCAAATGTATATTTATATTAATAAAATATAAACATAATTTTTATTAATTATGTAAAAAATTCCGCGTAGATTAGAATTTTGACTAGTTCTATTGATTTATTATAAGAAATAATCTTAGCTATATTGTTGATTTAATATAAGATATCTTCTTGGCCAAAAACGTCGTGCTTGAAGAGACATTTGGTCAATTCAAAGTTCACAAAAATAAAAACAGGTCTCATTCTCTGGCCATGTAAAATTTGAAGTTGGCAACAAAAATACCCATTATTCAATTTACGGGTACCATTCTCTATAGTACACTTGAATTCAGCTTTCAAGTTAACTTGGTAAACTAGGTTTGAGACCTGCGAAAATGGTTTTCAGATCTTGGTTCAGAGTTTCAGTAACATGTTTTTTGTCTTTTGTTTTTGTTTTTATTGAGTTTGAGTTAATTTGTTTTTGTTGGGTTGATATATGGAGATGAGCCGTTAGTCCTAGGTATTTAAACAAGCATAGATCTATTTTAAAAGGGATCTAGCAAGTGCTCAAAAAAATTTAATCTCTTAAGATGCAAAACTGTATTTAAAGTGTAAACATTGAGGAAGCCTTTAATTCATCTAATTTGTGTTTTTTTAATTTTATTTTTTATATATGGCGTTGTAAATGCTTTGACTCTAATTTGAGCTAACATGTTATTATTTTATAATATTTTATAATTTTTTTAAAAGGACACTTGTCAACTATTTTATAATTTTTTAAAAGGACACTTGTCAACTATAGGATGAGCATAAAAGGAGTTACACATCTCCAATTTATCTAATTTGTGTTATATATATACTGTTGTAAATGTTTTAACTCTAATTTGAGCGGACATATTATTATTTTATGATATATATATATATATATATATATATATANCTATCAACTCTAGGATGAGCACAAAAGATTATACATCTCCATTTTATCTAATTTGTGTTTTTTTATATATATGTCTTTATAAATGTTTTAACTTTAATTTGGGTGGACATGTTATTATTTTATAATATTTTATTATTTTAAAAAAAGACATTATGTCAACTCTAGACTTAGTAGAAAAAAATGTATACATCTTCCTTTTATTTAACTGTAAAATATGCCTCTTCCGCACAATCATTTATTAAACCCTTATTAACTATTCATTTCATATACCAACAATAAATTTCAATTTGAACTTTTGGTCTAGTAATGAATTTTTAACCAAAACCTTGATTAACATATTCAATTTGGAAATTTTTTCAACTCGCGATCTTTATCCATTGCCAATTCTTGGTTGGTTTTTCACTCATTCTTTCATAGTTTTACATTTTGAATTGATACAATGAGACTGGTACAAATAAGAAAGTGTCTTCATCGTGAATCTATCAAATATCAGAATGGTTTTTTCTTATTTAAGAGATTAAAGAAAGCACGATTTAGATTTTTTAATTAATTAATTTTTTTTATTTGGAATTGTAAACATAAATTGTTAAGATTATGTAATTTTAATGAAAGAAAATGTTAAAACAGATTGAATTTATTTTTTAATAAAAAATAAATCATGTATATTAAAAAATATTAAATTTATTTCTATAATAAAATATAAATTTTATATAATAAATAATTATTTATATTTAAATATTTAAATCGTTCACCCCTGACCAAAATGCATATATGCATAATGTGATTGAAATTTATTTCTTGAGCCACTTCTTTTAGTGTACCCCATTGTAGGTCAGTACATTGTTCTTACATTGTTCTTAGGTACATACTTATACTCAATTTTTCATTTAAATTCCAAATACAAAAGAGTAAGATATGATTGTGGTAGTGTTTCAGGGTAGTAGTTCTAAATTTCTAACTCTAACAGGAAAATAAGTTTTTTTTACTTGCTAATATAAGTTTTATTAGTTATAAATTAAATGTATTTTTTAAAGTTTTTTAGTTTATTTATATTAAAATATAATTATTTATATTACTTTTAATAAATAATATTATTTTAATATATTGTTTCAATTTCAAAGGAAAATAATAATTTATTTTTACATATAAAGATTGAAAGGTTCAATATCTCATAGCCCTTCAAAGTAAAATGAAACCTCACCCTTCAAATCTGATCCCTGGTGTTAACGTGGTTCTCCTATTCGCCCTCAATGTTCTTTTGCAAACAAGCACTATGGAATACCACAATGGAGCAACCTCCACATAATCAAGTGTCACCAACTTCTAAGGCTCTATTATATATCAGTATGTGGTCCTCAATCTTTAACCCAATCTTCAAGAGAGCGACGTCTCCCTTCTCCAATGGTGGCTCTTTACTTCACATATTTCTCATGTGTGTTTAAAACTACAGCTGCCAGTTTTCACAAACGACGACTCTTTAGCGTTCACAAGGCTACCTCATTCACTTCAATCTTCTCGAGATTCCACCAAATTGTAGTCCAATATGCAACAAACAATGGTTGTGGAGGATAAAAAAAGTGAATGCCCGAAATCAAGAAACGTGAGTTTGTAAGAAGACAATTTTTATACCTTTATCTGATTGTTGATGCAAATATCCAGATGCGAGCTTTAGTCTACCTTGAGTTTCAGCTTGTAAGATTGTGAGTATTGCTTGAATATGGTTGTATATTTATATGAGTATAATATTTTTAATTTTTTAATTTTTTAATTATAATCCGACATGTTATAAGTTTTTTATTTTTTATTATTATTAATTTTTATTGAGTCAACATGTGTCATGTCAGTGTTACAGATGGGACACATCTAGCCCATTTGAGCTGTAGAAAGCGCCTATTGATGCAAAAATGTTTCACTTGCCATGTTTGACAGTAAGGTAATAGATACAAACATTTTCTTTTCTTTGTTTTTCCATCTTTTGTTTTTTTAGCTAGATATAGGCCCGTCGTATGAACTTAAAAATTAGTTCACCCGTCATAACTTTTTACATTATGGTAAATATACAGGGAAAAGAAACTCATGGCATATGCTTATCATTACGGTATAGTACATGAATGGTTAGACATAGAATTGAGCTCATTGCCTTAACGTTTGAAAATAATGATTCAACATCTTAGCTTTAATGTGTTACAACCACGTTTCTCACCCCCACCCAAGAGCTGGCTTGGGCACCCAGTTGGGCGAGGCATGCCTTTGGTTGGATTGACTTGGAAAGAAGACACCTTAATGAAGTGACAAAACAACAGTGAGGCGCATGGATCGAGCATGGGTGTGCTCCCACAAACGATGCTCACATCCAAGGAAGTGGAGCTTGGAAATCCCATAGGTGTGGCACTTCGACAAATGTTGGCAATTGGTGAAGGACACATGACAGAGCCCAAGCGCTCATGAGAGCGTTGGCCATGCTTGGGGGAAACACCTAGATGAACGATGACCAAGAGACTGGAGCGCTCCACTAGAGGCACACTTGGCACCACATTGGTTTCCTAGGTGTGCTCTTGGTGGGAGCGCTCGACAGGTTGGAGAGTTGGACCGAGCACCCACATGGAGCGCACTCAACACATGGATGCGACAACAACCTTAGCACATGTTTGGGGAGTTCAAAGGAAGAGCGCTCGCAAGTACCCGACGCCTGCCCAACAGAATGCATGACAGACCGACGAAGGGGAAGGCGCATGTGTGCTTGAAGATGAAGTGGACCGCCGATGACGGGCGCACCAAGAAAAGGGGCACACTCCCTTAGAAGAGCGCCTTCACTCAAGTGTTGCACCATATAAGAAGGCGACGCTAAGGATGGAAGAGGCACACTTTGAACATGCAACCAAGTGACAGTCAACTGAGGCAGATGAGCTAGGGAGGAATCCGAGTTCAAGTCGCAGACACAGTTCGTTAGGAAACTTGACTCAGAAACACAGCAGGGTTGCGGAAGAGTGTGGCTTGGTAAGCCAGCACTCATGACGAGTTAGTAGCAGTTCGACAACAGTTGTCATAGGCTAAAGGGGTTAACTTAGTTGACAGAGTTGGACACCCATAGAGGGGTCAACTCATTCTTTTTGTATTTTGTAAACAAACGTGTGTGAGATGGTTAGGTGCACACTAGGAGAGTCACTGGTTTGTGGCACCTTCGTTATTTTGAAAGTTTCTTCAAACAAAGTTAACGTGGTTGGCCTGTTTGGAAACCTCACCATTATACTTATCTCTTGTTTATGTTTACTTGATGAATGCAATTGGCTAAGTGTAAATTCGGTTAAAGTAAACAACTAATGATTGATAAGTTTCTGCATCGGTTAGGCGTAGTCTATCAAGAAGCTCTTGAGCGACCAAGTCATTGGGAGGCATATTGGGCAGTGCCGCACACCATGGTTAAAGCGCATATGTGCAGCACATTTGATTGTGGCTGTGATAGGTGGTATCAGAGCAACTTTCTAGCCAAAAGTTGAGGTTAGCTGAGGTGTTCACAGCGTCGGTATGGTTACCACAGTTTGAAGACTTAGTGTTTTTCGAAAAAAAATGTGAAGCGACCCTATGCCTAGCAGAGGACCGCATTTTGGTGGAACACCTCTGCAGAGTTGACACTTCATTGGAAGATCGTTGGAAAGAGAGCGCCTCTTGGAAAGGAGCACCTGACAAAAGCACAATTGGAAACAACGCGTGCCGTAGAGAGGGCTCCTGGAAAAAGCGCTCAGGAGACGCTTGGTAGAGAGCTCCTTCACCGTGTGCTTGGCAAGCATTGGGAGAATAGCACCAAGGAGGTGCGCTCGAGGTGACTCCTACTAGATCATTGTGCAATAGTTGAAGTGCAATCGACGAAGAGCACGTCCACAGAAAGGAGTGCTTAGGAGCGACGACAACGCATCGACTGGGAGACACGCTCCACTAGAAACAAAAAGCGCTTGTAGAGAGTGCACTCAGGGAAGCTCATGCAGAGTGTCCATCACAGAGCACGCCACTTGGAGGCATGCTCCAAAAAAATGCGCGACAACACCAGGAAGGGCGCCCATGCTCAGGATGCTGAGACAAAAGTGTGTTTGGCGACAACGCTTAGTAGTAGGATCAGAGGTGCGCTAAGGCAACGCGACCTGGGACAAGGTGCGCCTGAGGTGTGCTAAGGCCACGATTTGGGACAAGTGCACTCCACTAAGGAATGTCAACACTAGGGTGCATTTTGATGGAGAAGTTTAGTTGAACTTCAAATAGAACATTCGAAGAAGGTTGTGCTCGACGACAGAGCACCCCATAGGAACACTCCATAGAGAGTGCCCATTGACAAACAGAGCGCTCAACAAAGTGTAGTAAGAGGAGCACTCACAAAAGTACGCTCTTTGCAAAGCGCATCGACAAAGTGAGCACTTGGCAAGTGCGCTCAAATAGCGTCCAAGGGGAGCACTCATAGTGCACTTAGGAGGAAACACACTCTTGGAGAATTTCATCGAAGAAGCACGTGGAAGTGATTTGAACGGATCTAAGGACAAACATAGATGGATGGGGCATGCCGTGAACGGTTATCATATGTGCTGGAGGAAACAATGAGGTGCATGTGAGAGAGGGGACACGTCTTGGACAAGCTGTTCCAAGAGTAGGCTAGAGAAGAAGCACTGCGGTTGCAGGAGCCTTCAAGTCAGACAGTGGGAATGAAGGCAAAGAAAAAAGTGAAGCTGAAAGGTACTCGAGGAGAGTCAAGCCGAAAGAAACCAAAAGTGCCAGAAAAGAGAGTTGTCTGCTACATATGCGACGGTGATCACTTTGCTAAGAATTGTTCGGTGGGGAAATCATAAAGGGACCAATGATACGATTAGCAGCAATGAGGGTGCTGGAAGCACCACATCATTTAGATGATATTTCTGAATCAATGAAGGCAGTGGAAGCCTGCATTAGAGAAATGACAGGGAGTCGGGATGCTAGGCTACATGAAGGCGTAGATTTTGTGGAAGTGATGGTGAGTGGGTGGAAATTTTCTGCATTGATAGACATGGGTGCTACTCATAGTTTGGTGAGCAGCCAGACTGCGACATCCTTACACAACGCACTAGAACTCAACCAAGCGAAGTTCAAGGCAGTGAACTTGGAGGTGAAGTCAGTAATGGGAAGGATAAGCACAACACTTATTCGGGTTGGAAGGTGGCATGAAAACTTGGATTTGAAAGTCATTCCATTGGACGATCATCCATTGATATTGGGAAAGGACTTTCTTCGCTTGGCTAGGGCTGTGTCGGTTCCGTATGCAAGTCAGTTGGTTTTCTTGAGTGATGCTGGAGCATGGAGCATGCCCATGAAGCAATGAGGGAAGCTGGGATACATACCAAGGGTGTCTTTGGTGTAGGTGATCGAAAAAATAGGAACGTCCCAAGGATCACTTCAACGCAACATGGTGTAGAACCATATTTCGGTTAAGGAGAATCCAAACACAACTATGAGAGTTGGTTATCCTTCAATAAGGAGGCTAACATCGTTGGAAAAATGAGTGAACTCAATCTGGCAAGAGGTTGAGTCATTGTGCGATATGGGAGAGACTTCATGGAAACATGGGGAAAGGTTGGTTCTTGCACCAACAATGACTATGGAAGTCACCAAGAGAAGCACATTAGAGATGTCATCAAGTGACCAAGATGATGGCATTTCGGTCAAGCGGAGTTTTGACAAGGAAGACAAATGACAGATTTCAGAAGGAAACACCAGCGAAGATAGCTTGTCACGTGACGTGACAAATATCATGGCATTTTGTGTGCATGCCATAGGCATCCCATAATTGTAGTTGTCTTGAGATAGGTTGAAGCAAGTTGGTTGCAGTCTAGAGGAAGTGGAGGCAGTCATGACACACTTGGAAAGTGAGCAGAAGTATAACCAAGAAAATGAAGAAACGATTAAGGAAGCTGGTGAAACCTTGGGCACACTTTAAGCACTAGAAAGACAAGGAAAATTAGCAGTCTTGTAGGGCTCGCAACATAAAGACACTTTTGGAGGCAAGGCAAGTGTTTTGTTCAAAGGGACAAGTAAAGATGCTAAGAAGAGGGTCAGGAGGAGACTGCAGCAAACAAAAACTGAAGAAGCGTTACCGACAGAGGCACATGACAATGACCATAGTGTTTTGACAGATGTGAGTACTCTTGTGTTCGGGATTGCAGAATCCGAACTAACATAGGCTCAGTTGGAAAATATTTGGTGCAGCAACGTAGGGATAGATATCACACTAAGGTACTTGTGGAAAGTGGTTTTGATGGGGATGGACAATGGCACCACCCACTAATTTGCTTAACTTGAGGAAGTACAGCAAGGGGTTGCTATTAGTGGTGACAATAGCGAGACCCTAGGTTCCTTGGCAAGGTACCCTTAAAGAAAGAAAATCGCCAAATGAAAGACAAGGCTGGGAGTCTTGAAGAAAACACAGTTGGCTTGAGGACGCTTAAAAGAGCTAAGGAAATATGGTTTCAGAACGAGGGAGTTTGTCTTGTAATGAAGACACCACGATCGGACTAGCTACTTGACTGGTCCCCTCATAAGGGCCCAGTGAATGGAGACATGATGGAATTCAGGGAGTATTGGTTGTGAATTAAGTGGTTAGAAGCCTTGTATGCAAAAGATTTTCTAAGGAAGCTCACGTTGTTGCGACGACATTGGTGGATTGTCCAAGGCATTGGAGCAACGATGGTCATGTACATTGGTTGCGACATAGTTTATAAGTTCAGACTTGGATACATTGCCGAGGACGACAACAAGCTTAAGTGGGGGAGGTTGTTACAACCACATTCCTCACCTCCGCCCAAGAGAAGGCTTGGGCTCCCCTTTGGGAAAGGAATGCCTTCGGTTGGATTGAATTGGAAAGGAGACACCTTGGCCAAGTGACAGAACATAAGTGGGTTGCATGGACTGAGCATGGGTGCACTCCCATAAACGACGCTCACACCCAAGGAAGTGGCGCTTGGAAAGCCCATGGGTGTGGTACTTTAGAAAATGTTGGAAATTGGTGAAGGAAACATGTTGGAGCCCAAGTGCTCATGAGAGCATTGGGAGCGCTTGGGGGAAACACATAGATGAACAACGACAATGAGATTGGAATGCTCCACTAGAGGTGCACTTGGCACCACATCAGTTGCCTAGGTGTACGCTTGGTGGGAGCACCCGACAAGTTGGAGAGTTAGAACGAGCACCCACATGGAGCATGCTCAACACATGGATGCGAGGACAAACTTAGCACACATTTGATGAGTTTGGAGGAAGAATTCCCGCAAGTACCTGTCGCCCTCCCAATAGAACGTGCGACATACCAACGGAGGGGAAGGAGTGCATGAGCTTGAAGATGAAGTGGACCGCCGGTGATAGGTGCGCCAATCACAGGGGCACGTTCACTTATAAGAGCGCCTTCACTCAAGCGATGCACCATATAAGAAGGTGACACCAAGGAAAATCGATTGAGGTAGATGAGCTAGGGAGGAATCTGAGTTTAGGTTGCAGACACAGTTCACTAGGAAGATTGGATTAGAAACATAGTAGGGTTGAAGAAGAGCATGGATTGCGAAGCCAGCACTCGTGAGGAGTTATCAGGAGTTTGGAAGAAGTTGACGTAGACTACAGGGGTTAGCTTAGTTAATAGAGTTGGACGCCCCCAGAGGGGTCAACTCATTCTTTTTTGTATTTTGTAAACGAATGTGTGTTAGCTAGTTGGGTGCACACCAAGAGAGTCATCGGTTTGTGGCACCTCCATTATTTTGAAAGTTTCTTAATACAAAGTTAATGGGGTTGGATGGTTTGGAAACCCCACCATTATACTTATCTCTTGTTTATGTTTACTTAATGAATGCAATTGGCTAAGTGAAAATTCGATTAAGTTAAACAACTAACGATTGATAAGCTTCCGCATCGGTTAGGCATAGTGTTATACTATGAAATGACACTTCTCCATCCGAGTACCGACATTGAATGAGCTAGTACACAAAAGGACAGTCTGGATTGAAGTATCCTAAACACTATAAATGAAGTGAAGCCTTAACACATACTCTTCCCTTCATCTTTTCCTTTGCATATAACGAAGTTTGTCTTGCATTCATAACTTTTCTTATGACAAGTCGCGAGTCACACGCGGGTATGATCATATACAACCCACAGGTCCACTATGGAATGTTGTAATCATGGGTTTCCTTTATATAAGTCGCAATTCATTCATGAGTTTCCAGTATATGCACTCATGATTCCCTTAAGACAAAATTTAAAAATAAAGTATGATTAGTCTAGGGGTAGTTGGGTTCGAAATCATAACTTCCCAAAATTCCCTAACTATCATAGGACTCGTAACGTCTCCTCATCAGAAAGTATAAATAGAGGGGAGGGGTAGAGGCTAAAGGAAGCAAGTTTGGAGAGAGGAGCAAGAGAACTCAATATCTTGGTCATAAGAGAGGCTTGTCTCAGACAGGGTTGTAATGTTCCCTAAAACTTCTTAATAAAGAGTGAATTTCTTCCATGTTGTCTTTGAATATGTTCTTATTGTTGTGAATTATGAAATGTATTGTTAATTGTTCTCATATGCAATTACAATCTTTCATCCATTTAACGGTTAAAAGTTAACATTTATGTGGAAGAAAATCCATTTCTTGTCTAGGTACAGGAGATCTGGAACTTGAGGAGCTTTGGAGGAACAAAGCTAAAGCTTGGACCAACCTTCAATAATAAGGTGCATATTCATTTTAGCCCAATTCTCTTTTATATGTTTCTATAATCTTCTTTGTCTGCAATCCAAAACCTAGTATGTTGGTGACCCTAGGACCCCAATTCATAAGGTAGATTTCCCTCACAACAGAACTGGTGACTATGTTGGGGAGTCTAGTTTGTGTTGGGGCCTTTTCAATTAGGTTTTTAGTCCAGTTTTCCGCTCTCTTGTTTATGTGTTGATTTGACTTTTCCCAAGTTTTAGTTAGTGTGATATATGCTTAGGATTTCTTGGCTTTCAATTTTTCTTTTGAAAAATTTGAGATGCACTTGCGGGTTGCTGTGTTGACAGTCATGAGTTTTGGGTTGTAATCATGGGTTTCCTGTATAATAGTCACGATTCACTCGCGGGTTGTCCACCGGACAGTCATGATTTCCTGTAGGAGGTGTCCATTTCTATGGTTTTCCCCTTCTTTGAATGTTTTGGGCCTTTGAGTACTCCTGTAGGGTTACTTCCTGAGTATGTACTACTCTGTCACTTGGTGCATTTCACTGTAACTTGTCTTACAAGTTTGTTTTGGACACCTAAGCCTCCTAAGGGAGAGCCCTATTCCAACCATGCAAAGACACTTAAACACAAAAAATATACCTAACATATATGTGTGTTAGTGACCAGTGCCTAATGGAGTAAGTTGAAATGATAAGAATATTGCAAGTGTTGTGTTAAGGGTGTACATAATTAATTCAATGGTAAGTAAGTAAACAACATCACTCTATGTGTTATTGATAAGTGATTACTTGGTAATGTGCAATGTCATAAACAAACACATTATACAACACTGGATATAGCATATTCATATTCATTCACAATAGATTTAGTATCATTGGTTATGTGAAAATGTTGAATGGTAGTGAGTAATTCAGTCCTTTACCTAAGTGTTACTACGATTACCATGTTCAACACATTATCCTACCATTAACATTAAAACCATAAACTATGCGTATCCATATGCACCAACTTAGCAATATTCGAACAACAACAGTAAATAATCAGTGGTAAAGAGACAAAACATCACCCCTTTACGGTTATTACCATGAAACAGTTAGTCTACGATGTTAATCAAATCATGGATGACAAAACAATGTTAGTTATCACGTGTAGGGGTAGAAGGATGGAGTGAGCCAAGGGATGACTATATGAAGGAGGGAAGCTGCACAGTCAATATGAAGGCCATGAAGATAGATAGTGGAGGTATGTCGGTAGGTTAAGCACTGGTCTACGAGATGGTGGAGGTGCTTACGAAGGAGGGAGAGGAGGACGATGTATGGGAAACCACCGATGGATAGGGAATGAGAAGGGTGAGACATGCAGGTTAAAACCTTTGTGTGGAGATACTGAGGATGTGGACATAGGCCGCTTCAGCAACGAGGTCAATTATTTGAGAGGAAACTTGAAGAGTTCCAAACTTGGAGTGGGTAGAGCTGAAGAGAGCCCATCCAATCTAGGTAGACTGAGGGTAGAGTTCGATGTTGTAGTAGCAATAATATTTGAGTAAAGGAACGCCATGGGAGATGTCGCTGTAAGTGGCATGAGGTCAACGCAAGGAGGAGCCGAGAGAGTTAGGGAAAAATAGCAAAAGACGGAAGTGCTTGGTCGAATGGCTTGTGATTGGCCTTCTCCATAGGCCTAGGAGAGGAAAGAAAGTGTGGGAGTATGTACCTGTGTGGAGGGACAAGTGAGGTGATGGAAAAGGCTACAGGTGGAAGAGAAAGGATCTGGTGGCTATGAGGTGGAAGAGAAACACTACTATAGCAACGAAAGAGAGAAAGGGAGTAAGCAATGAGGAGTTAACCCATAGAAGGAGGAAGAACTAGGGTTAGGGTTGCTGCTAGGAGAAAGAAGAGAGATGAGGTACTAGGGTCTAGGATATCTGCAAGGATTAGGCTAGAGAAATCTAGGGTATAAGGTGGAGGGAGATGTAGCAATGACGGTTAATGGAGTTTTCATAAGGGGCTGCGAGGGAAGGAAAGTGAGGAGCCAATGATGGTGTGAAGGGAGGTATCCTACAGATGGAGAAGAGTCACATGGATGAGGAAAGGTCGGTCTAACCCTAACCCTAACCAAAATCTAGCCTAACCTAAAACTAAATAACCTAAGACCTAACCTTAAGTTAACCTTAAACCAAATAAAAAATAACTCCTACACAATTCTAACATCTAACCCTCGACTAGGTTTGTGAGAGAAAAGGTAGTGTGAAGGCCTAGGGAAAACCCTAGCACAAGCCCTACCTAATCGAGGGTTTCTTAGGAAGAATGATTAACCTAATGAAGGAGGGTCCTAGGTTAAGAAACTAACCTGGGAAAACTAAGGAGAAACCCTAAGGCACCCTCACAAGGATATGTGTCAGTGTTTGCTAAGGTGACAAGAGGAAGGTAAAGGCCTATCATAGGGAAAAGTGCAACTCTAAGGCCACCACTAAGACTCAGACATGCACATCCACCAACATCCAACAAAAATGTAAGAATCTTGACCTCATTGTGCTTGTTTTCATCCAACAAATCAAAGCATCACCAAAAGCAGAGTTTCACCAAAGAATTACCAGAAAATAGCTTGCATTAACCATAAAACTTCCTCACAAGGAGCACATCCATCCAGAGAAACCCTAAGAAGGGTAAAACAAGTGCATAGTGATTTATCCCATAAGTTCTGATTTAAAATGAAAGTGAGGAGATCTATTTATATGATCTCACACTCACTTTTACACATAATATCCAGACAAACATGACTTAAAACAAGTAATTTTGTAATTATTAAATGTAAACTTAAAATTAAAAGAAAATAATAATAAAATATAGACAAGGTAGGATACCTGGGTTATTTGCATCCTTAGGTGCCAAAACACGCTCAAATAAGCGAATCGATTTGAGCGAAAGCCCATAGCAGGATGGAGGGAGGGTGTTATGCCCCATCTAACCCCTAGAATATAGTAAAATCCCTCAATGCCCTCCTCAAAGCACGAAAATGATTTGGCATGGACAATTAATTAACTAGAGGAAAGAAGGCTAGGGAGAGAAAGTACTCACTAACTGAAGGGCCAGGGCCCAGAAGGGTGTATGAAGTGGTCGTGACTGAAGACTAGTGTCTCGTGGCTGAAACAGAGGCCACTAGAGAGTGAAAAAAGGGAATGTAGCCATGAGACCCAGTAGTCAACCTTTAGGGGCCCTAGACATCAACCATGATGTTAAAAACCTCTTTAAAAGGGCAGTCATCTATGCCATTAAGCCATATTACCCTCACAGGAGGACCAAAGGGTCCAGGCATGACCACCATCGCTCAATAACACCCTTCCTGGTTCGAAAATTTGGCCCTCTCTCCTCGGGGTACACCTAAAGGTGTGCTGGGTACAAGTGCATCGTAACAATAGATATATTTATTTTTATTTCAATAAAAGGAAATGGTGATCATTCAACCCAAGGGAAGAAAAATACTACTTAAAATTATCTTATTTTTTGAACCTAAGATATTTTAGACAAATATTTTTTTCAATAAACTTAATTAAAATTTTGATAAAAATATAATAATAAATATTATTAATTTATTTTATTTATAAATATAATTTTGTTATGAATATCGTATGTTATTTGATAGTTAGGAGGATGTACACGATAAAAAAGGAAATTTCCACCAAATTTTGAGGAAAAGTTAGAAAAGGGAAAATAATATAACCTTCATACCATAGTAGCATTTCTGAACACGTTGAATATTCAGTGTTCGTGTAATACGACTCTTACTACCTGAAAGTTTATTTTAAAAAATCAAATTTTAATTATTTAAACATTACAAAACAAATTCTACTCAATTTAGTATTTTGCAATTCAATCAAGAATGGTAAATATTTATTGCTTTGTTATTAAAATAATTATTATTAACTAAATTTTTTCTCCCAAACTCCTCCCATTATATTTCATGTTTTTTAAATAGTAGTTTTGTTTATAACATTTTTAAAAAATCAAATTTTAATTATTTAAACATTACAAAACAAATTCTACTCAATTTAGTATTTTGCAATTCAATCAAGAATGGTAAATATTTATTGCTTTGTTATTAAAATAATTATTATTAACTAAATTTTTTCTCCCAAACTCCTCCCATTATATTTCATGTTTTTTAAATAGTAGTTTTGTTTATAACATTTTTAAAAAATCAAATTTTAATTATTTAAACATTACAAAACAAATTCTACTCAATTTAGTATTTTGCAATTCAATCAAGAATGGTAAATATTTATTGCTTTGTTATTAAAATAATTATTATTAACTAAATTTTTTCTCCCAAACTCCTCCCATTATATTTCATGTTTTTTAAATAGTAGTTTTGTTTATAACATTTTTAAAAAATCAAATTTTAATTATTTAAACATTACAAAACAAATTCTACTCAATTTAGTATTTTGCAATTCAATCAAGAATGGTAAATATTTATTGCTTTGTTATTAAAATAATTATTATTAACTAAATTTTTTCTCCCAAACTCCTCCCATTATATTTCATGTTTTTTAAATAGTAGTTTTGTTTATAACATTTATAATATACTGGTGTATATTTAATTAAAAATATTATATATTATATGTCTACTACCTTATTTTAATAGTATTGAATTTTTTTGTTACTTATTTTTTCCCTATCAAATATGCTACTATGCTTCATACTAAGGAAAAAAAAAAACCAACTTAGGCATGCAATAAAAAATTCTAATGCCCAATGCAATAGTATAGTATTGCTCCTCGAAATATGGAAGTTTAGCATTGGAGTTTGTCAATCACCGCACCAACGAAAATTTTCTAGAAATATCAATTCCCACCAATGAAAATTTTCTAGAACATCAAAATCCTTGTAGAGAAACTTTCAAAAACCCCAAAATCCTTGTAGAGAAATTTTCAAAACACCAAAATAATGGCAGAATGTTAGCTTTCTCATAGCTCTCAAAATACACTATTTGATTCCTAATTGTAAATATTTTCAGCTTCGTAAATACTTCTACATCTCCGAGGATTCCTAATTGTAAACAACCCGAGCTTCAGTTTAAAATGAGTAAGTAGATATAGACACAAACGTAAATTGTCAAAAACAATCATCCCTCTAATGTTACTTACAAATTGATGATGTAAATAAGACACAAATCTAAATTGCAAAAAATAATCATCCCTCTAATGTTGCTTACAAATTGATGTCGTAAATAAGGCATGAAAGAAGTTTCATATCTTAAAAAAAGTTGCTAAGCAAAAACTTTGTTTAGTGATCTTAACAATGTCAAATCATCAATTGCTACTTGGGTGACAATTATCTATAATAAATAAGTTGGTTGAATCCTACCCTTTCACAGTGTCTATAAGTTTGTCAACCAACCATTCAATTTCAACCTACCTTTCATTGTTCTTTACAAGTTTGTTAACTACAAGTTAATAAGTATAAAGAGTTTGCATAACCCTTTTGTTCCCATAAAAATGATGCTATATGTGAGTTTTTCACATCAACAATAAATTATGAAAAGTTCATTGAGGTACTTGTTACATTGCAATCCAAGAGGCAGATGTGAAAGTGATATAAAACAAGGAAAAATAAAGTAAATTAAATAGTTTTAATTAATAATGTTTAATAGACAAAGAGATGTGTTATGGTATTAATTAAATTAAATCATATAATTAATAACATTTTATTATCAAATAATTATATCTGCCCATGATTCTAATTAAAAAAGAAAGATTATTTTAAATAGAAAAATTAATATCAAAAAAATTTAATATAAAAATTTACTAAACTTTAAATGAAGCATGGATTATGGATGATAGAGGCTGAAACCTGCCATTTCAGCTAATTACGTCAAACAAAAAGCTTGCAAAAATTCAATATATGGAATGGCTTAATGCTAAATAATTAAATACTTCTACTTAAATCTAAAAATTAAATGAACTTAACTTAAAAATTTAGAAAAACAAAATAAATAAATAAATGACTCTTCTTTACATTATATAATTACAATAATACAAATCCAATATACACCACAAAATTTAAAAATGTATTAAAATAATCCAAACAAGTTGACAAATCCAATTTAACTAACAAAAAACACAAAACTACAAAAAACAAATCTACAATATTTTATAACATTATAGTAAAATAATATAAGTTATACAAACTACACAATTTAATAGCATAAACCCAAATTAAAAAAAAATTGTAATTTCATATTAAGTATTATAAACCTATTTCAAAGAAATTTAATTTGAACATCCACTAAAAAATGTCGTCTATTATTCAACATGACATGATTACAATTTACTGATTTTTGTAATTGAGAATGAGACTTACTCCAAAAATTGTAACTGATCTATAGATTTACACCATGAGGTTTGATCTTCCAGCACTTTTTAGAGCATCTCCTCATGAATGCAAGGAGGCCAGAGATGAGTTTTGAGGAAACATCGATCGAGTAAAACACATGAAAATGTTGGATGACCTCGTCCTAGAAGAGAAGGTCAACACCCTTCTTAATGGCGATAAATACTCAACCTGCTGTAGAGCATTCAATGCATCTGCAATAGGTGTCTTAACCCTTGGATTAAAATTATTTAAGATCCAAGGGTTAAGATGCCTGTTGCAGGTGCATTAAATGCTCTGCAACAGGCTGAGTATTTATCGCCCTTCTTAGTATCCTGCATTATGTCTGTGTCGATAAGTGTGAGAATAGCCATGTAGCGAAATCCCAGGAATCGAACAAAATTTTTTTACCATGCAAGGAAGAACACAAGTAAGTTTTCTAACCCGTGGAGAGCGCCATGAAACTCAACCTCGGAGAAAGAGCGCCTCCCTGTCTGCTTGTCTTAAAAACAGGTGCTTTCTACCAGATGTGGCACTTATCAAAGCTTTACCTATCATTATACTCTGGTTTATATGGAAATCAAGAAATAGAACATGTTTTGAGGATCTTGACTCAACTCTTGCACAGGTTTCAAGCTTTAGCTTGGGTATGTTGAAGAATTTACCACAGTCCTCATCTGTGGTTTCTATCAGATCAATTTTTGTGGAAGAAATTGATCAAACTTTTGCATGGGGTTACTTTGATGGATCTGCAACCGGGAACCCAATGATGTGTGGAGCTGGAGGTATTTTGTTCATATCTGATAGGCATTATGTTACTTTCAAAGCAAGTTTAGGATTCGGTACAAATAATTTTGCAGAATTATGTGCTCTTAAGCTTCTCCTTAGGCTGGCTCGGAAGCATAATTTGGATAAAATTCAAGTTTTTGGGGATTCCCAGTTAGTTATTAATTGGGCTGCGGGTAAGTATCGGTTACTGAATCTTGAACTAACCATGATTCTTCAAGATGTTCACTATTTAGCTAACAGTCTTGATTATGTGTCTTTCAAACACATTTATAGGGAAAGAAATTTTAAAGCAGATACTTTGGCAAAAGCAGGTGGCAGCGTACTTGAAGGTTTTTGGAATACTTGTGAACAGAGAGGGGCAGAAATCATAGAAACCTTTCAGGTTTTCTAATATGTCTCTATGAGCAGTCTGTTTTCTGCAGTTTGTAGGACTGTTTTTTTGTTGATGGCTACATGCATTTTGATCTGATATGACAGATTCTTATGGTTTCTTTGCTGGATATTCTTTGGAGATACTAATGCTTGTGCATTGCTGGACTATTTGATTTGGTTCTACCTTTGATATGATGCCTTGACTGATATTATTATGCATTCTTTGCATTTTGGTGATCCCAAGTAAAGTACTAAGAGCTGGACAGGCGGGCTGTTTGGCCTCAATTATTCGGCTTTGAATTGGATATGAACTTTACATCTTTTGTTTGGCCTGGAACTGGCCTTTTTTAGTTGCTGATTTTTTGATCAGCTTTTTGTTTTATTTCATTTATGAGACTACTTCAGCCAGCTAGTTTTTGCTCTAGTTATATTTGCTTGTGATCACCTTGGATTCACAGTTTATCTGACCTGAGTGATCGGGAATGATGAAATAAGTCTGCTAAGATCAGACTTAATTGTTTGAATGGTTTTTTGATCTCTTTTCTGCTGAAAAGTTTATGTTGAACTTTCTGATCAGTTTTGGATATGGTTATGGATTTTGTGCTCCTTCTGAGGCAAAATCGTTATGTAATTGACAATTTTATAGTTGGATTTTTTGTATAATGGACTTTGAGGGCCATCTGTTGAATGTGAATAAAATATTTACGATTTTTTTCTTTGGAAAAAAAAAACTATTTCACATGAATTAAATATTGAATTTAATAATACGAGTTCAAATTGATTACATCAATTTGTCATTTTAAATCAATATTAGTAACGAGTTCAAATTGATTACATTCCTTTTAAATCACTATCACTCACCAATTTAGTTAAATGATCCAATAAATTTATTAGCTTATGTCACCCTAAAAATCCTATATTTCATAGAAATATTTTAATTTAGGATATTAAAATTCATTATGTTTAATATCATTTTAAAATTATTATAATAATAACATTTTTTTAAATATCAATATTATAAATTTTAAAATAATTCAACATGAATTATTTTATGTTGTCATATAACTTTTAAAATAATTCAATATAAATTATTTTAAATTATCATTATAATTTTTAAAATAATTCAATATATATTATTTTAAATTACAATTATAAATTTTAAAATAATTTAATAATATGAATTATTTTAAATTTATAATGAACCTAGTCCCATTCTTTTAATCGGGATGCTCTCACTATGCGATAATTCTTTTATTGTCTCTTTCAAATTATTATAATAATATTTTTTTTAATTTTAATATTAATATTATATATTTTAAAATAATTCAATATAAATTATTCTAATATATAATTTTAAAATAATTCAATATAAATTATTTTAATATATAATTTAAAATAATTCAATATAATTTATTTTAAATTATCATTATAATTTTTAAAATAATTCAATATAAATTATTTTAAAATATCTTTATAATTTTTAAAATAATTTAATATAAATCAATTTAAATTATCATTATAAATTTTAAAATAATTTAATAATATAAATGATTTTATATTTATAATGAACCTAGTCCCATTCTTTTAATCGGGTTGCTCTCACTATGTGATAATTTTTCTATTGTCTCTTATCGTGTTTATTGTTTTTCTTTTCATAGATAGCGATAGGTGTATAAAATATTTTAATCTTATTAAAATATATGCCATACAATTTTCTCATTGAGATATAATTATGTAATAATTATCGTGTTTATTGTTTTTGTTTTCATAGATAGCGATTGGTGTATAATATATTTTAATCTTATTACAATATATGTCATACAATTTTTACGCATTGACATATAATTATATTTTTATGTCATTGTGGGACATAAGCTTTCATCTTAGGGGATTAATCTATCCGTATGGTTCATTCTTTTAGATTTTATGTCTTTGATTTGACTAGGTGAAGGATGATGATGCATTGATGCAAAGTTTCATAGATTCTTTACCTATTTTACATATTGACAATTTGTTTTCTTTACCTATTCTACATATTGACAATTTGTTTTATTTAAGGTAGCATGGGTTTTCGCCATTTGTCGTTTGAGGGAGCGATGCTACCTTATAAGGGTTTTTTTGAGCAGGCTACTCAGATTGTGAGCCTTGTCGATGTGGAAGGCGAAGGCTTGTTATTGTCTTGCTCCTTCTTTTTTTCGTACCCATGATGTCTGGGTTTCGTTGGTCGAGGGTTGCGTCATTGGGGAGGTTTGGTTTTGTTTTGTGGGTGCGGAGCTCTGTTTCTTCTGGTATTTAACGAGAACAACCAACGACTTGGAGTCCAGTTTATCTTTCTGATAAACCTAGTACCAACCAGTACAAAAGTGGGAATTTTTCTATCATTGTGTTGTTTCCTCGTGTAGGGATAGAGCTTGAGAGCTAGGGGTGGTCATGTGAGAAGCGAGTTTCTTTTCTCGGCCTGGGTGGTGGGCTGGCAGTTTTTTGGGTGGTTTTCTTTTCTAGTAGCATTTTTGTGGCTTTGTTTCATCATGGCCCGTGAAGAGTGCCGATGGTCGCGTGTCCGAGTCAACCCTTCTGAAAAAGTGGTCTTTGTCAAGGCGTTATCGAAAGTGGGTGGTCCTTCTTCGGTGAGCCGTGACCAGTCTGTATTATCTTCCATTAAAGGTTGTTTGGTTGATGGGTTAACAAGAGCTTCACCTTATGGGTTTCTTGGTTCTAGGGTTTCATCTTCGGTCAAACCAAGGGTTAGCTCTGCTATTCTGTTGTTGAATTCCAAAGAAGCTTCTTCGATACTCTCTGCGCCCAAGGATAAGCATCCTAAAATCTGGGGTACTATCTCAGACACGACGACAGCTGTGTCTCAGAGGCCCAAAAAGATTCAGTTCGAAAAGGTTAAGAGTGGTAGACCTGCTTATGTGTTGGGTAAGGATGTCACTATGGACATGGTGATGGCTCTTTCCCAAAGGGCTTTGGTTGGCAAGTTTGAATTTTTAAAAGTATCCAGAGTGGATATCCTTTCATGGATTCAGAAAGTATGGAAACCCTTCATTGTTAATATTCCGCAAGTGATGTTGTTGGATGGTGGGTGGATTATCTTTCATTCCCTATTGGAGGATGACAGGAGAGTGGTCCAGGAGCGGTTTTGGGTCATAGGTCATGTCTCTCTTGTGCTTAAAAGGTGGCATGTGGATTTTGAGCCTCACCTCGAGAAGTTGTATAAACATCGTCTCTGGGTGCTCCTACGTGGTTTCCCTATCCAATGCTGCAACATTAAAGGATTTATGGGTATAACAAACTCTATTGGAAAATTTATCTTGATGGAAGAGGACCAACTATTGGGTTTTAGTAAAAAAACTTCTATGGTTTTGGTGGAGATTTTTGTGTCTGATGGTTTGCCGTAGGATGTCGAGGTAAGTTGGGAAGATGGCTCATTTATTCAATGCTTAGACTATTGGTGCATTCCATTTCGGTGCCATATGTGCATAAAGGCTGGACATTCTAAAACACTTTTCCATTTCATGCTCTGGATGCTAGTGAGATTCTTGATGCGAAGGGTTGTGCCGTGGATAATTTGGATCCGATGGAGAATGACCTCAGATTCCCTATTCCATTGGACCAGGAATTTTCTCTTTCTTTTACCGATAAGTTTGCTTAGTTGGTTCCTATTTTATTGAAATTCCTTCACGCAACCGATATTTTGAATGCTATGCCTGTCTCAAATTCTTTTGTGGATGAGGATGGGGTTTGTTTGGTTTCTGGGCTGGATGGGGATAAGACACCTTCTCCTAAGAATATTACACCTAGGGTTAGCAACCCTGTGGTATCCGAGGAAGTCTTTAAGGGAATGATTGATAGCGAGGTTACTTTGAACTCGGACAATGGGGCTACTCCTGTTTTGGATTCCTGCTGGGCGGAGGGTTCCGCGAAACCTCTTTTTACCCCGAAGGATCTCTGAGCCCTACCTGATGTCTGGAATTTGGTTTTAGAAGTGAACTTGACTTTGTCACCGCTTTCTCATTCTCCAACAGCTCCCATTGGTGTCAATCAGGGGTTTTTTCTACGTATGTCAAACCTATTCCTATAGTTGCTTATGAGGATGTCGTTAACCCCGATATTTTCTTGATATCTTCTATCAGAGTTGCTAATGTGTCTATTCGAAAACATAGAAAACCTAAGAGAGGTAGCATATCTGCCTCTTTTGGGAGGGGGCCCTCGGTAAACGACGAGTTTTTTGTTAATTCGGCTATTCCTTCTTTACTCAATAGAGGTGTGTGTGTTTCTCCTGTCGATGCTACTGGTGCATCATCTCGGGCTCTTAAAGATTCTGTAGCCCCTTTGGAGGTGATAAAATGATCTTAACCTCTTTCAATATTAAGGGCTTAGGCAGTGTCCCTAAACGTGTTGCGTTTAAACATTTTCTCAAGATTAGAAAACCTGGGATTGTTATGCTTCAGGAGACTATGTTTCTTGCTTCTTCTTCCTGTGAATTTTTCTTAAGGATCAAGCCTGGTTGGAGAGTTTGTTCTTTTGATGCCAATGGTCACTTAAGGGGGACTTTGATTGCTTGGAATCCCCTCATGGATGATATGAAGGCTTTCTCCTGTTGTGCAGGTATTCTTTTGGAGGATAAGGTGATAGGATTTACTACTCCTATGTGCATCTTAAATATTTATGGGCCTTATTCGAACAAGAAATATTTTTAGGATTAGTTGGTTTTATCAAGCATTTTCTTGAACTCTTCTCTTATTGTGGCAAGTGATTTAAATTTTACCACTTCACGTAGGGAAGTGTGGGTTGCGGGGAGAGCCCTAGATCCCTTAGCATATTATTTCTTGGAACTATTTGAAGTGTCTAACCTTGTGGATATTGCTCATGTGGTTTTAGCTCCAACTTGCAGGTCGAATGGGAGGTGTGGTCCGTTGGGTATTGCTAAAAGGCTTGACATATTCTATATGGATGATGCCTTATGTGAAAGGCTTGGTAGATACATATTGTGGAGCTACTTGATTGGGATTTCTGATCACAAGGTTGTAATGTTACAACTGGATTTTGATAAGATTCTTGTCTCTTATGCCTTTAAGTTCAATTCGGTATGGCTGGAGGACTTGGATTTTAACTCTTTTGTTCAAAAAAATGGGTCAGTTTATCTGAGGACTTTGATCGACAATTGAATCCAATGACCAAGCTAGCAACTAAATTGTTGTTACTAAGAAGGGAAGTGGTGAATTGGGAAAAGTTGAAGAAAAAGGAGAACAACAAGGTTTTTGTCGAGATTGATGATGAAATCCTTTTCTTAGAAGGCTCAATTGATGGTAACTTATTCTTGGAAGAGAAAAAGTTGAGACTCAAGTCCCTTAATTTAAAGAAACAACAACTTCTCCTTTTGAAGGAAGAAATCTTAAGATAGAAGAGTAGGGCTACCTGGATTAAGGCTGGGGACAACAATACAAAGTTTTTCCATTTCTTCGCAAATAAAAGAATGATTACTAATACAATTTGGGAACTTAATGTCTATTGTGAATATTCAAATAATATTATTATAAATAATTATATTATTAGTTCACTGGTGAAAGGGCGTAACCCTTCACTATGTTTGCTCCAACGTTATAATAAAGGCGAGCTTCATTGTAATTTTGTATCCATCATCTATCATTTTATTCATATTTTATTATTCAATATGGAAGTCATTTTTGACTCTTAATAGTCCAATCAGATACAGTTGTACCATTTGATATCAGGGCGGATTCTCTCCTTCGGCATTGACCTCGGATTCGTCTCATCCACTCCCTCTTCTCCCCGCTGATCCATCACCTATGCCCCTATTTTCTCCCGGCACTCTCCCACCTGCTCTTTCTGCTCTCCACCCTCCTCGCCCCTCACCCCTCCATCTCTCCTCCATCGCGCATTCACCCACGATGCTGCTCCACTCTCCCCCTCATGTGCCTCCACGCATCGCTCCTGCACATGATCTTCCAACTCACACGCGCGCCCAATCTCTTGTACAACGCATCCCCGTCTCCTGCATACTGTCAGCACATCCACACCATCACCTTCCTGCACGCTCCGCCCTTCCAATCCTCCCTCCCAAACCACCACACATGCATCCTCTTCTCCACCGTCACGACACCACCTTCTCCTCTTTTCTCCATCCATTCCACTACCCACACTCCCACCTGCAGCTTTCCTCCCATCCTCCGAGCCCGTGCCCCACCGTGCCCCTTCCTCTGCCACCTGCCACTCCATCTACGTCTCCCAGCCACACCCCTTCTGCCACTCCATCTACGTCTCCCAGCCACACCCCTTCTGCGCCTTCCTCTCCACCGTGTCTCAACCTGTCGCTATTGTCGGCCGTTCTTCTGCGCTCACTCCCCCTCTGGTACGCCGCCACCTCTGCGCTACCATTCCATTCCATTTTCGTCTGCAAAAAAATAGTAATTTTCATAAAAATTAAATATTATATATAATCATAATATTATAATATTTATTTGATAAAAATTTTTTTTTCCCAATCTTGTAATAAAAGAAATACAAATAAAATAAAATATATAATATAATAATTTTATTATTATATATTTTTTATTTTTCTTTTTTACTCCATAAGCCAAAATAGCGTCGAAGTATATACCTCCACATACAAGGAGCAAGACCATAGCAAAACTAAAAGACCAAATTGAAAAAATAGAGAAGGACATCAAGTCCCTCGTCGTTAACCAAAAAAGCTTGAAGGAAGAGATAAAAAATAACAATATAGTGCTTAAGAAAGAAATTAAAGCGAAGTTGTTATGGTATTAGAAATAAGGCTAGATGAAAAATTTGACATCCTGAATGAGAAACAAAAAGACTTGGATGACAAAATGAGTACCATGACTCAAAACATAAACACCATAACACAGAACTTGAGCACCATGACACAAAACCATAATACATTAATGGAAGTGTTACAAAAACTAATGCCTAGTACAGACCATGTCAGAAGTCCAGACATGTTAGAGGGCTCATTTCACATTTCCAAACAAGAAATAGTCACCAAGAATCAAGAATATTTGCAAAAAGAAATAAATATTACCAATGCGACGCTTAAACAAGAGATAGAAACAAAAGTACTGCCATATATGTAGGCACAATTAAACAACAAAATACATGCTATAAGTAAGATAGTAGAGAATGAAAAGGATACAAATCACCATCAACAACGAAAAAATTCAAATATGTCGGTTGCATCGACCAATAGCTCCGAGCCACCATCAAACCGTAAAGCAAAAGGTAATCAATATTATCCTTACACATTGTACCCACCTGAGGAAAAAATAGAGTTGTCGAAATACAATGGAAGTGAAGACCAATGCATTTCCTAGCTAAACAAAGCGGAAGAATACTTCGACATTTACAATATTCAATCTGACGAGGAGAAGGTGAAATATGTGTCAATGCATATGGAAGGGTACGCCTATAATTGGTACTTATGGTGGAAGAGAGACAATTTTTCCTACACCTGGAACTTGTTCAAAATTGATTTTTTTAATAGGTTTCAAGGAATCAGAGAAGATGAATTTTTCAGTAAAATTACCAGATTACAATAGGTTAGAAGTGTTGAGGAATTCACACATCAGCGAGAATCCTTATCGACATGAGTATTTGGGTTGTCTGACAAACAAAGACTCGAAACCTATTTAGGAGGTCTTAAACTAAACCTCCAAAAATACTTAAAGTTGCATGACATACCTAACGTAGAAGTAGCAAGACATAAAGCAAAATCCGCGGAACACAAATTGGAAGGAATAAAAACAAGAGGCGATAACCATTATTGACAAAAAAAAGAGACACAATGTAGGTGCTATGAAGATAATTGGTCACTCGGTCATCAATGTCACAAACCTCAATCATATGCCCATGAAATTGAAAATAGGTAAAAAACATTTAACAGTTACTTTGATAATAGAAAAAAGGAGAAAAACATATGTCGTCGAAGCGGTGATGAATGGACCCCAGGCCATAAATTTAGGAACAGTCAGACAATACAGTGCAGAATCATCAATGGAAAAGAAATGCAAGTCTCTGCACAAGAAATCTCGTCTGATTCTAATACCGACACATAATCAGAATGAAGGACGACATTAAGAAAATACTCAAGCTTTGAGGACAAAGCTTTCCCAAGGGGAAGGAAATGTTGTGAATATTTAAATAATAATATATTTATAAATAAATAGATTATTAGTTTATTGGTGAAAGGGCGTAACCCTTCACTATGCTTGCTCTAGCCTTATAAAGGTGGGATTCATTGTAATTTTGTATCCATCATCTATCATTTTATTCATATTTCATTATTCAATATGGAAGTTGGATTCAACTCTTAATAGTCCAATCGAATATGGTTGTACCAATGGCATTGGGGATGATCCCATATGTGATAACAAATCCTTGAAACTTGCTGCAAAATCCTTTTTTCAAGCGTTATATATGGGCAACGAATCCTCTAATATTGCTGATCATCTGAATAATATTAGACATTTTCCTCATTTGTTTGACATCAGTGATTGTGAGGTTATTGGAATGGAAATCACCGTAGCAGAAGTTCTGGAAGTCCAAGTGTTTTGCTAAAGATAAGAGTCCAAGCCCGGATGGGTGGATTGTGGAATTCTTCCTGCATTTTTTTGATTTGTTGGGGGATGAAAGGGCTATGGCTATGGAATATACAAGATGATCTGAGGTGGTTCTCGAGCTTCTTAATATGGCATACATCACTCTTATTCCTAAGAATGACATAAATGACTCTTTTAATGACTTCCGCCCTATTTCTCTTTGCAATATGCTATATAAGGTTATAACCAAAATTATAGCTGAGATAATTAAGCCTGTTTTGGGAAAACATATTTATGCATAACAATTTGGTTTCTTGCCAAATTGACTAATCCTAAATATTGTTGGCATGGTGCAGAATGCATGCATTCTATCAAATGGAATAACATATCTGTTTTTATTTTAAAACTGGATTTGGAAATGGCTTATGATCGTTTGGATTGGTCCTTTATTCGGCTTATAATACTTCAAGTTGGCTTGTCGGTGGAGATTACAAATTCGATCATGTCCTGCATTTCTTCAACAAGAATTTCTATATTGATAAATGGTTCACCTTCTCCATCCTTCAAAGGTTTAAGAGGAATCATAAAAGTTTGTCCTTTGTCCCCCTACCTTTTTATTTTGGCTATTGAAGGGTTGAGTAGAATTATCATTAATTCTAAGGAGCATAAGTTGATTTTTGGGATTAAGGTGGCTAGAACTCTTTGGGTTTCTCACCTACTATTTGTCGAAGATGTTTTCATATTTGTATCTGAGACCTTTGTAGAATGGAAACAATTTAAAGACTTAATCAATTTATTCTGTCTTGTGTCAAGTATGAAACTCAACACTTATAAATAAAGTCTTTTCTTTCTATGTAATTGTGACCATTTATTCTGTATCAACTCTCTTTTCTTTCAAGATGCATGATTTAGAGGAGTGTTTTAAATATTTAGTTTTTTTCTAAAACCTAATGGATATAAGAAAGTGGACTGGCTTTGGATCTAACTTAAAGAAGGTGAGGTGAAAGAAGGATAATTGGACTTCACGATGGATTTCCTTAGGGGGAAGGTTGATCCTTATTACTTCAGTTCTATAGTGCATCCTTGTATATTGTTTTCTTTATTCAAATAACTGAAAGGAATCATCGATTGCTTTGAGGAAAATGTTTTTAGTTCTCGTGGGATTGAAAAAAGAAGGAGAATAAGATAGATTTCGCTGACTAGGAATTCCTATCTCAACTTAAATATTTTGGTGGTTGGGGGATTACGAATATTAGACTTTTTAATCAAGATTTACGTGGAAAAAAGTCTTTGGCATTGTCTTTTCGATGAAGGGTCATGGGGCAAATTCGTCAAGTGCAAGTATTTGAAGAATGTTTTGCTAGTCTCTTGGATTAGAAGTTAGAGTTGGAATTCTTCATCTGCATTATAAATTCTGAGAAGTCTTGTCAAAACGCTTCCCTTCATTGACTAAAATGTCAGTTGGTTGATCGGAAGGGGCGTTCAAGTTTATCGGGATTGACCCTATTGTTGGTTTAGTGGATAAATATTCCCTCCCTGCTTCTCTTCTTAGAATCCTACATTAGAGGAACATTGTTGTATTTAGTTAGGCAATTAAGGTGAATTCTGAGCATGCCTTTGGATGGCTTTCAGATGAGGACTTACAAATTCAGGGTGATCTGGTGAGTGAATGGGAGGACTTCACGCAAAAATTAATTCTAGCAGTTATTAAAATATATGTTGGTAGTGATGAACTTTTTTGGTGCCTTAACAAGAAACACGGTGTTGTTATTGCTAACTTGGCCTATAATGCTCTCGTGGAGCAACATTTGTGTAGATATTGCTCTTGGTGGAGTTACACGGTATGGAAAGGGAAGCTCCCTACTAAAATTCACTGCTTCATATGGTTGAATTTGAATAATAAATTTCTGACTTGGGATGGGTTACAAAGAATAGGATTTTTGGGGCCGGGTAGATGTTGTTTTTTCCTTTCAACAGTGGAGATGGTGGACGATCTCTTTGGAGAGTGTATATTCATTCGTGAAGTATGGTCATAGCTCATGAAGAGTCTGCAGGTGGTTTTTAAATGGGAAAATAGAAATATGGAAGAGAATCTACTCAGGTGCAAGGCATCAAATCCATTCTTAATGGATGTCCCTTTTGTTACTCTTTGGGAAGTTTGGATCAGATCTATAATTTACAATATTTTTCAAGAGAAGAATTCAGATGATGTTCATGTATGTATCATTGTTTTGACAAGACTAAAGGAGTATGGATGTGGTATTAAGAATTCTACGGCAAGAGAGATACACCTACCATCTATGGATTATGGTGTGGTTACTGGTTTCTTCGATGGATCAGAACAAAAGGGGGTTTGTGGGGATGGAATGGTTATTAAAATGAAGATGAATGACACATTTATGTTGAGAATGGTTGTGGGTGAAGGAAAAAACAATAAGGCAGAATTGTTTGCTCTTTGGGGCCTCCTTTGGTTTGCTTGAAATAAGTATTTGCATATTTGTCTAATCTTGGAGGATTCAAAATTCATTATTGACTGGGAAAATCAGGTTCATCATATTCACTCTTTGGATTTAAACCACTGGCTTAACAGGGTCAAAATCTTACTTAATTCTTCCCCTCAGACTTCTCTTCATCATATATATAGGGAGTTCAATGGTGTAGCTGATATGCTATCAAATAAGGCCATTGGGTCTAAGAAAGGTTTCATCCTATATAAGGAATTTATGGATGAAATTTTGGCTGGTTATGGGGAAATGAGAGTATATTAAGTATTATTAACATGTTTTGTGCTTTGATTTGGCTATAACTTTTTGACACATTAAGCAATAAGGTACAAGTATATTTGTTTGACTATGTTTTTGAGTGAAAAAGGAAGTATCCCTCTATGCCAGAATGAGAAGTATGTGAAAGTATTTATAGCCTGAACTATACGTCTTTTTTGTTCTAATTAACATGAAAGAGAATCTCTCTCTTCTAAATCTAATTATGATACAATTTTAATATAAAAAGCTTGTTTTTTTTTTGGTTGTCTTTGATCACTTTCATCTTTCATCTTAACCATAGTGCAAAGGCAATTATCTTCCCTATCATCTAGAGATGAGAAGCGAGTTCATATTTCCTCTTATATAATTTTTTCTTCTATAACTTTTACTTGTTGGACTTAGTGAATTTTATCTACCACCATAAATTCATTTTAATCATGGATTGTAAAGAAACTAGAGGGATAAGATTTGCAGAACTATAATTTTTTGTCATTTAAAATGTATTATGTTGATTGTAGTTTCACTAAATTCTTACAACTCACAACTTATGTAAATATTATATCTATAGTATTTTAAAAAAATGGAATAGAGGTTTGAATTTTTTATCTACATTTCATAGCTTGCCATAAATAACCCATTGATAGGCAATTGGGGAGCCATAAATTTTCAACTGAATCTATAGTATTTCTATTTATATATCAATCTAATACATTTTTTTCATTTCTTTATATTGCAGTTTTTAAAGCATGTGTACACATAAAATCTCTCTTTCATATGTATAGAATAGAAATATTTTATTTAAGTTTGTATTTCTATTTTTTTTGTAAGTTATGGAGGAATTATATTAGTTACCAAAAAAATAATATAGAATCTGATAGTGTTGGTCGCTAGTCAGTAGGTAAACCCAACCGCATCTAAAAAGATAAATTGTCATAAATAGTTCTAATTATTGAATTAATACTATAAAATCTATACAGATGGCCTATTATGGCATCTATATGAACCAAACTACGAAGCATTGTCATCATCAGTAATAGGGATCATAAGAACCTTCCTCTCACTTGATGCTTGAGGACCAGGAACTGTAAACTCTAATGCAATGGTTTCTTTGAGCTATATGTTGAGATTTGCATCTAAGTTTATGTTATGTTGTTGAATATTTGGGTTATGATCTTGAATCTCTTCCATTTCGAGTAGAAGCTCATTTCATTCCTCTTTTGTGTCCAGGAGCACCTTGCTTATAAGAGATTTGTTTTGTCAATAAAAAGTGATGTTTTTTTAATACTTGGTGTCACGGGTACGGGAGGTCCTTGGGCCAGAGACCCATGGACCCATGTTAATTTCAATTTATTCATGCCAAGTACAATCCTGCTATATTTTTACCCATTCTTCTCCTTAGTAAATTTCTCACTGGATATGGGCCGGGGTTTGGTGGAGATAGGTGGCCTTGGCCTTCCTAAATTCCATTAAAACTTTGGATTGATAATTAGTGTTGTGGTCCCTTTTCATGCTATGACCACAATCCCCACCTACCATTGAAGAAGCTAGAGCCCAGATAAGAAGCTGACTACTATGGGAACAAGGGGCAATGCGTAGGCCAACTCGAGGCAGGATAGTTAGCAAAGTTGAGGGGCTATCACAAAGAATGGGGGAAAAGATAATATGGTGACTAACATAGGGATTTGAGAGGGACAAAACAAGTTCCCCAATAAGAATGTAAGTGCGTGTAAAGGAGATGGGAGTGCGGATGTCTGTCTAGAGTAGTGGAGTAGAAACAAACAGGATAATGTGGATAGTACAACAAGCGAGGAGAAAAAACACTGAGGCCGAGGGAGAAGGCCAGTCAATCCAGTGCCTTAACCTGCAGTTTAAAAAAATGGAAGAGAGAGTTCATCACACAATGAAGGAAATGTAGGATTTCTAAAGTTGATCGACATTAATGATGGGGAAGGCACAAAGGAATGGTATAGCTAAAGGGAAGTTCTTGGATAACCTTTCCAAATCATGATGTTCCTGCTAGCATAATGATTTCCCACCACACTGAAAATGAAACCTAGACAAGTCATTATTACAGTCGTCGCCTTTGTTGGAGCCATTAAGTAAATGACGATTATCATCATTGTGTGAAGTCTATAATTGATCGAATAGGAGGAGATCGGGATGTACCACTCCTTGTATAATCATAATAAATGCTCTCATTTTGAGAGGTGATGAATGGTATTGGAGGTGTCATTTCAGGGGTTGAATGTGGTAGTTGGTAATTTCCCTATCGCATCCCAAACACCCCATTCGTGGAATGTTTGTATTTCTATTTGGATGACATATAGTATTACTATTCTTATTTGTCATATTTATAATTATTTTCAAGTAGATATATGATGATGTAATCCTTGACATCTATACCATACTGAGTTGCAGAAATTCCTTTCGTGATGGTTATAGAGTTAACCTTTTGATGCCAATGTTGAGATAAATACAAAGAAAATGTAAGCATACAAAACTTGCTAAGGAAGTAGAGCATTTATTTGTAATGACATTTTAGAAGGACATGGATCCCTCCTTACGAGTTTGTCTAGTAGAATTTGTAGCATATGGATACTATGTTTGTATTCTCAAGACTCACACTGAAAATATGAGTCAAGGATATTTATATGAATGAATCATGTTATTTGTTGTGGTTTTTTATTTATTTTGTTTGAAATATTAAAAAATGAGGGATTCATGTTATGTGGAGTTCCTCCCCTCAGTTTTATTAGTCACCGTTGCCTACAACATGGAACTATTATTACTATTTTTTACATTAGTTCTCATCCATACACAAATAAAACTTTGATATCTCTATAGTATGAAATAAAGGTTTATTTAATTGACATCTTATAAATAGTCTTTCCTGAATTCCTATTTTTATCATTGGAGGAGAGTAAAAAATAAAAAATAAATAATACATATAATTTCATTAATCAAGGCATCTATTGTCGGTGGGTTCTTCGTTATCCTTCCTAGTCTTCCCATGAGGACATGATTTCCATAGATAAACGATATCTCTACAATGGGATTCGACCTTAATTTGCGCTTGGATTATGTGACAAGAAAATGGAGGGCTTTGATGGTGAAATGAAACTCATTTCTCTTAGTGAATTTGTTAATGCAATTTTCAAGATTCACTAGGCATTCTCTAGAGATTTTGATGGATCTCTTCACTAACCCTTTGCTCACATAGTACACATGATTCTTTTGTATTCAAAAGTAATAGAGTTCTCTAGGTTTGATTCGAATCCCTTCACATGAAGGGTGCTATACTATGTGCTTGATTTTTGTGTCCAAGAATTTATGGACTTTTTGGAAGTCCACAATCATTTCCTACTAATACAAGGGTCTCATCTTGGAGATAAAATACTAAAAAATGTAAGCAAAATGTTGTTGTTTGGTGACTTAGGTGTTCTTGGAAAGGGATTATGGAAAACAAGAAAATTATTCTCAAACTTCCTTTCATATATCAATTCATAATTAGAATGTATAATAATTTCTTCAAACTTCCCTTTACAATTAGGAGGGATAGCCTAGGAGGTGTTTTGAGTTTTGGGTATCTAGTTTAGGTGTTTTAAGTAGTATGGGTTGCTTATATTGTAGGTGATGTTGGTTATGGATGTGGTTGTTGCTTCTAATAGTGTAAGCTCAACTCAACTTCTTTTTTAATGTGAGAGTTTGTGTTAGTGTTATTGCTAGTGATGGATTGAATTATGGAGAGGATTTGAGCAAGTGACTTTTTTTTCGGGAAGCTCAAAGATTTCATAGGCATCCTTCCATCTAATATTTTACATGGAGTGATCATTTAGTCTTACAGATGAATTGATGCGAGGAATTTTTTTTATTATGTTTAGTTAAACTATCACTTATGCATATTAAACCCATCATAGATCTCAATATGAATTACAAATAAGGTGGGTGTATTGTGGTTAAAAATGTTGAGTTATAAGGAAATATTCACTATCATTAAGATTGCATGGTATAGGTGCCGATATCAATAACACACAATATGTGGTTAGTCTTGTTGTGTTAGGTTATGAGGAAGTGTGCATTAGGAAATACTTAACATCATTTGCTCATTTTTAAAATTTTTGTAACAATTTTATGTACTAAATTCCCAAAGGAGCATAAAATAAGCAAGAGAGAGTAATCCAACACCTTAATAGTGAAGAAAACAGGTGAATAGGAAGGCTATTCAAGGGGGCAACCTCCTTATACAATGTACCAAATACACAAGACATGATGATATGGTCCTAAATATAGGTCTCCTTGGTATATATATAGGAGAAAAAGGGTATAATTACATTTCTATCCGACCACACAATTTACAATTAAGGTCCTATCCAATTAATAGATACAACATTAATTTAACAATATAAATGTGATGTTACGATACATAGGGATTAACGTTCCCCTCCCCTTCAAACACGTGTTGTACTCAACACTTGATTATTATTATTATTATTTTATATTTTTTTGAAGAACTCATCTTCCCATCTTTCCTCTTTTATTGACAAGTTCTTCAATTACACCAGGTACTAAAAAATTGCTCGTTTTCTCAAATTCTTGGTTCTTGTGTCAATGATTGTTTTAGGTTCTAGTACCAATTTCCCTTCTTGTTCAATCTTTGGTAAGATAGTGCGGAATAGGATCTTGTCACCAATTACCTTTTTTAGGCTTGACACACGAAAGATTGAATGTACACATGAAGATGGAGGCAACTCCAATTTGTTATCCATACTTCCAATCCTTTACAACACCTTATAGGGACCATAGTACTTGGGTACTAATTTATTGTCCTTATTTTGTTTCTTGAGGGACATCTATTTGTATGGTTGTGGCCTATAAAGTAGATAATTCCCTAGTTCAAATTTCCTTTCATTGTGATGTTTATTTGCTTGTTGTTTCATCCTATATTGTTCTATAACCAAGTTATATTTCAATACTTGGGGAATCTCTTGTTGGTACTTTATGTGATCCTCCACCATTAAAACTTATATTTCTCCTTCAAGGATAATGTTTTGGAAGGAGGATGATAGCCATAAAGTGCCATAAATTGTGTATTTTTTTATGAAGTATGGAAATATGTGCTATACCACAATTCTGCTAAGGGAAACCACTTGACCCACTGGGCTTGTTTATCACATGCAAATAAACATAGACACCCTTATAGGAATTTATTCACAATATGAGTTTGCACGTCAAATTGAGGATGTTAAGAGGAGATGTGAGCCAATTGAGTGCCCAAAAAAGAAAATATTTCCCTCCAACAATTGATAGTGAAAAATGGATCTCTATCACTTACAATAATCTTGGGGATTCCACGTAGCTTATAAATCAATTCCATGAATATTGTAGCTACTATACTTTCCTTAAAATGATGATAAATACAATAGGATGGGAATACTTTGTGATTCAATCCACTACTACCATGATGACTGTCCTTTGTTATGACTTTGGTGGATCTATGATAAAATCCATTGAGACCTCTTCCCAACGTTGACTCAGTATTGCTAATGCTTGTAGAAAAATTTGTGTCTTGATGGTCTCTCCTTTATTTTGTTGAAAAACCAATATTCTGCCACAAAATTTTGTACATCATATTTAATACCTTCCCCAAAAAATCCTTCTTGATCTTGTGGTATGTTTTCAAGAACCTTGAATGTACTTCTATAGGATAAGTGCACAATTCAAAAAGGAACTTCTATATGAGTTGAAAATTATTACATAACTATATACAATCTTTTTCTATACAAAAAACTATTATATTCGTATTTATATGGATGTTAAAATGAGGTGACTAGCACAAAGACTTTTTGGAGAAGTCAAAAATGGTTCAAATGGCTTCAGGAAGGGAGTATACATAATTACAATGAATTTGAAACAACTTTTCTTCAAAAGTGGGAATATAAGAAGAACCCCTTGTAGATCCTAAGCTAGTATAACAATCTCAAAAAGAACAATATAGAATCTATTCAGGAGTTTTATACTAGATTCATGAAGTTGTATAATTAAATCCTCACTGATATGAAGCCCCATGTTGGAGCTGCAAAACTTCATTATGCTGAATCTTTTGATAATGATTTTGCATTATTGTTAAGGGAGAGAAAATAAGCAAATCTTGTAGCTATGTTGAAAGATGTTGTGGAAGCAGAATCGAATCTTATAGCATCGGGTAAAATGAAGCATACCGTAGAAATGGATAAAAAGGAAGTCAAAGAAGAAAGGAAGTATTCTGTTTCTCAATCTATGGATGCCAAATTTGATATAATGATGAAAACAATGTAAAAATTGGTAGACAAAATTTCTCTGGAAAATAGACCCATTTTCAGAGAACCACTAGAGCCCCAAATCAGACATACTAACTTTAGGATACCTCTTATTCCTCAAATAAGGAAAATGGACCAAAGGAATCTATTTGATTAACAAATTAGGCCTCCTTTTCCAGAGAAAATTATGTTGCTGAAGAAGAAATTGGATTACCTAAAGATCAGATACACCGACTTGATCAATTTGAACCCCACTTTTATTTGTCAGAAGAAGAATATAATTGGTCTGTCCAACAATCACATTTTGACATGTCATTTGTAGTGCCAAGACCAGAACAATATCAAAAAGGTTATCAGAATGCAGTGGTTGATTTTCAGAAGAGATATAATCTTGGGAATAAGGGTATTGATATATCGACAAATAAACCTCTTGGTGATCAACCTACAACTAGTCAGAAAAATCAAGAAGTTATTAAAAAGGATCATCCTAAGAGAGATACTAATGTGAAAGAACCGAAGGATCCTCAATCATCCTTCAACTTGAAAAATGAAATATCAAAGATCAAAATTTTAGTTGCTTTCAATGAATTTTTGAAGAATGTTGAATATAGAAGTCATATTTCCAAAATCATAAAAGGAGAAGATGATCAACAACCTAATACTTTAGAACTCCATGATGATGCTCCAACTATTTTTTTGGTCCAAATATTGAAGATAATGAGGAAGATGTGCCACCATTATACGTCGGTTTAAATATTCATGACATGACCCTTCATAATTCCATGTTGGATTCATGACATTCTTACAATATTATGCCAACATATGTGGTTGAAATTTTGGGTTCAAACATCACAAGAACTTATAAATACCCATTTTATTTTGATTCAAGGAAAGTAAGATGTTTGGGATTGATCAAATATTTGGTGGTGTCATTGTCCTAGATTCCTACCAAGAGTATTATTATGGATGTTGTAGTAGCAGATGTTCCACATAAATTTGGGGTGTTTCTGTCTAGTTCTTTGGCTTCTAAATTGAAAGGAACATTACAAATGGACATTTCTTATGCTACCATCTTGGTGTTTGGCGATGAAAGGGGGCTATATAGACTCAAAAAAATTAGCTTATGTGGTCAACAATCAAAATAAATTATAGAATCGTCCTATATGTTCCCTTGATACAAATATTGGTTCTTCTATTTTTTATTATGATGTTTTCCCCGAAAAAACAGACATATATAATCTTCCAATGGTTGAAGAAAAAAATCCTCAAATTTTTAGACAAAGCAGTTATCAAATGAGAAAAAAAGAACAAGAGTTGAAAAAGGAGCTGCATGTTAGCAAGGGAGGTATTGGAGCCGGAGTGTGGATAAAATCTCCTAGAAATGATTCAAAGCTCCCCTTTTTCAAACTGGATTTTGAATGCACAAATAATGATGCTGGGTATGAAGCTCTGATTTTAGGATTGAATATTTTGAAAGACTTGGGGATAGAAGGATAACTATATATGGAGATTCATGATTGATAGTTAATCAAGTAAACGATACCTTTCATACAAAACATCCAAACATGAGAGTATATAGAAATGAAGAATGGTATTTATTTGGAAAATTTCCACTGAGCATAAAATTTTCTTGATCCCTAGAGAACAAAACAACATTGCTGATACCTTGGCTATTGTTGCTAGTACTTTCAAGATTCCGGTACATTCGAATAGAAATTGTGGTTAGACACTAACCTTCTATACTAGATAATGTAAAACATTGGCAACTATTTGAAGATGATCAACAAATAAAAACGTTTTTAGAGCTGACAGATGAGTTTGCTGGTACTAGAATTGATGGGGAAAACCAAGGTGATGTAAAGGATGAACAAGAGAATAATGTTGAAGATTGGGATCCTAATCCAGAATAATTGTTGAATACCATTGGAGGTAAAGAAATCATTCAGCTTAAAAATAATTGCATTCCTAAAGGATTAGTTCCTTTATAAAAATGTTTTGATAATAATGATGTGGCTAGAAATCCCAAAGTTGTCCTAGAAGGTAATGACCTGCAGGAATGCAATATTGGAACAGAACCAAAGCTCAATATGGTGAAATTGTCCAAGATTTTATCCCAAGAATAAAAATATAAGTATATTGAGCTAATGAAAAAAAAATCATATGTTTTTTCCTGGAGTTATGAGGACTCAAAAGAATATGACACTTCCATAATTCAACATACCATTCCTATAAAGTCTAACGAGTATCCATTCAAGCAAAATTTGAGAAGATTAAATCCTATGTTGATTTCATTCATACAGAAATACGTTAAAAGGATTTTTGATGCTAAGGTAATTGTCTTTATCATATTTTCAAAATGGATAGAAAATTTGGTACCTATAAGGAAGAAAAATGGAGAAATCTGGTTGTGTGTAGATTTCAGGAATCTAAACAAAGCTTATTTGAAAGATAATTATCCTCTCCCAAACATGGACCATATTTTGCAGAAGGTTGTTGGGGATGAAATAATATCAATGTTGGATGGTTTTTCAGGTTACAACCAAATCAAAGTTCACCTAGAAGACCAGGAGAAAACAAATTTTACTACACCTTGGGGAAATTTTATGTATGCAAAATTTCCTTTTGGGCTAATGAATGAAGGGGCTACATTTCAAAGAGAAATGGATATAATATTTGAATAAGAAAAAGACAGGTTTGTGGTTGTCTATATGGATGGTATAACAACGTTCTCTAAATCTGATGCAGATAATTTGAAACACCTATAGAAAGTCTTTTTTAAGTGTAGAAAGTTTGGAATTTCGCTCAACCTGAAGAAATCAATTTTTGCTATGAAAGAAGGGAAATTGCTGGGACACACAATATCGAGATATTGTTGTTAAGGAATTTTTCCTATGGTTGGGGTTGAGGCCACCAATGTACTAGGGGTATAATGACTGATATATAAAGCTTTGCAAGAATAAATTAAACAAGATTTCAAGGGTTAGGAGGGTTCATGCCTCATGTACCGAAGGCTGATCCAAGATTTCTCCTTGATTCCTCTTCTTACTCTCCAATCCAAGAGACTTGTAAAACAAATTAAAACCTTCCTCAAACCAATTTGGCCACATGTAAGACAATGATAATCAAGATAATATGAAACCCTAATATGATAATCATTAGTATATGATCATAAACTGAGATTCAATATCCAAATACCTTCTCCTCATGCAAGGAACCTCATGAAACCTTCGATCTGGATATTCTGCTTCTCTCCTGCAAGAATCTTAGCCTCCAAGCTATACAACAAAGGGATATTATATTTAGGAAAAAGTAGGGTGGATGACAGTCCTAATTTCACTAGCATAACAATATAAAAGGCTAATTCCCATTTCATGGACCCCTCTCCCTCTCTTATATAGTTATCTAAAGAGTTAGGGTCGAGGATGTATTAGTTACAACCGAAGGGTTAGTTCCAAAACCACCCAAACCACCCAAATATTGAGAATTTGATATACATTTTATATATTTTGACCACTTAATGGGATATACGTGGGTTTCCCATTGACAATTCGCATATAAAATGCATGTTTCCTTTTGAAAACTCACATATGGATCACAAAATCCATTTTTTCAGGGTGTTTCCAAGAGTTTTTAGGAGTTGGTGTCTTCTAGAAATTTTTTCCTTGGTCCAATACCTTTCTAATGGTTTAGAAAATAGGTTAAATGAAGTTACAAAACTATATATATGCCCATTCCATCCACATATGTCCTTTAGGTGACTAAGAGTATCTTTCTTGAAGTGTTGTCATGGAATTTTTGTCATGCAACAAAACATGTAAATGTCATCATGAATAGAGAAGTGCCATTTTGGGATATAATAGATGCCCCCTAATGTATGATCTTAGAGGGTAAGATGATAACTAAAATACATTATAAATAAGTATGGTTGAGTCATGGAGTCAGAGAAATTAGAGAATCCAAGATCGTAGGATTGAACGGAGGTACCTGAAAGAGAGATAAATGTCAGACAAAACTGATCTCTGGGACATACATGTCTATGTATAAATGATCACCATAAAGATACAAGGCAAATCCAACATGTGTATAACTGATGTAACTATCATGGTCGCATAATATGCAAAAAGGTGACATATCAAATCTAAAGGAGTCATGGCCACAAATGAACAATGTGGATCCGTGCTCAATAATCAATTATATCCACAATAATACAAGGTGGATCTATGCCTCAAAAAATGTCATATGAAGGGTGAAAAGGTCTTGCGCAACTCAGGAAATAGCAAAAGATAATGGTGCTACTCTTGACCCACGGTATTTAATCCAAACCATCCAAAGGTACGAATCCTCACCATGTGAATAAAGGATTTGAAGTTGAACATGGAGGAAATCGTTTGATTCCTGGTAATTGATGAAACCGTTAACAAACATGAGGGAAACCACCATTAATGAAAATGGTCCCCAAGGTACCTACTACTATTAGTGGTCTTGAAGTCGAACACTTGAACAATCCATCAAGTTGGAGACATTAAAGTATCCCCACTACCTAATATCAAGGGAAATTTCCATTGATGAATGCAATCCCCAAGGTACTGTCATAAACTCTAAATCTCATTCCCAGATCAAGATGTATTGAATTTGATAGGAAGAGATCCGTTGGAAGGAAGACATTAAGGAATCCTCCATCATCCAACATGAGGAAAATCAAAGATTGATGTGATTTCAAACTGGGACACAATTTTGAAACAAGCACCGCCAAAGACTGGATGCAGTGAACTGATACCAGGGAGTGGCCAACAAAAAAGGTTAAGGTAACTACAGAATGACCGACGAAGGTTTTATCCTTGAACAATGATAACAACAGAATAGTGACTTAGGAATCTTTTCTACATTAAGGGATCAACGATACAAATTTGCAATTAAGGAGACATTGACATATTCTCCATATAATTAGAAAAGTAACCAACTGAAGGAGTAAAAACTATGAAATTAGGATTAATCCTAAGTCCAAAAAATAGAACCCAACTGATGATAGACTCAAAACTAGTGCTTTGTTCAAGGATGACAAGACTTTCCTCCCTGATATAAAAGACATTTTAATGAAATTCCATTTCCTTCTTTCTTGTAAAGGTTTAATGAGTCCAAGAAAGCAAAATCAAGACCTTCTTCATTGTTGGAAGGCTCGCAGAAGAGATAGAAGAATGCTTGATAAAACATTGATTCATGGATTTTATGAGCCCGAACTAATGAATGCTCGACAAAGTTTTCACAATTTGAGAGTCTGAAAATGCCAAAGAGGACTTTAGGGGTGAAATTTTTCGCAATGTTACTCTCCAAAGTACGAAAAAGTATAAAACAATACATAGGATAACTCTCTTAGCTTAGGAGAACTAAGGTATACCTTTTACGTAGTTAGTCGGCAAGGTTCAAAGAAGGGTTAAACTATTACCATATTGATGCTCCTTCAAAAGCAAGCAAAATGCTTAAGTTTTAACGAGTGTGAAGGAAAACAAGATCACTCTATGCTTTTGTCCTAAAGTTTTAGCAAGCATGACAATGGCATAAAGAACACTCATAATATTTTTCATGGTTTAAACCAGAGCACGAAAAGAGAAAAAGTAAGCTCAAACAGGTTTCTTTTTCGTAAGTTTAGTCTCCCAGGCCCGAAAAAGAGATAAACGTATATTTGGGAATACTCTTCTAGCCATATTGAACTAGAGTATTCATTTTTCATATTTAATCCACATGGTACTAAAAATGGTTAAACTTATATCGATGTGGATTATATTTCATTTACTTTAGCGAATTTGAAAGAACAAGTAACTCGACGATCTAGTCATATTTAAGGAGTCAGACTAGGGCTTGAAGATAACTCCATACCTTTCCTGTAAAGTTTTAACGAGCCTATAAAAGTCAACTCGTGGCCTCCTTACTATTTTTAATGAGCTAGAAGGAAAGTTGGAAGAATGCTCTAAATACGAGGATACAAGTGTCAAAGACATGCAAAACTAGTTCCAAGCACGAGGAACATACCTAAGCATAGTGCAAGGAACATGAACAAGTTAAGGACACTATGGGAACATCTCTTCTAGGTAAAAGATGTCAAGTTGCAACGATAGAATGACACAAGGCCAAGCAATGATGAGAGAAGATATGAGGGCTTGTATAATGGGCTAAAAGCATGGAAGCTCGCATCAGGATTATAAGCATAGGAAGGTTGTAGGAAAATGTAGTTAGAGATTGAACAAAAAGATGAGGCCAACAAAAAATTGTGAATCCAACTAAGAATCCTATCTCCAAGAAACAATGGTATCAATATTATGTTCAGAGCAAAAGATACGATATAGGTCACTTTGGTAGAAACATTTGCAACTTTTCTATCTTCCACAAAAGGCAAAGTAGAGACAAAGTTAACCAAGGAAGACTCTATAGTACCAAGGCCCAAGGATTTTTTCAGCAATAAAATCAACCTCAAGAGGAAAGGTAAAGTCAACATAGCTGATAGGGTCTATAGGAACCTCACAGTAGTAAAAAATTCTACAAGAAGGGCCAAACTCATTAGGATCACTGAATTTCTGCTCGATGGGAGAGTCTAAGACTTAACAATTGATGCAAGAGCATCGTGGCATGCCATTAATGTGATGAGTTGGTCACATGTTATGGCATATTTTTGTAACCGTTTGTGCTAAGTCATAGTCTATTAGAGGCATAGGGAATCATTTTGGATCACAACTCCCTGTGTGGAGATCAAGCCACCGGTAGTTTGTTTCATACAAGGACGTTTTCATCATGCATAGTAGTGTTTGTTTTTAGTTGCAGGACCACTCAAGAATAGAGTAGCAGTTTAGTTAAATAGACAATTTAGAGATGTAGAGGGTTTTCTGCTCTTCAGCGTTTAGAATTCTGAGTTGCAGAGAAGAGGACAGACCTGGGTCTGATTCCTACTTCTAAATATTTTGAAGAGTCGAAAGAAGAGAGATCCAAGATGTGTGCATTTTCCTTTGTTGCTTAATAGAAGAATTAACCATGTGTTTGTAGGGTTGTTAGCTTTTATGCATGCGCTGTGTTGAACTGTGTATCTTTGCAGAGCCAATGTCGGTGTTTTCCTGAATATTTGTGTATTTCAGTGGAGTTATTGAATTCACGCATCAATTTCTTGCTTGAATAGTTGAATTAGAGTGTATATGCATGCATAAGAGGGTTAGGCTAAAGAATCAGGAATATTGCATGCTGGATTGATCAATTTCATGATCAATCAGCGCAACCCGCAGATTTTCTACCATTGAGAAGTTTTGCAGAGAATGAATGGTCGAGATTGAGTCCATAGATCAAGATTTGACGATCCAGAAGAATCCCAAAATGGAATTTGTGAGGGAGTTAACATATCTATGAATATCTGTTAGGTCTGCACCAAAAAGCAGATCAACGGTCGGAGTGAAGGCTGCAAAGAACTGATGGTTGAGGAAATTGTGGAGAGGAATTTGTGGGGAGAAACTTTGGGAAGTTGGAATCCTGCAACCCACTTGCAGGAAGGCCATTGCAGAAAGAAAGTTGCGGAGTGCAACGTTGGGAGTTCAAGATCCCACATCCCACAACCAGACTGCGAAAACGTTATTGCAGAAACAGAGTTGTGGAACGACGATTGCAGAGGAAAAATTGTGGGGAGGAAATTTTAGTTCAGAATTTGGCCATTAAGATAAATTTGGCAATTGTGCTAAGTGTAGGAGCCACTAGATCCTAGAAGTGCTAGTTGGGTTGGTTGAGGTAGATCCCACCCTGCACCAACAATTCCAACATAAGAGGATTGATCAATAGAAGGATCAGACATATTAAGCAAGTCATGGTTGGACTTAATCACAATTGAGTCAACATATATAATAAGGTTAGAATGTATAATAAACTCTAGGAAGACTTCATTTGAAGAAAGTAGACCATCCTAGATAGAATACATGTGTAAACACTCTGTTGGATCAATGGGTTGAAGGGCATGCCTCAAATTCCCCATCAGATATATCACCTGGTCAACTAGAGAGATCAAGTCCCAAGAATATAAACATGAGTACAAAGGATTCTTCTCAATAGCAATTGTACACTAGGGATATGTGGCCACATAGTTCACCCATGGCAGGGTAGTGTATACCAAGACATTGGGAATTGACAAAGGATATATTTGGTGTATGGTCGGGTGAGGAGAGAGATAAAAAAATGCCAGCTGATCAACAATGACAATGCTTTTGTGATGAGGAAAGTACATCACACAAAAGAGTGTTGAAACCACAAATTTCATAGCATAAACATAATCACGCCCGAGGATTATATTAAAGTCCAAGGGGTCCTCTATGACCATAAAATCAACTAAGACGGTCTTCCCATCCAAAGTAACAGGTGTTTGAGTAAGAACTCCCAAAGTTTGACTAGTTATTCTATAAAAAACTAGTAACTGATTATCAATCGACATGAGGCTGGGAGATCCCATGCCTCTCCAAGCACCTACATGTAAAATACTAATAAAGGCTCCTTCATTTATAATACACCGGGAAATAATTTAGTGTTCAACTTGGACCTTTATTTAAAAAGGTGCATACGAAGGAAAGCACAGCTCATCTAGACTGTTACAATCAAAGGAAGTAATCCGAGGGCTTGGTGGGGAATCATTCGAAGCAAAGTCAGTGCCCCCTTATCCAGAAAGTTCTGAAGTGACAGTGAAGAAAACATGACTAGCATACAACTCACTCTCTAAAGTAAGAGTGGGATTTATTGAAGATTGCATCGATTCAACCACTTGATGAAGGTCACTCTATGAAGGGAGAGTGACATTGACCAAATATTGCACTGTCTCAACCAATTGATGAAAGTCACTCTCTGAAGGAAGAGTGGGATTGAACAAATATTGCATTGCTTCAAACACTCGATCGACCGAAGGTTGAATAGGTTGATGGGAAACCACAAGGTTTTTAGGATCAATATATTCTTAAGACTCAGACCACACTCTTCGTACCTCTATGTTAGCAGGGCACTGATGAGTAAGGTGGTATCCCTCTCAAAGCTTATTAGTGAACTTAGGTTTGTGTCTTGAATGGTTAGTTTTCTGAATGGTGTTAACATGACTTGCATTGGCTAACTGTTTTCCCCTGAAATGGCCTACAGAGGCTGGATGACTACTCCCAGCATGACCTACAAAGGCTGAGGAGTTACGATCAACATGAATTGAAAAGGTTGAGTGTGTTCCCCCAACATACCTTTGAGAGGTTGGGTGGTTAGGTACAACATGACTTGCAGATGTTGAGTGAGTGCCCCTAGCATGACTTGTAGAGTTTGGGTGGTTAAGGTCAACATGAGTTGCAAAGGTTGAGTGAGCGTCCCCATCATGACTTCTAGAGGATGGGTGACTGGGTCCAACATGACTTGTAGAGGTTCGATGGGTGCCCCCAGCATGACATCCAGAGGCTGGATGATTGGGTCCAGCATGACTTGTAGAGGTTGGAATATGGGTGCCCCCAACATGACCTGCATAGGTTGGGTGGTTTCCCCCTTGCTTTCATCTATTCTTCCTATTATTCCTCCTTTTATTTCTTTTAGACTGCAGGATACTAGTATCCAAACTTTCACCGCATGAGGTCGAAGGAGGAGGAGAGGTTTCTACTGGTGAAGGGGATACATTGTTTTGATGCCCTTGATATAAGGTGATTTATTGTGAATCATTAGAAGCATTAAGGAAAATTAGAGTGGAAAACAACCAAACCGGTAGCCCTAAGGTCAATCCATGCAGATTCAAAGTGGCCATCAGGGGAACACCAACATTCCCAATAAAAGGAAAATAACAAGAATCCCCCTGCATGGGGGTCTCCTGGTTTTTGTCCGTAGGGGTACTAGCCATAGTTTCTGACTCAACAAGAAGATAAAGTTTGAGTTCAACTAGCAACCAACAACACATACAACACACCACTAGAAGAAAATCCTGAGTATCCAGACTAGGTGCACAAGGATACCTTCCAAAGGAGAGTCTAGGATGATGAGGGCCCAAAACTAACCAACAAAGGGAGAAGGATAGTTACCCAGGGTCCCGATACAATAAATTTGGGGCAAACGTTTGAATCACCAAGAGATTTTCCAAAGAGCTGCATAGGGTTTCCTTCCACGTCTTCCCTAAGTATAGTGGAAATAGCCTTCCACCATCACTCGTGTAGAGTCATATAGGTCAAGATGCTAAGGCTACCAAAATCACAAAGAAATTTCGGTGGAACAGTCATCAGTCCAGCCGATGCGCATGGGTAGGGTAACTAAGACTGAAACTCAAACAATAACAGGAACCACACAGGGCTGGAAGGAGGTACTGAGTGAGTCCCCAGGTGTGCAACAACTCTAGTGTATGCTCAACCGAGTATAGGAGGGGTATCTCCGCAACTCAGTATTGCACAACCTCATGCTTGACTCCTATGTCATAGGAGCATTCCGGTTTCCTTCTTTATGGGATTGGATTTCCTGAATGAAAGGACACTATATTTGAGTTTAAAGTTTTGGTAGTTTAAGATAACCCTAACCCAAAACACGAGCCTAGACTAGTGTGTGTCATCCCTAGAATTCAAAAACTTACTAATATGTTTTAAATATTAATGTGCTTTTTTAAGGGTTGTTGATTACTCAAAAGTAACAGTAATGAAACTAATGATGTTTTGACTTGAAATTAGAAAAAACATGACTAATGTGAAAGATATTCATAATGCAAACTTCTACTTCTCTTTTCTTTTCAAAACTGAAAATGGAGGCCACAAAAGAAAGATCTCTTTTTGTATTTTCAAAAGACAGAAGTATGCAATGCACCTAAGACTAAACCCTAGCCTAAATGCATATAAAGCAAATACTTGTTCTCTCTTTTTTCTTTTTCCTATATAAATGCGAAATAAAAACAACCTAAAAACTAAGTGCATGCAGATAATGTAAAACAAAGCACAAGGACTTATGCTCTATGTCTACCAAATAGACCCTAGGCTTCCCTAAACCCATAAGAGGCTAAGCCAACCACTTTGACATGAAGAAGTTAATCACTAATAAAGAAAAAAATAGAGATAAGAAGGCTCCTAGGTTCAGTCCATACCTACTAACAAAAAGTTATCAACACCTTGCATAACAAGGACATGCCTAGGAAGGAGGTGGGGGGAAGAGAAAAATACAAGCCCAAAAGCCTTAGAAAGAGCTTACAAACCAAGTTAAGAGTACATTTAATGGAGTACACCACTTCCTAGTAATATTAGACAGGAAAGGGACCTATGAGGACCCCACAAACAACACAAGGTCGCCCCAAACAAGCCCAAAAAAGTAAAAAAAAACACTGAAATAGTGAATACACAAGTTCGTTAAGGAAAATTCACGTATAATACACACTTACATCAAAGGAAACTCACGTATAGGTCAAGGATACACTACTGTGAAATGCAACAGTCACGTATGGGTAGGGGAAGGTCCAAAAAGGTCAAAAACCACTCCAAAATAGTAGGGAAGGTGCCTAAAAGGGATTAAGGATGACTATTAAACTGAAAGAAGGACTTAGACCTTATAAATACACTGGAAAAAATAGAAAAGGAGAGCCCAAAACATACAAGGCATCCCCAGTGGAGTCGCTAGTTCTATTGATAAGGAATTGTTCCTATGGTTGGGGTTGAGGCCTCCAATGTACTAGGAGTATATAGACTGATATATAAAGCTTTGCAAGCATAAAGTAAACATGATTTCAAGGGTTAGGAGGGTTCATACCTGATGTGTTGAAGGCTGATCCAAGATTTCTCCTTTATTCCTCTTCTCTCTCTCCAATCCAAGAGACCTGCAAAACAAATTTAAACCTTCCTCAAACCAGTTTGACCACATGTAAGACAATGATAATCAATATAATATGAAACCCAAATATGATGATCATTAGCATATGATAATAAATTAAGATTCAAGATCGATTACACAATGATTTGGAAAGGGAAGAACATCAAATAGTTATTAATCAATGGAAGAAGTACAATATATACCTTCTCCTCATGCAAGGCACCTCGTGAAACCTTCGATATGGATCTCCTACTTCTCTCCTCCAAGAATACCAGCCTCCAAGATCTGCATTAAAGGGATATGCCAACTAGGGAAAAGGTAGGGGAGATGAGAGTCCCAATTTCACCAGCATAACAATATCAAATGCTAAGTCCCTTTTCACGGACTCCTCTCCCTCTCTTACATAGTTATCTAAAGATTTAGGGTTGAGGATGTATCAGTTACAACCGAAGGGGTAGTTCCAAAACCACCCAAACCACCCAAAACTTGAGAATTTTATATTTTTTTTTATATTTTTTTACCACTTCATGGGATAGACGTGGGTTCCCCACAAGTCACATATAAAATGCAGGTTTCCTTTTGACAACTTGCATATGGGTAAAAAAATCCATTTTTAGGGTATTTCCAAGAGTTTTAGGAGTTGGTGTCTTCTAGAAATTTGTCCCTTGGTTAGATACCTTTCCAATGGTCCAAAAAAGAGGTTAAACGGAGTTACAAAACTCCAAATATGGCCTTTCCATCCACATGTGTCCTTTGGGTGACTAACAATAGGTTTGATGAAGTGTCGTCATGCGATAAAACATGTAAATGCTGTCACAGATGAATAAGTTCCATTTTGGGATATAACAGATATGGAATAAAAATAGATCATGATAGAGTGGTTGCAATTCAAAATATTGGTATTCCAAGGAACAAGAAAGAGATCTAGTCATTTCATGGAAGGGTAAAGTTTTTGAGAAGATTTGTTCCAAATTTTGTAGAAATCTTGAAGTCAATCACTAAAACGTTGAGAAAAGGAAATGGAATAAAATGGACTGATGAATCCAGAAAATCATTTGACAACATAAAAAGGGCAATAGCCAAAGCACATGCCTTAATCGATCCAAAATTTTCAAAATATTTCTTGTTTCTTTCTTTTGCTTCAGAACATACAATTGTCGGGGTATTGCTACATAAAGATGATGAAGGTTTTGAACAACCAAATGCTTATTTTAGCAGATCTCTAAGAGCTGTTAAATTAAAGTACAATATCATGGAAAAACAAGGATATGATCTAATCAAATAATTAAAATCTTTCAGAGTATATATATTGCATTCTCATGTTATTGCCTTTGTTCCTAATAATACATTGAAATATATAATGACACAGCCTGATCCTAAAGGTCGCAGGGGAAAATGGATTGTTGTACTTCTTGAGTACAATCTGGAAATCAAACCCACAAAGTTTATTAAAGGACAAGAATTAGCAAAATTAATGGCCGAATCAAATTGTGACTCATTGCAAATTAATTATATTTCAAATATGTCAGTCAATACAGACTAGGAATCGACATTGCAGGTGTCTAAAGATTTTAGTTCATCTTGTTAGTATAAAGATATTGTTTATGTGCTATAGAATTTACAAGCTCCACTAGAATTAAGTAAAACGAAAGCGAGGTCACTAAAATTGAAAGCATCCAAGTTTTGTATAATGAATGGTTATTGGTATTGGAGGGATTCTGGAGGAGTTTTTTTGAATTGCTTAATTGAAGAAGAAGCCAAGTTGACTATGGAAGAGTTCCATGAAGCCATTTATGGAGGTAACCATTACTGGAGGGAAACTGTAAACAAAATTTTGAGAGCAGTTTTTTATTGGCCAACAATGTTTTTTGATGTATATGAAGAAATAACATGTTGTCATAAGTGTCAAATATTTGAAGCAAGAAGAGAATTGGTACCTTTTCCTTTGAAGCCCATTTTTGTTGAAGCACCCTTCCGAAAACAGGGCTTGGATTTTATTGGTGAAATAAACCCCACTTCTTCAAGGTAATATAAATGGATTATGACTACAACTGACTATTTCACCAAAAGGATCAAAGTTGTACCAACTCTAAGAGCTACAGATACTGTAATTATTAAATTACTAGAAGAAAATATCCTTTCTAGAGCTTGTTTCCCAAGAAGGATTATTATATATAATGCTCAATCCTTCAAATCCAAAAAAATGGTGAGCTTTTGTCAGGATTATCATATCAATTTGAGTCATTCAAAAACATATTATCCTCAAGGAAATGGGCTGGTTGAATCATCAAATAAAAGTCTGATAAGGACTATCAAAAAATTACTGCAAGACAACAAGAATTCTTAGCACTCAAAACTTATATTTGATTTACGGGAGATAGAGTTAGCACTAAAAATTCAATTGGTACTTCACCTTTTTAGTTGGTTTATGGAGCAAAAATAGTTTTTCCTCCATCTTTGGGATTACCTGTAATGAAATTTTTGCAAGATCAAGAAGACGAAACTAATGATGCTTAGAGGAGGATTAATCAGTTGATAGAAGTCCAGGAAATGAGGTAAGCAGTATATGATAAAGCTCATTTTTTTCAAGAAAAAATGAAAAAGGTCTTTGACAAGAAAAAAAAGGCTGACAATTTTCAAATTGGTGATTTTTTATTCAAATGGAATGCCATAAATGCAAATGATGCTTAAAAATTTGATCATTTATGGAAATGACCATATACAATAGCTACTTTTTGAGGAAACAACGTGTTAATTTCACATGATTTGAATGGAGAGGTGATGGTTGGAGGCCTAGTGAATGGTAGGTTCTTAAAACATTATTCTAAGTGAGGGGACCAACAAACTCATTGTGTATATTCATTGAACATTCCCATTTCATTTTTAAGTTACAGGTGTGGAAATGTTTTTTGAATTTGAAGTCTAAAGTGAAGGCCCTAAGGTTTGGGAAGTGGTTTTCATTTTGTTATTTTCAAATAAGTTAAGTTTGGATGTATATAAATTAGAAATAAAGGATAACAATTGAAATAAATCACAGGTCAAGAATTGTGAGGTGAAATTTTCGGTTTGAACTAGAGAATAACCCAATAGATAAGGCACATGGTATGTAGGGTCTTTGCTACTTCATAGGGAGGATATATCCATTGGATCCAGATGTTAACATCTTATTTCCATGCTCCTTAGAATTAAAAAAGAGAAGTTAAAGTCGTAAATATTGGGACCAAATGATAGATGGTAACACTTAAAAGGAGAAAATTTCCTAAAAGAAAGAAGTCCATGTGACCTTATGATATGATCAAGAGTGGAGACCAAGGGGATAAAAGGAATAAAGAACATGGAGGAAGCATCTGCAAACATGAGACCTAGTCATAAAACCAAGAACGGAGGAAATAGGACCTAAACAAAATTAAATAAAAGTGTGAAAGTCAAATCAACGACAAAGGTTGAATGTAGTTTTGATCAATGGTTATTACACAGTCCAGAGCATGAAGTTGCAAGGTAGTTAAAGTGAAAGGGTGGTAGTGAATTTTATAATGCATTCCACATGGCCCTTTATAGTGAAGTCCGCTGAGAAAAGTGGTGAGAAAGAAACAACTTATCAACAGTTCCAAAACCATCTTATATGACATATAAAAGTGTGTTGAAAAAAGTAAAAGGTTATTTTTATTTTTATGTTGTGCGTGAACGGGAGCATAAAAAACACATCAACTTCTATCTTAAATTGGGTTCAAAGGTCATTTCCAAGCATTCTTCTGTTTTCCAGGTGGCTCTAAGTCCTTTCATCATGGAAAGAAGTCAAGAATTCGTGTTACTTTGTAGGGTTTTGGATGAAAACCAAGAAGTTATAATTGACCGAGAGGGAAGCATTTTCGACCCAATTTTATCCATAAGCAACATTTCTTAGTCAAAAGAACGTTTGATGGAGCTTAGGTCAAATGGAAGGGACATATTGAATGTTTTCAATTCCTTTTTATACTAGTTTTCCATTGAACAAACCCTGCATTTTCCAGAATTTGTTGAATGGTGTGCCACCAACTATTCGTCCACTGAAAAAGTAATTATGAACAATGGAGCAACTAAAATTCTCTATCAAGTCAATGCGAAATTTTTTCGCAAAGTTTTGGGTTTACCTGAAGCGTTTCCTAAAAGCCTAGAGTCTTTTAATGAAGAAGTTTTGGTTAGATTGTACAAAGAGTGCAAACCTGAAGATAAAGATAGTTTCTTGTCAAGAATTTTGAAAATTGGTCAGTCACTTGAATATCTTTCTTTACTCTTTGTTATCACCAACCTTGTAGCTACCTGTGCAAGATGGATCCATGATGGATGGTAGAGGGTCACACAACTAAGGAGGTGGAACCTAGATTTCTTAGACTCCCAAAGAGATGGTTGTCATTCCAATCAAGGCAGTATTCGCTTTATGTTGTCTGAGTCCAAGACAACAATGGGGGAGACCCAGATCTTCTCTTGATAGGAGAGATCAAACCTAGACACCAGATCAGATCAAAATAAACTTTGAGGTACGTAAGGTGTAAGGTGTTCAGAAACTCTAGATCTACAGTAGGATTCAGTGGATGGATCAGGACTTCAGCAGTATATTGGCTGATCCAAAACAATAATAGGATGACCTTTTGGGGAAATGGTTAGATCTAGGGTTTTGGTACTAGCAACTCAAGAAGATGATCCCTGCCTTGGGAAGCGTAACCAAGGTAGGATGGGTAGGAAAATAGTCGCGACTATCTAGTACTTGGCTGTCAGACTCAATGAAGAATGTGAACAAGTGTGATTGTTTGAGTCATCAAGGAACAACCAATTTCAAGGGGAAGAGGTCAATTCAGGGCTAGCGCTAAGGATGGGAGATCAGTGCCTTTCATGCATTGGGAAATGGAGTCAGTATACACCCAGCATTAAGGTGAACCCACCTAGGGTAGACCTTGATCTATGGACCCAAATAAGTGTTTTGGTCTGGATGGCTTAGTTAAGGAAGGAATTTAGTCAAGGAAGGCTAGCGCTAGGGTTGGATGAGACATATTTGTTGATCTGAGGCCACCAGCAGACAACCAACTCAACGTTGAAGAAGAAATGGGATCATGAGGGCCTGATCTATGCACTCGGTTCATAGAAATTTAGGAAAAGTCAGATCCCAGAAAAGTCAAAGTTGATGAATGAGGCTGAGAGGATGAAAAAACTAATTCCTTGAGATCTAGGGAAAGAAAGCTGGATCTAGCTCAGCTTTAGGGGTGTTATGGAGTGCTCAGGACCTGATCTATCAGCCTAGCCTGTCATATTTTGGAAACAGTAAACTACGGAAAGGTTCAGTTTTTCAGTGATGGTGCTAGGGTTGTTTTCAGTCTAGAATTCAGATCTAGGTCACACTGTCATGAATATGAACAATGTTGGGGGTGATTTGGAATGTGTGAGACTCGATCTATCAGTCTACAAAGTCAGAAATCAGAAAAAAACAAAACCCTAGCAAGTCAAATTTTCAGTGGGGGTGCTATGCAGTTTTCAGACAATATTTTAGATCTAGGTTAAACCAGCAGGAATTTGACCAGCGTTGCAGTAGATTCAGTGAGAGGGAGGCCCGATATATGAAACCTAGTAGTGGTTTGGCCAAAGATCGGACAATTCATTGATTTAGTATTTTTTAGGGTTTTTTTTTTCTTCAGTATTTTAAGGATTTTTAGAAAAATGGAAGGAAAGTAGGTACAATGGATTGAGATCTGCTAAAGAGAAGAGAATTACTTGTTAGATCGTACCTGGAATGCTTGTATATTCCTTAACAATGATGATCCTTTCTATCCTGATTAATTTTGGAAGATCCACATGATTTCTATAACGAATGTAAGCCCCAAGCCACCAATGCGCCCCCTACCCTGCATGAGCAAACGTCACCAATATCATATTTTCTAAGAAAAGATAAAGAATCCAAATGCTATAGGAAAGTAAAAAGAAGTAATCATAGATCACAATGACACTAATGAAAACCCTCTAATCTTTGATGAAGATAACCGAACGAGTTGAGACCCCCTTGCAAAAACACTCTAAACAAAATGCCCTCCTGTAGACAAGAAAATGATAGCAGAAAAAATATAGACCTCACATGAATTTCCACAATTCTAGGAAGCAATAGACTATCCAATCATCGTTTAAGAACATCAGATGCAAAGCAGATCCAGAAAATATCCACGAAAAAATATTTCTATTATTCAGATCTAAGAGCCAAAGACACCTTACAAATGAGAAGCTCTCTCCTTTAAATAGAAATGAGAGAACAAAAATCCTAACCACTCAGCAAAATGAGTGGCTAAGATTAAAAGATAAAATATTCTAATCAATGGTTGAGATGAGCTCAACATACAATACATGGATCAATATAACCATAAAGTACCAAAGTGGACTAAATCACCCATAAAGAGGGTACCCCACTCAACAAGAAATAAATGAAGCACATGGTAGGTCCATGGAGTGTTAAATAACTCCCTATGGTTGCCCCATGGCACAATAAAATAAAATAATATTTTAATTCTTTGACTTTGTGCCTCCTTGAGGAAATCGTCAGCCTCCGAAAAGATCCAGAAAATAATATAAAAATGACCAAAAAATAGGTGTGGGACCAATCAGGTGCTGCAATTGCTGGAGAAGGTGCAGAGGACATCACTCTCATCATCATGACTCATCCCATGTCATTTGCTTGCCTCAGTAGCCCATATCGATTTCTTTAATAACCATTTAATCATTTATTAATCTACATCGGGCAATATGAACCTACCAAAACAACCTCCTAGGGTGCTTGCATTGTCAAACTGAGCCCACCAAGCTCTATGGGATGGGGGTACTATGGTACAATCAAGTGGCTGCACCCCCTATTCCCATACAACTCCCTAGGAGATCCAAATGAAACATCTCCTTGCTCAGACACATCATCGTGTGAAGCAAAATGAGCCCGATCATCTCTACAAGTGCCCGGAGCTAAAAATCAACTGTCTCATTAGACTTAGAGAGTCCAAATCCATCTAGGGTGTATACTCATACCCTTTCCAGGTCTCTTCTTGATCATCAACAACATCCAATAAACAATACAATCACCTGTAAATGACCATATACCAATAATATAACTCAGACTATCATCCATATGCTGCAATTGCTACAAGGCTAAGACATGCTCTACAAATCATTTAAGCAACAATCAGAACAAGTAGCGGTCATTTCACTGGCGGTACATCAACCAAATACATATGTAGGGATTTATTTATTATTACTTAGACTAGACTTTCAGGACTATATTCACTTCATAGTTGTAGTCAATTTTCTAGTGAAGGGTGAAGGATAAAATTGACAAGTCTAGGGCAAAGGATGACTTCATACTTAACATCATGACACTTTGGATATGGAAGGCAAATACTCACTATAACCAATGCCGGAAAAACAACAACACAGGGAATGGTAGTGCCTCACAAATGGTTCAGTTGTTTACAGAGTGCTTATTCAACTTAGGCATCATGTCTACATCAAGTTTGATCTAGTTTCATTAGGATCATCAACTTTATTTGCATGGCATTTTTGGCCTATATGTCCTTTTGGGGAATTCACCAGTGCTTAAAAGAACAACTAACTGCAGCTTTCATCCAGAACATATTCATATTTATAAGGTCAACAATATTTGGATATAGCATATATTTAACCATTGCTTTTTGGACCTTTTCTTATACCCCTCAAGGAGTATTTTAGCATTTCATTGCTCTTGCCCTTTTTCACATATGTCAAGAAACATAGTTTTAGCGTTTTCATTTTCCATGGGTGTATACATAAACATTTCCAATGCAAGTAGTTCATGAACTTTTAGTTTTAGCCAATGACATCTCAAGTGACCAGGGGGAGTTTTGCACATTGCCAAACATTGGGACAACCGACCAAAATGATTTAGGCATACAATCCAACTCACGAAAGGCAAGTTCTGTCACCAAATCAAAGCCGAGACACATTATAAACAGGGAGGTTTGTCCAATAAAGGTTCTAGCAGGGAAAAGGTCCTCCATGCCATAAGTCAAGTAGTAAGTTGAGTTAAAAACAAAATTGGAAGGTAATGGATGGGTGGAGACAATGAATGATGAAGCCAACACTAACAAGCCAAAACAATGGTGGGAATGACTACCTCTATTCTCCCTAAGGATGGAAGAACCAATGAGTATAGATTAGGAACATCAAAGTCTGAGTAGGGACATCAATACATAATACAAATACATCCAAGTCCATATAATTATGACCGCCAAATCATGACACTACATGTTAATACATGTCACACATATGAGTATAAGAGAAATGATAACCATAACACAATATAATAAAAGCTGAGTCATAATCATGCATATAATCCATCTGAAACATCATCTGTCCAATGAGAAAGAACTGATATAAAACTGAGCATCAATAACTACTCTGTAATGACTAAATGGCTACATCGGTTCTCAAATCTGAGTGTCTTGAGACTCAGTCCTGACATGGGAGAGTACAATAGTCCACCAATAAAATAATGATCTGTCAAAACTGCTCATCTCAGCATCTCATATGTAAGAGATCTAGCTGAAAAATGTATTGTATCTGAAAAATAGAATATGGTAGCGAGACTACTATATATGTGATAACATCTGGCTCCAGCTAGGACAAGTGCTCTGCTGAAAAGAGCGCTTGAGAACCTCAAAATATATGGTCCTCATACTCTGATTCTTCCATCCTCGCTCAATCCATCTAGCTCTGCAATTGTTACCAAAAATGTCATTGAATACCTGTAGCATGTCCAGAGCTATACCAAACTCACAGACTGATCATCAGAACGATATGTGGATAATATATAAAATACTGAAAAATAAAGATGCATGAAACTGAAAAGTAGAAAATAGATCTAATCTATAACCATAAGTTTCAATGAAAGTTTTATTTTTATTTTGCAAAAATCAAATCTACATTAAGAGCTTCAAAGGTGAACTTCAAACAAAGGTGCAAGATTCTACACTACTGCCAGGAAAGGATTATGCATCCTACCTACCCTACTCTAACTAACTTAGACAAGTGTTAGGTAAAATGATAAATCCAATGCAACCACTTGTTGAACGAATCTATTGAGATTTCTTTACAGTTAATGATACAACGAATCAAAGATGGCTTGTAAGTAACATGAATGAAAATTGAAGCCATTATAACTTGTTGTTTGAAGATCAAAGAAAGATATGGATAAAGAGAAATGAAATAATGCCAGGGATGAGATTGATTGTTGCAAACTTCTTCCACCAATAGATTGATAGGATCATAAAATTTATGCGAGTTTAAATTTGATGAAAGAAAGGAATATGATACGTGATTCATCCCTCCTAGGCCATCATTGTTTCCCTCCTCTTTCTGGTTAGCACATTCAATCATACTCACATCATGATCAATGGTGAAGCAAAATAGGGACAAATTAGAGATCATTATACCAGAAATTGAGATTAACCCCATTTGTTGTTTATAAAATGAGAAAATATGGAATTGGTCTTTGTAGAGCTTTTCATTCACCCAATCAAAGAAATTAGCAAAGTTGAAAGTATTATGCACCAAGGATGAAAGGAGATAAAATGTTTTACCATTGACCATTTGGCACTTTCGAGACTCTGTACCGCATGATACCATAGAGAATGACTTCAAAAGCTGGTATGGGAGGGTGGTTTGACAAATTAAAACTTGATTTGTATCACTTAAATGTGTTAACATCAATCTTGCATGTGATATAGGACATTTGCTAAATAAATTGGCAAGATTAAAACTAACATCCCAAGAACTAGACTCGCTATGATTAATCTCCTCAACCAAATCACCTTGATCACAAGTATGATGGGGAATAGTAACAACATTACAATAATAATTCCTTGGAGGCTCTTGATGATTATTTGGACACAGATTCCAGTTTGAAAGATGTGACAAAGTAGGCTCTAGGTCAAGCTTTCTCACTAGTATATCATCATCATGTGGTTGTTCTTCTTCGGATCATTCACTACACTCGACTAAGGATACGTGATCATCATCATGATAAGGAAAAATATCAATATGTTCATTTCTAACTTGCTTATCATCCTCACAAACTTGGTCTTCAACTACAATATGTCCACATTATTGCTCTTCAAGAGAAGTTTTATTAATTTTAACCTTTTCTTCTTCTACAGTGATATGATCAAGGTCTAAATCCAGATTCAGATAGGTTGGATACTGACTCAAATTATCATGAATTAGGAAATGACTTTGGAGTTGCTCTTTTAAAGGCTCCTTAATGACCTTACTAATGGAAGGCTCAACTAAAGATGTTTCTTTATGGTGCATTTTAGGTTCCCTTCCACGGATCAGATCCGAGATTTTCTCTGTGACTGCTTCAGGTAATAATAACAGAGTATCTCATATGATTTGATTGATGTCCCTCTTAGTTTCAACATGAGGTTTTGAAATGTTATTCTCAAAGTACTCTGTAACATTCTTATGGATTGCAGGCACGCTCATAATTTGGAACATATCAAGAGAGGAATGGTCCAATTGAGAAAGCACATTGTCAATATATTGATTATCAATAGCATAATCATTGCTAGACTGACACTCAAAATTTTTATCAGTGTTCCTACTCCAACTATCAATTAACAAATCTGTTAACATGTCATACCCAGTGATGGATCTTGGTGCTAAATGATCAAACCATAGTTGAACATCCCCTTGTAAGGATTCTCCTAAGGCTCGCATATAAAAATCTTCATTGTTAGCACCTCTAGATTCCATGTAATCCCAGAAAATATCCAGATGAATTTCAATAGATATATCTTTATTTCCACTAAACCGGGGCATCCTCCTAGTGTAATCATTTGGAATAGGATGAGGTGCCCCTGATATTTCAGAAAATTCAAAAGGAGACTGTTTGTCTTGTTTTTTCACAGCTTTGGTTACTTGGCTATAAGGATTTGACTGGGGCTGACTTCTAGGTTCATTTCGACTTACAGGTCCACTCGGGATGGTTGGGAAATATTTATTGCATGGGTGAGGAAGTTGGTGGGTATTATAAAGATTATGATAACTAGACTCATACACATAGTCATGTTCGAGATCATCCTCATACCCGTAGTCTGACCTCCATCTATCCCTTTAGTTTATTTGTCTTGTGGTTTCAATCCCGTTTTTGGTTAATTCCTTCATGTGCCTCAGAAATACATCTGAATTCATTATGATTTATGGTATGTTCTAAGAAATTAAGATTAATATGTTGGGCACGGTCCTTAGTGGAGTCGCAGGGTGGAGTCACCAGGTGAACCACACAAGTAATTCACCAATAAAAGATATGTCGTAGGGAAAGGTGAGGTATGTTGAACCAAGGTAGGCCTCTACCTCCCCGGCAATGATGCCAAAATGTTGGCAAAGAGAACGAGAGTATAGCTTGAGAAAAAATGTCGAACCAGGGTCGGCCTCTACCTCCTCGAAAACGGTGCCAAAATGTTATCACCAACCTTGTAGCTGCCTGTGCAAGATGGATCTAGGATGGATGGTAGAGGGACAAGCAACTAAGGAGGTGGAACCCAGACTTCCTAGACTCCCACAGAGATGGTTGTCATGCCAATCAAGGTAGTCTTTGTTTTATGTTGTCTGAGTCCAAGACAACAATGGGGGAGACCCAGATCTGCTCCCGATAGGAGAGATTAGACCTAGACACCAGATCAGATCAAAATAAACTTTGAGGTACGTAAGGTGTAAGGTGTTCAGAAACTCTAGATCTATAGTAAGATTCAGTATATGCATCAGGACTTTGGTAGTATATTGGATGATCCAAAAGAGTAATAGGATGACCTTTTGGGGAAATGGTTAGATCTATGGTTTTGGTACTAGCAACTAAAGAAGATGATCTCTTCCTTGGAAAGTGTAACCGAGGTAGGATGGGTAGGAAAATAGTTGGGACTATCTAGTACCCGGCTGACAGACTCAATGAAGAAGGTGGACAAGTGTGATCGTTTGAGTCATCAAGGAATAACCAATTTCAAGGGGAAGAGGTCAATTCAGGGCTAGCACTAAGGATGGAAGATTAGTGCCGTTCATGCATTGGGAGATGGAGTCAGTATACACCTAGCTTTGAGGTGAACCCACCTAGGGTAGACCTTGATCTATGGACCCAGATAAGTGTTTTGATCCTGATGTCTTAGTTAAGGTAGGAATTTAGTTAAGGAAGGCTAGTGTCAGGTTTAGATGAGACATATTTGTTGATCTGAGGCCACTAGAAGACAACCAGGTCAGTGTTGAAGAAGAAATGGGATCAGGAGGGCCTGATCTACGCACTCGGTTCAGAGAAATTTAGGAAAATTCAGATCCCGAAAAAGTCAGTTGATGAATGAGGCTAAGAGGATGAAAAAACTAATTCCTTTAGATCTAGGGCAAGAAGGCTGGATATAGCTTAGTGTTAGGGGTGTTTTGGAGTGCTCAGGACCTGATCTATCAGCCTAGCCTATCATATTTCGAAAATAGTAAACTCCGGAAAGGTCCAATTTTTCAGTGATGGAGCTAGGGTTGTTTTTAGTCTAGAATTCAGATCTAGGTCACATTGTCATGAATCTGAACAACATTGGGGTGATTTGGAATGTGTGAGACCAAATCTATAAGTCTATGAAGTCAGAAATCAGAAAAAATCAAAACCCTAGAAAGTCAAATTTTCAGTGGGGGTGCAATGTAGTTTTCAGATAATATTTTAGATCTAGGTCAAACCAGTAGGAATTTGACCAGCGTCGCAATAGATTCAGTGAGAGGGAGGCCCGATCTATGAAACTCAACAGTGGTTTGGCCAAATAATGGACGGTTCCTTGATTTAGTATTTTTTAGGGTTTTTTTTCAGTATTTTAAGGATTTTTAGACAAATGGAAGGAAATAAGGTACAACGGATTGAGATCTACTAAAGAGAAGAGAATTACCTGTTAGATCGTACCTGGAATGCTTGTAGATGCCTTAAAAATGATGATCCTTGCTATCCTGATCAATTCTAGAAGATCCACATTATTTCTATGATGAATGTAAGCCCCAAGCCACCAATGCAACCCCTACCTTGCATGAGAAAATGTCACCAATATCAGATTTGCTAAGACAAGATAAAGAAACCAAATGCTATAGGAAAGTAAAAATAAGTAATCATAGATCACAATTACACTAATGAAAACCCCCTGATCCAAGACAAAGATAACCGAATGAGTTGAGGTCCCCCTACAAAAAATTCTCTAGCCAAAACGCCCTCCTATAGACAAGACAATGATAGCAGAAAAAATATATATCTCACCTGAATTTCCATAATGCTAGGAAGTAGAAGACTATCCAATCACCATTTGAGAACATCAGATGCAAAGCAGATCCAGAAAATATGCACGAAAACAGCTTTGTATTATTCAGATCCAAGAGCCAAAGACCCCTTACAAATGAGAAGCTCTCTTCTTTAAATATAAATGAGAGAACCAAAATCCTAACCACTTTCAAAACGAGTGGCTAAGATTAAAAGATAAAATATTATAATCAATGGTTGAGATGAGCTCAAAATACAATACATGGATCAATATAACCATAAAGTACCAAAGTGGACTAAATCACCCATAAAGAGGGTACCCCACTCAACAAGAAATAAATGAAGCACATGGTGGGTCCATGGAGTGTTAACTAACTCCCTATGGGTTCCCCATGGCACAATAAAATAAAATAATATTTTAATTCTTTGACTTTGTGCTTCCTTGAGGAAATCGTGAGCCTCCCAAAAGCTCCAGAAAATAATATAAAAATGCCCAAAAAATAGGTGTGGGCCCAATTAGGTGCTGCAACTACTGGAGAAGGTGCAGAAGACATCATTTTCATAATCATGACTCATGCCATGTCATTTACTTTCCTCAGTGGCCCAAATTGATTTCTTCACCAACCATTTAATCATTTATTAATCTACCTCGGGAAACATGAACCTACCAAAACAACCTCCTAGGGTGCCTGCGCTGTCAAACTAAGCCCACCAGGCTCTCTGGGATGGGGGTACTATGGTACAATCAAGTGGATGCACCCCCTATTCCTATACAACGCCCTAGGAGATCCAAATGAAACATCTCCCTTCTCAGACACATCATCCTCTGAAGCAAAACTGCATCAGAAAGGTAAAATGAGCCTAATCATCTCTGCAAGTGCCCGAAACTAAAAATAAACTGTCTCATTAGACTCAGAGAGTCCAAATCCATCTAGGGTTTATACTCATACCCTTTCCAGGTCTCTGCCTGATCATCAACAACATCCAATAAACAATATAATCACCTGTAAATGACCAGATACCAATAATATAACTCAGACTATCATCCATCTGCTGCAAGTGCTACAAGGCTAAGACATGCTCTACAAATCATTTAAGAAACAATCACAACAAGTAGGAGTCATTTCACTGGAGGTACATCAACCAAATACATATATAGGGCTTTATTTATTATTACTGAGACTAGACTTTCAGGACTATACTCACTTCATAGTTGTAGTCAATTTTCTAGTGAAGGGTGAAGGATAAAATTGACAAGGCTAGGGAACACTACAGAATTTGAGGCCAAAATCCGATGGCTACTATGTCTGAAATTTGACACTAACCTGTTAGGTATTCGACACATACAATTTTTTTTGCCGTCGGTGGCGTAACATCGGATCTTCGACTGTCGACTAATAAGGGTCGAATCTTCGACAGACCATTGTGTCACATATTCAACCATTATTCCTTCCGAAGTGCCAACCAAACTTGCATAAACTGTCAAAAATCTGACGTCATCCGACCCCAAAAGCGTCGGTCATCCGACGGACAAAAGCATCTGAGAAATGGCGGTGTCATTGGTTTTTAATTCAGACAGTGTTGGTACTCCGACGCACTCTGACACTAGAAGAGTCGGCCTTTTGACGCAGTCCAACACTTTAGCCATCGGTCATTCGACAAGGGGAAGCATAGAAGTCATGGCATGGTCGTTGGATGGGTTGACCGGAGTGTCGGAAGAACGTCGAAAAAGCGACACCTGTTAATGGATTTAAAAAAAAAAATCCAAAGATTTCACTTACGGCCACATGGTTTCAGCCTAGAAATTGACCACTGAAGGAAGCCTGGTAGCAAACTAGAGGATTCTATGTCAAGTATATATTTCATCCTTGCACATATAGTTATCACAACTACTTTACTCTTAACTTTACTTTTCACAAAATAGAAAACCCAATATCCTCAAGAGAAGCACCCTCCTTTCTATTTATGGAATAAGGAAGAGAGTAATTACAAGCAAACCCTGTACTAAGTCTACAAGTGGACCACTTAACAAGAAAAATTTTAATCTAACCAATCCATGAACACTTTAATAGAATGTTCCTTAACTAGAGGCATTACATGTGCTAAGGGCAGGTGATTACATCACAACTTCACGGTAGTGTGAATCACATGTACAAAGGTCACGTAATCCCATGCCCGCATGTTCCAAATTACCCACTTAGAAATGGCCTATGTGACTTGGATTTCGAGAGAGTCGGAGAAAGGTTGCTTGCAATGAAGTTTTCCTAGTTGAACACAATGCAGTGCTTCTCTGGGTGAGACTATTAGTTGGAAAGTGGAATGAAGCAGTCCCCATACACTGTCTGTGTCCCTAACCTCCATTTTGAGTTGACTAAAGTTCTAAAGGGTGGTATTTTATAACATGATTAAGATGAAATGGGTCTAAAGAATTGTGTTTATCCTTCATATGCATTGTGCTAATTGTATAAGTATCTACATAAGTTTCTCCCTGTACAAGAAAGAGCTCTCATGCAAGGAGTGCTTTACATCCCCAATCTTAATAAGTGATGATGGAGGACACTGAACCTATAGAGTCTCTAAACAGAGGGGACCAAAGGAAACAGCTAAGATAAAAAAATAACAGAAATAAATTTGCTGACCAAGAGACATTCAATACTTTTAGAATAGTCTAGCTTTGCTCAAGGAAGGGATACAGAATAAAATTGAATCCTACAAATACATAACCACTTCATATAGCAAAGAGACAAAGAAACAACAGAGTATGTTACCTTAAATCATTATTAATAATGTACAGTAGATATTTAACTTCACTCTTGCAAATTCCAAACAACCAGTAGAATAGTCTAGCAAACTTCCAGGGGATCAATACTTGTTTTCAGAATTATAGTCTTAGGGTAAACAGTAAATGGCAGATATACCTCATTTGGCACATTTGCTACTTTGAAATTTCCTCCAAATTCTGGTTTTGGAGTGTACTCCAAGTCTTCAATGCCCCACCCCTACACACTCAGGAAACAAACGAAAAGGAATTGGAAAACTAAAGAAGAGCAACGATGTTCATAACAATCAATGCAACATCAATATGCAAACAATAAAAATCCCAAAACATAGCTGAAAGAAATCCCAAAACAAAGGATAGGCTGACCAATGGGCATAAAACAATGCCAAGTGTTTTTACCTCTCGATTTTTAATAAGATATCCTTGCCCATCCACCATGTGTGAAATCATCATTATCATGTCATATTCGGCATCAGGGAACTTGAAAGGAAGCTTGGTTGTCTCTATATCAAAAGCACACACACGAACTTCAGCTCCTTGAAGAAGATCTTCTCTTGATGTTGCTGTCGGAGAAACCACAGTATCGAAATGACCGAGTCGACGTTTCGAATCCATATCAGGATCCATCTTCAGGACAATGTCGAAAGTGAAGAGATTGAGAATCAAGGATAAATACCGGAACCAGGTAGAAGAGTTCAAAGGTCGGTTGCGGAGGCTAGGGTTAGGTCAAAAATTTTAATTTTATTTTAAAATCAAGAATGTGCGGAAAAAAGAAAACGTTTATAATGTTAAAATTTCCTAAAACGGCTGAATTAAGGCACTAAAAACTTGATCAGAGAAACTATTACTTATTATTAATAAATTTTTATTATTAATCAATTTTAATATGATTATTAATGTGCCTCACTTTAGGGAAATTTATAAGTTTCTCATATTTAATTTTACTTTTAATTATAATTCCTACTTTTAATGAAATGTGAATGCACTCATTTGGTTAATTTAAGGAATTCTAAGGGTCAAAAAGTCAAGAAATAGATTCTTAATTTTACCTTAAAATTCTCAAGGTTTAAAATGAATTTTAAGGTTGATGTTGATTTTCATTTATTTAAAAGCCTAAGTTTTAAGTGATGGTCAATCTTAATTATTTTTACACATTTAATCTATTTATTATTATTGCCAAAACATTTTTATTAACAAATTTTAATTTAAATGAATATGGTCAATAATTCTAATTATAAGTTTCCACAATGTCTATTTAGTAACATTAATAAATCTTTATTATTAATAAATTTCATTTAAATGATTCAATATATGCCTAGACCTAGGAAAATTATAATATTTCAATTTTAACTTGTAATAAATTATTATTAATAAATCTTTATTATTAACAATTTACCTTTAATGATTATTGATATGCTTAGATATAGGGAAATTAATAATATTATTCTATTTTGTTTTAATTTTAATTATAATTTTCCAATTTTAACTTGTAGACATTTAGGTTAAATTTTTTTTAAAGGACCCTAAGGTTCTAAAAGGTTGAAATTGATTATGCTTTAATTCCTAAAGTTTTAAGAATGAAAAAATATTTAAGATCTGCTCTATTTTCCAAGGTAACCTTTGAAGTGTCCACTTTAACATTGTACTGTTGTCCACATCTTGCATTTGCAGGATTGCAAATTCCATAAACAAGTAAAGAATGAATGTTAGTTTTTCGGTATATAAAAACTCTTGCTGCAAAGGCTGTTGAATGTGGACTTATGATGTAGAGGCAAGCCATTCTTTGTTCAAAATCATCTTGAAAACATTGAATGTGGACTTATGATGTAGAAGCAAGTCATTATTTGTTCAAAAGCATCTTGAAATTCAACATTTGAAGACATGAGTGTGTTGCGAAAATAAATGCATCCTACTACAATTGACCAAGTATTCAAACAATCTATTTCCAAAGCTATCATGCCCAACCATTTATATAAACATGTTATATAACATCTATCATTTACTAATTCAATTCAAGTAACTGAGTTCTTTAAAATCCTCAAGC